>VDFB02271358.1:1180813497-1180861021 GCA_007258455.2 Sequoia sempervirens | reverse complement strand
AATACCACATTCAAGACCAAAGAGGGCATGTACGAGTGGTTAATCATTCCCTTCAGGCTAACCAATGCACTGAGCACATTCATGTGACTCATGAATGAGGTACTGAAAGAATTTTTGGGGAATTTTTTATTGTTTACCTAGATGATATTTTGATATTCAGTAAGTCCCTGGGTGAGCATTTGATGCATATTTGTAGAGTGTCTGAAAATTCTAGAGGAGAAAAATTGTTGATTAATTTGAAGAAGTGTAGTTTTGTGAAGAGGGAGTTAGAGTACTTGGGGTTTTCTCTCTCAGCGGAAGGTATCAAGATGGATCCAGAGAAGGTGAAGGCTATTCTTTAATGGCCTACCCCAAAAATTTCTACTGAGGTTAGATCTTTCCATGGTTTGGCCAATTTTTCTAGAAAGTTCATCAACTTCAATAGTATTTGTGCACCCCTGACTGAAACAATGAGAGGGGATAGAATGGAGTTGAAGTGGAGTACAGGGGTAGTGAAGAGTTTTGATCTATTGAAGTAGAAGGTGACAAAACAACCTATTCTAGCCCTCCCAGACTTCCATAAGGTGTTCCAGGTGGATTGTGATTCCAGTGTGGTTGTGCCATTGGAGTAGTGTTGAGCCAAGAAGGTAAGCCCACTGCCTAGTTCAGTGAAAAGATAAATGATGCAAAGAGAAAGTACTCTTTATATGATCAATAATTTTATGCAATAGTTCAAGCACTAAAGAAATGGAGACATTATTTGTTTCTGAAGGAATTTGTTTTGTTTACTGATCATCAAGCATTACAATACATGAATAGTCAAGGAAAATTAAATCAGAGGCATATGAAATGGGTAAATTTTTTACAAAGCTCTACCTTTGTTTCAAAGCACAAGAGTGGGAGGTTGAATAGGGTTGTAGATGCCTTAAGTAGGAGGCAAACATTGTTGACTAAGATGCAGATTGTAGTGGTTGGGTTCAATGAACACAAGACATTGTATCCTGAGGATCCTGATTTTGTAGAGGCTTGGAAAGCTTGCAAGGATCATGTTACAGTTGATAGGACAAAGTGGCTAGATTTCATAATCCAGGATTGCATGTTGTTTAAGGGAAGTCAATTGTGTATTCCAAGGAGTTCAATGATAGATAACCTAATAAAGGAGAAGCACAGTGGAGGAATGGCATGACAGTTTGGTCGGGATAACACCATTGCCATTATCAATTAACATTATTATGTGTTTAGTTATCATAGGATGTGAAGAAGTTTGTGTAGAGTTGCAGGGTATGTCAGATGGCTAAAGGAGTGAGCCAGAATACAAGGTTGTATCAGCCATTACATGTACCAGAGAGGCTATGGGAGGATATAAGTATGGAATTTTTTCTTGGTTTTTCAAGGACATTGAGAGGGAATGATTCAGTGTTTGTGGTAGTTGACAGATTTTTGAAGATGGCACATTTCATTCCATGTCAAAAGACCCATGGTGCAGTCCACATTGTTGACTTGTTCTTCAGAGAAGTGGTGAGGCTACATGGTCTACCAAAGAATATAGTCTCAGATCATGACACAAAATTTCTTGGATACTTTTGGAGGACCTTGTGGAAGAAATTGAGGATGGAGTTGAAGTTCAATTTTTCACACCATCCATAGATTGATGGGAAGACTGAGGTTGTGAACAAAAGTCTGGGTAACCTATTGATTTTTTTGGTAGGAGATAAACCCAAGGGATGGGACCTAATCTTACCCCAAGAAAATTTTTCTTCAAACAATTATGTCAGCAGGAGTACGGGAAGATCACCATTCCAAATTGTGTATGGAAGTAGTCCTAGAACTACTCCAAAGCTGAGAAAGATGGATCAAGAGAAGAAGATAAGTGTTGACGTTGAAGACTTTGTAGAGCACATCAAGAATATACATGAGAAGGTAAGAGAACATATTAACAAGATGAATATGCAGTATAAGGCTAAGGTAGATCAAAAGAGGAGGAATAAGGAGTTTCAGATTGGTGATGAAGTGATGGTCCACTTGAGGAAAGAAAGGTTTCTGGTGGGAACCTATAACAAATTTAAGATGAAGAAATTCAGCGTTGGTAAGATATTGAAGAGTCATGATTCAGGGAACACATATGAGGTAGAGTTTCCAGATGGATTCAACATTTCCCCTGTGCTCAACATTTCAGATTTGATAGAGTATCATGAAGGTGGCGCAATGGATGTACCAGCAATGGAACAATGTGGCATTCCAACACCTACTTTAGAGAAAGAGGAGATTGAAGCAATCCTGGATAGTCATGTGGGAAGGAGTACTAGAAACAAGCAATATGAAAAATACCTAGTGAAGTGGAGAGGAAGGCCTATGGAAGATTCATCCTAGCTTTCTAAGGTAGAGGTTGACTGTTTGGATTTTCCTCAACCATCTGACAGATGATGGGGTCACTTCTCAAATTACCTTGGGTGTCTGATGCAGGAGCATCTAGTGGTGTAAGAGAAATCCTGCATCATGCAAAAATATTTTTTCAATTTATGTTTCCTTTTGTTATATTTTTGTATGTCTTTGCATTTCTGGATACCCTTTTCATCATAATGTAATTCCCCACTTTTAGTTCTATGTTTCTACTTTTTCTGCTCAACTACAATTTTTAGTAGTTTTGAATTTGAAGGTGTTAGGAGACAAAAATTTATGGGAAGCTTTAGGACAGAAAAATAAGCACTTTGGTGAGACAATAATGTCAAGATCATTCCTTGTTTGAAAGTTATTCAAGTTTTAGTTTCTACTTTTTGCCTTGAAAAAGCTTTTGAGTCCATATTGAGGCACTAAACAGTCACGTACGGGCCCAAAAATCATCAAAACCAATGTAGCTATTTCTTAGCACATTCTTCACTCTGAGACCTTTCCAATGGTTCAAATGGTTCAAAAAATGAAGTCCCGAATGAAAAGTTATAGCTTCCACAAGTTGGTCAATTTTTGGAAAATTGCCAATTTTTGAGTTAGAACTCAATTTTTGAATTTCAAATTGTAATTTTTGGCTCCAAACCATGAAAACTCATAATTCGAATGTTATTTGGCTCCAAAATGGAAAAGGATATATTTGTGGGTGGGGTTTTCTGATTTTTGACAGCTTTTTGGCAAAACAAGTTCACATGTTGTGAAAGTGGAAAATTTTGTCTACAGTTTCTAAAATTTTTGTAGCTTGCATGTATTGCAGAGCTCGAGGATTTGAGATCATCTTTATGTAATAATTTCCATTTTGGATAATGATAAAATTTCTCTGTTTGTTTGCAACATTTTCTGTGTCTTGGGTTTTCTCCCTTGTCAATAAAATAAGTTGTTTACATAAGAACATTCATTGTTTAAACAAAACAAGTACTATTTTCCACTAAAAAAGT
This sequence comes from Sequoia sempervirens, assembly GCA_007258455.2. NCBI lineage: Eukaryota > Viridiplantae > Streptophyta > Pinopsida > Cupressales > Cupressaceae > Sequoia > Sequoia sempervirens. Next base: position 1,180,857,659 of record VDFB02271358.1, on the reverse strand, counting down.
TATAAAACAAGTTGTTTACATATGAAAATTCATTGTTTAAATAGAATAAGTATTGTTTACTACTAAAAATTTATAAAACAAGCTATTCACATACTAAATAATTTATTGAGCAAGGATAACTTTCAACAAAACATTATCATTTGCAAAATAATAACCACCATTTACATCAACATATTATTGTTTCAGACTAAACAGTTACATTTAAAGACAAATAATTTTGTTTACTATGTTTGCTGATCTCAAGTTACTTACATGTTAAAGGATCACTTTACAAGTAATTGTTCTTTGTTTAACAAAGGAATGGGTTTTCGACTATGATCTAATAATAAACAATCAAATAGCCTAGTTTCATACATAAGGCCAGAATGTCTATTATCCAAATTCTTGAACACTTTCATCATTGGAAATTCGATAAAACTTAATAGTATAAAGAAAACTATGTTCGACATGATTATTGAAAAATACGTGAGCAAATATTTTAGTCAAAGAAGGCATAAAAGCTTTAGGTTCAAACAATATTCATTCCTTTTTAGGCTACAACAAAACAAACTATGGTTGCTCTGGATCGACCAATCTCAATGGCTAGATGCCTTCTTTCTAAGCATCAAAGACATATATTGAAATTTCTCATGAGGGGTTACTATTTTATACCATTCATGCAACAATATTAAACATGCAAACTTTCATCTGTACCATTTACACATTTAGGGGTCAACCCATTAGTAATAATATCAAACCAAGCAAGGCTTGCTATTTCTCTAACATACAAACATTTCCATTGTTCCTACTGAATGGGGTTGGCTTCCCATTAAATGACAATATACATATATGTAAATCTCTAAGAGCTTTTATTCAAGCCACACTACAGTTATCGACCCAATGATAATAAGCATTAGAAACAATACAATTAAAATGTAGAGGAGCATACCCTTCCCATAGGATCGAAATCGATCCATCTCAAGGATTGTAATTACAAACACATATTCAATTGGAATAAATTTTGATAGCCTACATAAGGCTAAGCATTATCATGCTACATAATGATGAAGGTCAAGTTGTTGGAGGCTCTAGAGCCTCATACTAGCTTTGTACAATAGCCACAAAGGCTCTAAGTTATGTCGGTTTCAACATTGCGGAGGTCGTAGGCCATGTGCCCTTCATGAGGTGGTAATCAATACATATATTCATACATTCGGCTTCAAGACAATTCACATATAGAACAAAAACCTCATTTTCATGATGCCATGATAACACTTGATTAAAATGAAGGAAAAATTCTTGCATGATTCAATATTAACAATAAAGCTAAGTCTATGCAAAAATGTGGAGATCGAATTACCTCTGAATCAAACTTTTATGTCATTTTCCTTAGATTTTTCCAGTCTCTAATTCATCCCTGCTTTTTCCTTCAAATTTTCCAAATTACTTTCTCCTTCTCTACATTTTTGCTTGGGTTCTCTTTTCAAAATGGAAATAACACTATTTTGCATGTGTTTTGGGGTGATGGCATTATGGCCATGTCATTGGCCTCTAATTTTTAAAATTTTCTTTATGATTTTGGTAGGCTTCGTCCATCATGAATTTTCCTTGTGATTTTTCATTGATTTACATAGTCTGATTCATAATGTATCAGTTATCAACTTTGAATTCAATATGAATTTGAAGATATATATATATATATATATACATATGTATGTATATGTATGTATATATATGTAATATATATATATATATACACATATATGTATACTTATATATTTATATATCACATATATGTATACTTATATATTTATATATCTTTATGCATTTAAATGATTTCATTCACATTTACCATGTATCTGAATAATAAATATCTATATATATGTATGTATTTGTTTGATTTACATAGACGTATATATGTATATATTTATATATGAATTCATATACAAGTTACTTGTTTTGGAATGGCTTATAGGTTTCATACACTATAATTTAAAGTAAGGAAGTTGAATTTTTATTTCGAGAATCTATATATATATATATATGTATATATATCTAGACTAAAGTAAATAATTTTCTTTACAATTCTCACTTTCGTTTCCTTCAAATCACAAAGTTTGAATAGATAATTTAATCTACAAACCATTCATTTTCAAGCACTGAAACAATTTTCAAGTCAAGAAAATTATGTTCTCTTATATATGTAAACCAGTTCAAATGCATGTCATCATTCCATTTGTGGTGTGTGCACCCAGATTCCAATTGGCTTACCATTCAATCCAGCTAAACAGTTCTACTTCAACCGTGTTGTCGTCCTTCAACTTGTCACCCTGCAACTGCACACACTTGCACTTGCAAATTGATCAATAACGTTCAATTCTTGGTAACAAAAAAATAATTTTCAAAAGCTCACAAAGTCAACATCAGTCAACTTCTTTCATTCATTTTTCAAAAATTCCAAAATTTCCATTTAATATTTAATTGAATTTCTTCAATAATTCAATTTTTCATATTATAATAAATATGCAATAAAATTGGGTTATGAAAAGTTGTAACTAGAAGAATATATTTCGGAAATTTAAAATGATAATTCAAGGGGAATTAAATGATAATAATACACCCTTAATACAATGAACTCCTTTGACACCAATCTTCTTACTTCAACAATGACAACCTTTGTTCAACAGTCTCCCCCTTTTTCATTGATGGAAAACAAATAAATGTTGGGCCACCCACAAACCAAACTTTCCACACACAAAGACAAACCCAATGTGTCATAACCATTTTTTACATCCATTCTTGTGTAGATAGAGCATTTTGAGTCCCACTTCTACCACTTTGACACCTATGAAGGTGATGAAAAAGTGAAAAGAGGAAAAGTAGAAAACTCATAGATCTCAATTTGAAAGCTTGAAAATAAAAGATGAAAATATTTCCACATTCCTACTCTAGGTTGATGAGGTTGTTAATTCTATTCAAGGTCTTGGTGAAGATTTGAAAGAAAACAATATTGTGAAAAAGGTACTTAGATCTCTTTCTAGAAGGTTCACTTCTAAAGTTTTTGATATTGAGAAGCTAATGATCTAAGAATTTTGAAGATGAATGAATTGCATGGAATCCTAATTGATTTTGAAATGAGATTATAAAGTGAGAACTCTATAAGGAAGGAGGCAACATTTAGAGTATCTTAGAAGAACGTTGATTCAAACTTTGATATTGGATCAGATCTAGAGGAATCCAATTTTGTCAAAAAACTATAAGAGGTTTTGATAAGTATAAAAGGAAAGTTACATTTTAATTTTTTAATTGTGGTGAACTAGGACATTTTATGGCTAAGTGTCCTCGTAAAGATTCTAACAATATTGATAAAAGTATGGAAATAAATCATTTTAGAAAGGGAACAAAGATTAGAGGAAAAAAAATAGTTTCTACACTAATGAGAAAGACTACTCTATTGATGAAGAAGATGAAGATATCTATGGAGATGAAAAAGAAAAGGTTGTATTCATGGCATTTGAAACTACTGAAGAAGATGTAAAACATGATTCTAAAAATGATGAAGATGAAGTAGATTTTGTAGAAGAATTGTTATGTGATGGAAAAAAGATTAAGAGATTGAAGAAGAGAATTGTAGAAGTGTTGCCTTAGTTTTAAGTTTGGCTATAAATGTTAAAAAATATTTCAGGTATCCTTCGAACTTTAAAAAATCTACCTTTGTTCGTCAATCCTTGGGCCAATTTACAAATCTTGTCTATCGGGTGATTTTCACAACTCACTTTTCTCCTTACCTGGCCTTGTCTTTATGTCTTTTCCTTAGGTTGAAGGTGTATTTCTTATAGAGACATTTTCTTTGATAGCGAGACTGAAAGAAATTAGGATGTTCTTGGCTCTCTCAACATTCAAAAGTTTCATTATATACCAGATGGATGTTAAGTCAATATTTCTTAATGGACTGCTAGAAGAAGAGATCTACATTGAACAACTGGAAGGGTTTCAATGTTTTGAAAATTTGAATTATATGTGAACATTGCATAAGGCTTTGTATGGACCTAAAAAAGCACCCAAAGCTTTGTTTTCATGGTTGGATGGATACTTGTAATTGCCAGGTTTCTAGAGAGGAAGTGAAAATAGTAATCTACACATAAAAATATAAGGTGATCAACTAATTATAATTGTGCTCTATGTAGATGATATCACTTTTGGTGGTAGCAGTGATGACATTTGCAAAGTGTTTCAAAAGGAAATACAAAGTGAGTTTCAAATGTCAATGATAGGTGAATTATCTTTTCTTCTTGGGTTGTAGATTGCACAATTAGATAATGGAATATCTATTTTGCAAAAAATGTACATAAAAAAGATGCTAAGTAAATTCAAGATGGAAGACTACAATTCGATGAGTACACCTATGGTTACCAAATGTAAATTGAGTTAAGATGATGAATCTTCTCTGACATATTAGACCTTGTATAGATTCATGATTGAAAGTCTATTGTATGTGAATTCTAGTTGAGATATAATTCAACTAGTTGGGATGGTCGTTAGATTTTAGGTATCAGCTAAGGAAACTCATGTCAAACTAGGAAAAAAGGATATTTAGATATTTGAAGGCTAGAATGAATTTTGGTTTGTCGTATCCAAAGAGTGAAAATTTCACTCTGACTACATAAATTGATGTAGATTGGGAATGATGCATAGATGATCCAAAGAAAATAAGTGGTGGAGCTTTCTTCCTTGGTGACACTTTGGCGTTTTGGTTGTGTAAGAAATGGGAATCAATTTCTTTGTCTACAATTGAGGAAAAATACATTGCAACAACATATTTTTGTACTCAAGTATTATGGATGAAGTAGAAGTTGAAGGAGATGAAGATTTAATTTGATGAACTAATTTCCATTCTTTGTGATAATACCAGTTCCATAAATATTTCAAATAATATGGTAGTGCACTCAAGGACAAAACACATTGCAATCAAGTATCATTTCTTGAAGGAGAAGGTTGTAGAGAAGGAGGTTAAGTTGGAATATATTGATACCGAGGAGCAAGTAGTAGATATCTTCACAAAACCATTTCCTAAGGAGACATTTAAGCTTCTTCAATAGAAGTTAGGACCTATTTCTCCCTCCTTTCAAATAAAGAGGAAGCATAGGGTAAGTGTGAGATTTTTCTCCCTATCGCAAGAAGGCTAGGTGGTCTTGCAAAATGTTTTTTTGTCATAGTATGGCATGGAATGAACATGAGTCTATCCAAGAAACAAGTTTCTGGATTGAGTAGAGTATCAAAAATAGAAAAAGGGAGAAATAGAACTCAAAATAAGTAACTTCTAAGGGGGATAAGAGTGAAGGGAACACAATCTACTAAGAGGGAGGTGAATTAGTAGATGAAATCTATTGAAAACTCTTAGCTCAACCATAGTTATCAGAATATATGGTTCTTCAATACTAACATAAACTAGGAAATATCAAGAGCACACACATAGACACAAGAGAACACCAAATATACATGGAAACCTAAGATGGGAAAAACCACGATGATAATAGCTATTTCAATCTACTATCCAAATCTAACCATACATAACATGAATGAATAAGTGAATTTTACAATGATAAGTAGGCATGAACCTATCGAAGATAGTAATCCCCAATTTTACTTGTAGGAACCAACCTACTAGAGATACCAATCACCAATTGAATTAGTACAATGGGTAAAACACTAGTCCCATCGAATTACAAAGATAAAGCTTGCAGACCTTCAAATATAGTTGAACACATATGATACACTTCTATACTAATTGTACAAACACTCTTCCATTCCTGTCATGATCTTCTTATATTGGGACACACACAAAGATGCAAATCCTTTGAATTCACAATTATATCCTTTTATATTCACTGCCTTCTCTTTAATTTATGCCTTGCACACAATTATAATTCACATTATGAATTAATGCAACAAAGAAATATATACATGAAATTTTATTAACACTCTTCGATGTCAGCTAGGGGTCTACAAATAACCAGGATGATATAAGATGGACCTAAATTCAAATTACATGAAATGCATAACAAGTCAGTTTCCAAAATCAAAATTTGTTTCTACTAAAAGAATATGATGTTGTGCACTGCCATCTAGTAATCTAAAATATGTCTTATCTTGACACCACATACAAGATTTGATTTTTGGACACTACTAGTTGTTACCACACATGCCTTGAACACAAACAGGTTCACAGAAAAGCATCAAGAACCTTTTGTCACGTCCATTTTTTCCATGCTAAAAATATCCTCCAAACATGAGTTGTGTGGAAATAGTCAATTCACTGATCTTTTTTTGTGTTAAAGTAGTAAAATAGATCTCAAAAATAAGTTTGGTGCATCTCCTCATTAGATCTTAGGTTTAATTTTAATTTATTTCTTATCCCTTTTTTTAACATATAACAATAGTAGTTTAGTTTAGTTAAGGTGAGGTATCAAGTGAACCAACCCTCTCTAAAGACTCACTCCAACATATGGGAAACCCGTAGGCCTTGGAGTGTTTCCATTCTTCTCAGCTAAGGAGAGAGATTGAATATCCCTCTCCCAAAGGTGCAACTTGGAACTGACAAGAAGGACATGCCATGACCACACATCAAGCATAACATCTTCTTATTCCTTAATAGTTAGTTTTAAATTTGGTATTCTTCTATTATTACACAATGCTAAATGAATTAATATTATTTCTTCTCTTTACTAAGTTTCATTTGATACTTCTATTTACCTATAAAAAATATATAATTACATATGCTAATGAGATTACAAGGGGATTTTTTAGGAGACAAAAAGAAAGATGGAATTGGTACTCTTTTTGGATGTATAAAAACTAATCAAGTGGATTCTCATCATAAATATAAATATGCATGCAACAATGATATAGATATAAAGACTTTCTCTTATAGTTGTATATTTTTTGTTTCATATAAGATACACACACCAACCATATATACAAAAATCAAGCTTTCGATAAACTAAATACAATTAGCATATAACAACATGCTCTAAATTTTTTCCTATTTAATAGATAAAATTCCTAGAATGCACCCCATCACTGAGATAACCTTCATGTATCTAACCAAACTTTTAAAATGGATTAATACTCATACAAAAGTAATTTTCCCACCAATAATATATCTGTCATTTAGTGGCAAGGATTTCATCTCTATTTGAAATTTTGATATGTTTAAATTTAATATTTGATGAAAAAAAAGGATAAAATCAACAAAGATAAATGGTTGATATAGCTGGAACAAAATGTACAACAAATTTGAATGGACCAAAACCTTTAAATTTTAAGATACGTGATTATCTTCTAATATATTTTTTTAAAGAATTATTATAATCTTTGATTTTTGGGCCAGATCTTTGATTATCTTTCACTTTTTCTCAGATCCCATTTTCATTGAATAGATCAAACACATATACCATTTAAATACACATTGATTTTTTTTGTTTTTCCCTTTCTCAAATGTTTCTTTTCCACCACTCATATCTAGGGAATGATATTTTTCTGTTTCTCAAGAGGGTACATTTTAACAAGTAGATTTTAAATTCTCATTCTCAAGTGCAAGAAAAGTATGTGAGTTGTCAAAATAACGCTTAGAACACAATATTATATATCAGGTGTAAGTTTCATTGTAGGCTGCATAACAAGGACACCTTAAGATAATTCTGCCACTAGACAATGGATTGAGCTTTTCTTTGCTATTTGCAATGAAAGAATGTTGTAGTAATTTCTAGTGAGATAACACCCTTTAAAAGGCAATGATTTTAATATGTGTAAAATAATACTTATATTTAGTTTGCTTTTGAAAATAAAATATTTATAAAAACATATATAATAAACTTTAAATAAAAAACTTCATATTACTTCCCCAAAGACCAGAATTCTCTTTCTTCTGTGAAAGAATCAAACAATTCCAATCTAGTTAACAATAACCCAGTAATCGTGGAATTCTATCAAAACCAGAAAGATGGCTGCATGAGAAAAGGTGACACCACAGAGAGACCGAAGATAGTTGCGCAGGCCTTGTATGAAAATAGTTCTATAAAAGTGAGGCTGAAAGGGGGAGTTCAAATACATGGTTTGTGCAATGTTGTCGGCCCGATTAATATCCTCAGCTGAAGGATTTAGGCATGCCATGAAAATGGCGTCGTGGGGATTTATCCAGACAGGTGGGCAACAAACATGGCAACTGTACCGTGCACCACAAGCCAATCTATTCCACCCGTTTCTGACTATACTTCTGAAAATCCATACTTGCATAGCATAGTCTCTATCAGATTGATATGAATGTTGTTCTGTAGGAGCACTTGCATACTGGCTTATGTCCAGCCAATTTGGATGAAGTGGATTGGGTGGGATCTGATTCGTCTTCAACATGTCAATATATCCCCAAAAGTCTGCAATCCCTATGTTAAAATCTTCAAGTAATTCCAATGGCAAAATAAAGGTCTTAATAAGACTTGGTGCCTCCATCATCAACTCACCTTCTATCAAGATAATTCAAGGAGAAGGGAGAGATGAGTTGGTTTGGGACATTGCATTGCTTTGAATTTAAATCAATGGGGTGCTTCCGGAGAACTGAAGCTGAATGGTCGCAGTTTCATTGTTTTCTTATAATAAGTTGTTATTAAGTATTTCTATTTTACTTAATGAGTTTATTAATTATTATGATATTTGCTTTCAATTTGTCTTGATAAAATAAAGAATTAATTTCATAATAATAAGTTATAAACAAGTGCCATGTAGTGATCAGTACTTATCTTTATAGTATTGTAGTAAGAGTACTAATAGTATATAATTCACATTAAAAGAGTTAATAAATAGTACATAATTTTACACAAATTCAACCACTATATGATCGTTCATAATTTTTCCACCACGACCTCTTTGCTTGTTTTCAAATCTTTTGTTCAAAATTTCTTCAACCTCCAAGGAAAATGATATGCATATTCAATGGTAGAAATTCCCACCAAACTCAACTCTTCTTGAATACTCAATTTTAACCCATTAATGTAACAAGAAACCTTTTCCTTGTTGGCCTCAGAATGGCCTACTCTGATCAAGACTCAGTAGAATTCTTCTATATACTCCATAGATTTTCCTGCTTGTTTCAACCCTAGCATCTTCTTCAACAAATTCAGCTTATAGTCCATAGGAATGAACTGCCTCTTTAGCTTTTCCACCATTTGATCTCATCTTGCTATTTTGTCTTTTCCTTTCTTGTTTCTTTCCAATTGAACTTCTTTCCACCATATACTAGTATGACCTTTTAGGTTGGTCTTTCCAAATTTGACTCTCTTAAGATCTTCTATTTCCTTGAATACTCAAAATATTCCTCCATATCATTGATCCAATTTATCAAATCTTCTTGGTTAAGGTCTCAAAAAACATAGAAACATCAATCTTCACTCTCTTTCCAATCTTGGAACTAACCCACAAAATTTTATCCTCTTCAAGATCTCTAATCGTTATTTGTTCTTCTTCGAATTGTTCTTTTTCAACTTAATCTTCACTTTCATCTCTTCTTCTAACATCAATTCCTCTTGCAATGCTTGAACTTGTCTCTAGAGGGCACTAAAACCATCTTCTATTACACCAATATTTCTCCCACCATGGTTCCTTCATGGAAACATCTTTTCTCATAGACCCATAACCACAAGTTCTAGTGCAAATTGCCTCACATTCTGCAATTTTTCTACACACTTAGGAACTACTGCTTTGATACCTCTTGATTAAAGGTACTCCCTTTACAATATTTAACTCACAAAAATAACAACAAAAAAAAAAAAATTAAAAAAAAAATGCAAGAAGAAAACAATATTTTCTATTATCTCTGAAATCGAATGATATTACAACATTACAATGGGCTTGTTGATTACATAATTTGTAAACTTTTGGAATCGTAATCCTCTATAAAATTTGGTAGCATCCTATTGTACAAAACTTCAACTCCTGAAATCCAACTTCTCACAAAGATAAGGTCTAAATATATAGAGGTTTGAGGTCTAGAGAATACCATTGTGGTATTCCAAAATAACAAGCAAATACCTCCTTCAAAAATCCATGCCACATTTGAGGATAAATCAGAAAATAATAAAAGTTACTAAATTCTCACATGTCCTTCACATGGGCACCTCAACCTCAACCAATCAAATTTGGTCAATTCTGGAATCTTCATTAATTATTAGTGGCTTTGATAGCTTCATGCAAGAACATGCACCAACATGCAAGTTTACACACTCAACATGCAAATGCATATAAATCATGCAAGTAATCATGCAATAGTGTGCATTGATGAGTGGTCCCCACCTAGAAATGGGACGCCCAAATGGAATATTCCTCTAGGATTCCCTTGTAACCTTTACCTTAGTAAATCCACCTCCAAGATTACAATTACAAATCAACATAGGGAAAAATTACAATATTTTGAAAATTTGAAATTATTAATTCCCTACACATTACCCCTTATTGTAAATTAAAATAAAGAAATTAATATTTTTGAGAGATGCAACATTTCTCTTACACCTTGGATACTCCTGCATTAGAAATCTAAGTTAAATTGAAAAGTGACCCTATCACTTCTCAGGAGTTAGAGGGAAACCAAGATGGTTAACGTTAGATTTCAACAACCATGATGAGTCTTCAATAGGTCTTCCTCTCCATTTCACCAAGTACTCCTCATATTGCCTATTTCTTGTGCTTCTACCCACATAGCTATCAAAAATTTGTTCTATCTCCTTTTTTGAAGTAGTGTTGATGAGTGTTTTTGTGCTACACAACATAGATAAGACACAAGTGTTCTATCTCTCTTGAAAGGATTTTTTTTGTAGAAAATCTTCAAAAAATCACCTCAAGGCTTTGAATGTCTAGTCTTGAATTAGGAAGACAACTTAGTATTTTGATGTGATATTTTTCTATCATAAGGGTAATTTATGGTTTGACAAAGGTAGGAAAGTTTAAGACTAAAGGTTTGTAAAGTCTAAGGAATGGTTCAAACCCTAGCTATATTTTTTCAGATCTATAATTTGAAAATGACTACTTTAACTCATCAAATAGGGAAGTTTCATGATGTTTTGATTCTAAACTAACCTAGATTTAAAGAAATAGCAAAATATTAAGGTTTTAGAGAGATTTAATCTAAAACCTAAGGACAACTGTAATCATGGTATGTGTTGTAGATAAATAAACTCCTTATAAACTATTTTTTGCTTCTTAGGGTCAAGCTAACAAAGCTACATAAATAGTGCAATCTTCAAAGGTAATCTTCTGATTTTCAAATTGTAAAAATTCATACATAGACCATAGAGCATGGCATAATATGCATAAACATCCATAATTGAACTTAAAGCTATAAAAATATCTCAGACTAACCATTCACTACAATTTACAATCAGTAAATTATAAATGGTATGAGTAGGAAGTTTACTTGATACTTTAACACTTTCCCATCATAACAACTGAACTAAAACTAATAATGCTAAAAATAAATTAGAAGATGGAACCATGCATGCACTCAAAAATTTAACATCACCAAAACTTCAATTCCTTTGCTTGTATTGCTTCAAAATATTGTTACAGTAATTCCTTTTGACCCCTTACAAATGAGAGTAGGCTTCCTTTTATAGAAGACTTTTACAAAATCAATGGTGGAAATTATCTCAACACCAAAAGCCAAGATTTAATTTGTATTTAAATTTTGGGATGCATTAAACACACTTACAATTATCCCCAATTTAAAAAGTAGGATCAAATGTCAACCTAGAAGAATGTAAAATTTCCTAATACATTTTATATTAAAATATCCTACAAAATCCCATAAAAGCTGGGAACCTACACTTTGAGGTAACTAACTTTACAGCCGGCTAGAAATTATAGAATTTTATCATCTATTATAGAATTTCTAGTATCTTGCTATTTTACAACATACTTAAAAAAAAAAATACTATATAGTTAATTGCTCATGTGCAGGAGACAAAACATCATGAAATTTATTACCCAATTTTTCATAACCTTTCATTAAATACTTATGTAGGTTGGTGGATGGTCTTCTTTTTTTTATTATTCCCTCTCATCTAATGAATGGTCTAGTAGTAGTTTTCAAAAAATCCTTATTTAGATCATTTGTTGGCTTCCTATTAATCTTATTTTGCTAGCCTTGTTTAAATAAGTTGCATCATCTAATTTTGTTGTTGTGACTACCATGCCATTCATGTCTATGAGGAATTGGATGCAATATGGTAATACCTCATTAATCATGTTAGCAAGTGTCGTAGGCTCTAGAAAAACTTGCGTGCTATCTCCTTATGGAAATATAATGCATGAAACTAAAAGATATGTTCATTGACCTTATCCTCTACCAAAATACCTTCTTTCTCAAGAGTATTTGTAGACAATATTTTGATAATCTACAATTTAGGATTATGTTAGCCCATAATATTTCAAAAAGGCAGTGTTGTCCTTAGTTTCCTTATTGATCTCATATTTCAAAATTAGATAATTGTTATGCATTGTACCACTATACCTATTGTCTCTCTGCCCTTATTAGAAATATCTTTAAACCAATCAATGGTCACCTATGTTGATATCTCATTTGCTCCATTTTGTTAACAACTTCCTTTGACAAAAGTGTGGGAGCAATGACCTTCATGGGAGTACCTTTCCTTTGAATAACTATATGTTGAATGAACGAAGTTAATTTTGTGACCTATGCCTTAAGCTCTTTTTTGATGGTCTGATCCTAGTCTAGCCTTTTTAAAATATTGGCCACCGATCCCTAGAATTCATCAATTTCTTGGGCCCTATTCATTGGCCTGATGTCCACCAAAGTAATCTTATAATCTGATGGAATAATTGTGGCTATATCCTTCTCCATAATTGGAGTAGCAATGTACACCATGCATGATCCAGAGGCATCCTTGGTGATATTTGATCACACCTTTTCCTTCTTTTTTGTTTGCTTCCCTAAAAAAGCCAAGATTACTTCAAAGATTAGTCATGGATATTTGATAATGGGAGCTCTATCCTTCAATTTATGCTCCAACCATGAAGGGGCAGCCATTTGTGATGAGGATGATGAAACAAAAACCTCTTGTTATTCTATGTACAACTCCTTTTCTTTATGCTCTTCTTCATTTCCTTTTTGTTTCTTTTCAATCTAACTCTCTTCTCCCACTTTATCATTCTTTTCTTGCTCAAGATTTTCTTCTACAACCCACTCCTCTACCTTTATTTCTTCTTCTTTATCTTATTCATGCAACAAAAAATCCCATCCCATGCATCTATTGAACAGTTAGGATAATTGAGAGGGGGGGTGAATCAGTTATCCTATTTAAAATAGTGTTCTTTTCTTTAATTAATATGGATAAAACTTAATTCAAATAGATATTAATGAATATGAAAGCACACAACACCATGCACAAAGGACACTAGAATTTATGTGGAAACCCAAGAAGGGAAAAATCATGTAGAATGCTAATTCTCAATTATAAAACATCAATTAAGGTGATTTTTACAGGGGCTCACTGTGAAGTTGCTCACTGCAGCCCATGGCTTATTGCCAGTGGGATCACTTCCCAAATACAAAACAATAGATTACAAAATAGTCTCATTGACAAAAGTGAACTAATGAAGTTACATCTACATGTGCATGTGTTCAATTCTAGTTAAGAGCACAATTTCTATCTACAACAGATCCAGTTAAGAATCTTCTACACATCTTCCTTCCTATAAGAGAGGGGGACCAACCACATTCAAGGCCTTAGGTCATGAAGAGCCAAGAGCAGAAAGCTTCCCTATATTACCTCAACTTAATGGGGAGTCACGAAATGTGGGATGAGAATGATGAGGACTATAAGGTCCTTTGATCACTCTACAAACCCAAAATACAAAATAGGGCTAGGCAAGCCGATTTTTAGGTTCAACACTTTACCTCAAGAAGCTCTCTATCTGAGGATGGAAACATGATCCTAGTACGACATAATAACATATTGCCATCTCTCAAGTGCGTTGGCATCTGTACGACTAGACAACTAAAGGGAAAAGGTCAAACCTAGGAATTTAGCAAGCTAATTGCCCAACTAAGTACTACTAAAGGGCCCAAATAATGCTATTAAGTAAACAAAATACTCTCTAATATAATAAAGTAAAAATGTGAGAGTTAGGGTGGCAAGAATGATCTCACAAAGAAATTTGTTCACCAACTAGCTCCCAAAAGAACAACCACCTACACAAAAAGAGGAGGAAAAATGTTGGGTGGTTGTATAGGGGCCTACCTTAGTCAAACCCCCATTTAGGTGTTTCCACCTCCACGGATAGCTAAGAAATCAAGTAAGATAAATAAAGTAATGTAATGAAGAACACTAAAACACTACAAAATAGCAAATGTGCTTACTCAACCAAGTAATAAAGGACATGAATGGGAAGCCTACCAACTCCTCCAAAATCACTCAAGGATAATGGGGGAGTGAATGAGATTACTTGAGCCTTTTTTGTAATGGTGTTGTCCCAAACTTGGTCTACCGAAGTGATGGAGTGAAGTTTTTGCTACTAGAAGTGCTTGAAGAGTGTTAAGGGATGAAGTTGAATTCTTGAAGTTGTCAAGAAGATATGTAGACATTGAAATGCATGTAGGAGGGAATTTGAAGGAGAGGTGAAGAAAATTTCCATATTTGGGTTGTTCAGCTAAAGGGGGCATTACAAGTTAATTGTTAGTGAGAGGTGTAATGCCTCTACAAGTTCAGCTGCAAGAATCTGCCAAGGCTATAAGTGCGGCACATGAATGTCTATGCATCATGCGGGCATCCCTAATAAAAATTTCCCCATCGACACTCAAAACAAGTGCCAAGTGGAATGAAAGTAGTGGGCTTAGGTGTAATTAAGCCTCTAAACTTGGTTTTCTAAAGTGGAGAAGGGAAAAAGGGAAATTTGCATAAGGAGTACACATTCAATCCATTACACTTCCATAACCTTCACACAACCTTCTTCCAAAACAAATTACTCCTTCCTTCACACTCTATTATCTGCTCACACACATCATAATTCTTCCACACTTTTGTATCTTCAATCAAAAAGATGTTCTATATATATATATGTATGCTTGTAGAACATAAATAATTTGGCCACACATAATATCTTCGTAGTCTTCTAAGTCAAAAAAACACCATTTGAATTTAGATCACCAAAAGGCATGTCAGCATGAGGAACAACCTTAAAATATTCAATAAGACCTTACACACTAACACTAGACCCAAAATATAGGTTGCACATAAAGATCTTCTTACCATGTTACCAAGGGACCAAAAATAGGTCATAAATAAGATAGAAAACTTTGAATTACATGAAATATATTCCACAGTTGATGAGAATGCCACAACCAAGACCAAATCTTTATTATCATCAATTTCAATGTCAACCAGAGAACCACAATTTGACATACAAAAACTTGCAAAATACTACATGAAGTTCCAGATAGAAAGGTTACCCGGAGTAAGCTTTGAGCATAGTAGCCAACATCAAAATATTAGACTTCGTTATACTACATACACTTAATTCAACATATGTCCCAAAAAGAAGTAGTACCATAACCGAATCAAGGATAATATCCACACTACACAACATCATATCACTTGATACGATGGATCATTTCTATATATTGATCATTTAGAGCACAACCTTTAAGATCCTAGGTTTTTACATCAATGACAACAATGCTAAATCATCTCAATAAATTCTCAACAATCTCCCCTTTTGGCATTGACGGGAAAACAACAAAAACTCAAAAACAAAAAAACTACAAAACTCCAAGCACTCCCCCTTTGTCAAGAAATTCAATACCTCTTCTTGTTTTTTTTTTTCTCTTCATTTTATCCCCTTTTTTCCATCAAAGGCAAAGGGCAAAAATTTGAACATTCAGAAACTCAAGTAAAAATAGCACTTTTCACATGAAATATTTTCTTGTACCTTTCTCTCATAATTGGAAGAATCCTCTTCCATAGCTAGCACCATAGAATACAATATGGCACTCATACTATCCAACATAGTCAACAACATAAATGAGGATGGACAGTCCTAAGACGAGCACTTTTGTTCACAATCTTCTACATCAGAAAGTATCCTAGAGAGATGATCCAACCAAACCTCAACAATTTTCTTGACCAACTAGAAAGTTCTAACCAAGTCTTCCCTATGTCTCTAAACAATCAGTAACTCCGCTTTTAACTCACTAACTCTTATTCTTTGTTTTCCATCTTTGTATTTGAACAAATCCAAACACTTTACAATATTATTCATCTCAGATTCAATAGCTTCAATTTTGCTTCTAAAATTATCAATAGCAATAGGCCACTAGAGACAATACCTGTAGATTTCAAAAATCTCCTTAATGAATTATTTTGTCTCACCAATGTGTTTGGATAACTTTTTTTTAGCTTTGACACATTTTATCTCAATCATAGCTTCAAACTTATGTCCTCCAGGTCCTTCTAGCAACATCCTTTCTTCAACAATTTCTAGTTCTATTATCCAATAACAAGTCAGAAACATCTAAAATAGTAATACCCTTTTTGAGAAGATATTGAACCAAAGCATCATCAATTTTAAGCCTTCTGATTGGAGAGCTAGCACACCACATTTCACCAATATTCTTCCTATCACCTTCATCTAACATTGACCGAATATCATATGGATTGACAAAATTAGATCAAGGAAGAGACTCTTCTTCATTCTCCTTTTCTTCAGAGATAGTGATGGCATCTTTTGTGTTAACTTTCCTCTTTTTAGGTTTTGGAGGGGAACCACAAATAACAACTTCCAACTCCTTATCAAAGGAGGAACCCTCCTCAAACTGACTGGACATTATCAGACAAGAGCAAAGATTCATCTACAAGGATGAGAAATAGACTATGCATGCACTTGCTTTTATCTTCCATACATTCCAAATATTTGTATTAAACTTAATTTTTGAGAGGGATGCTAGACTTCCACTTAACATTCTCCTTTTTCGATAGTTAACTTAAAAATTAAAATACCAAACATATGAGCGAAGATCCAAATCAGAAGGGATAACTCTCAACCAAAGAAATTCTAACATTCTCAATTAGGTTTTCCATTATTAGGATACACAAATTAAACTGCTTATTTTCCTTCACCATCATGTGTGCAAGATATACAACAATAGTCGAAGTAGAACCTTCACAATTTTTGAAATAGATTTTATAAGAGATGCCTTAAGCAACATACCTTACAATAGGATCGACAATGGTATTTATCAGTAGAGCCCGAGGGTCTTTTTTCAATACCACTAAGTTCCTCCATGTCTTTGTATTTCATCATTTTCTGCAAAAACCAATAATAGCTTCAATGGCTCCCTTCATGATTGGATAGGGTTTTTCCAAAACAATGTCGCCATCCTTGAATTGACTCAACAGGAACAAGATAGGTTCTTTGTCTATAAACTATGAAAATTCTCCCCATAAATCCATACCCAGAGTATTTGTGTTCTGCAATTCATCCATCTTCAACCCTAGTTACATTTCCTTCATCTTTTGATGATCAAACTCATCCAACTCAACTCCCTTCAGCCTTAGCAGAATACCACCACTCGATCCTCTATTAATAGATTCCATTGTCGTGCTTATCTTTTTCAAACTCTTTATCACTCAACGAAACTTCTTCTTTGCAAACTATGAGAAATGATTTTGAAAACTCCCACCTTTTATTCTTAATTACTAATAATGATTTTGCCACCAAAAACACACATTGATGATGATAGCACTTGTACTTAACTTTTCAATTAGTCAGATTGAGCTTAATCATTTAACAGATCAACTAGATTAAACTTAATCACGTTAAAAATCACATCAATATTACTTCGAAGAGGGTGAACTGATAGGATATGCAATGAAAAACTCCCCCTGAGCCAAGGTAGATTGGCTAAGATACCAGTAGGGCATGTACCAGGATCCAGTACCATGGAAGTGTTCTCCACACTTGTTTCCTTCTTCCTCCAAACCATGACCATCTTTTTCTTAGATTCATTTTATTCTACAACCTTCTTTTTGTTCTCAGGCTTTTCTAAAGCAACATATCTGCATGTGTTAGCATAATGTCTAGTTTGATTACAATTGTAACATCTTTGTCCTAACTTAGCTAAGTGAACTCTAGGTCTATACTGATTAGCTTTGTGAACATAACCATATCATAAATAGCAATAACCATGAAAGATATTTTTCATTCCATTCCTTCTTGTTGGATTAGATGATTTACTTCTGCAATGACTTGCTTTATGACCAAACTTGTAACAATTAAAGCATTGAGTACTCGGTTCCATCTTGCTTCTATATTCTACAACCTTATGTCCAATATTTTTGCATTGAAAACAATGACCATTGAATGATAAGTACCTTTGAGCATTTGGTTGTCTGACCAGAGGTCTTTTTGTAGCTTCATTAGAGTTTCAGACCTTGCTTGTTACAACTGATCTTGCTTTAGCTTCAGTTGCTTTGTCTTCACCCATAGTATTCTAATTTAAGCTTTCACCAATGAATCCAACTCCTCCTTTATCCTTGTGACATTTTTGTAGGGACAAAAGTTGATCTAAAATTATGCTACTTTCAAATACTTTTGCTTTTGATTTTATCCTTCTTATCTCTTGATCTAACTAGACTCATTTTCTTCTAATTTTTGTTTGAGATTTTCTTCATTCTTCTTGCATTTATCCATTTTTTGTTTGATAGGATCATTGAGATATTATTAATTCTTTGTGTATTCCTCCAACTGTAACTTTAAATCCACAATTCTTTCCTTCAAATCCTTTAATTCTTGGTTGACCTCTCTATGTCTTGCTTTGAATTTCCATATTTGCTCCCTTAGCTTTGAGATACAAGCATATTCCTATTTTATGTTTTATTTCAATTATTCATTTTTCATATTCCATACTTTCCATATCATCCAAAATTATCTCTAGTTCTGCCTCAAAGCAATAATCACTTGCCATCTATTCTAATTTCCAAGATCTCCCTCAAGCAGTTAAGCTCTATCTACAAGGAACTAAGCTATGATACCAATTGTTGAACAGTTAACTGGGAGGGGCGGTGTTTCAGTTATCCTAACAGTAATTTTATTTTCTTTAATTAATTTGGAGCAAACTTGAACCAAATAGATATTAATGAATATGAAAGCACACAACAACACCATGCATAAAGAACACTATAATTTACATGGAAACCCAAGAAGGGAAACACCATAGAGAATGCTAATTCTCAATTATAAAGCACCAGTTAAGGTGACACTAGTTAAGGTGATTTTCACAAGGGATCACTGCCAAGTTGCTCACTACAAAGTGGCTCACTGCCGGTGGGATCACTACCCAAATACAAAACAACATATTACAAAATAGTCTCACTAACAAAAGTGAATTGATGAATCTGCATCTACATATGCATGAGTTCAGTCCTGGTTAAGAGCACAATTCATGTCTATAGAAAATTTAGTTAAGAATCTTCTACACATGTTCCTTCCATAACCTTCACACAACCTTCTTCCAAAACAAATTACTCCTTACTTCACACTCTTTTATCTATTCACACACTTGCACTCTTTTATCTACTCACACACATCATACTTCTTCCATGCTTCTATATCTTTAATCAAAAAGATGTTCTCTATATATATGTATGCATGTAGAAGATAAATAAGTTGGCCAAACACAATATGTTCATAGTCTTCTAAGTCAGCCAAACACCATTTGAATTTAGATCACCATAGGACATGTTAGCATGCAGAACAACCTTAAAATATTCAATAATACCTTGCACGCTAACATTAGACCCAAAAGAGAGGTCGCACATAAAGATCTTCTTACCTCATTACCAAGGGACCAAAAATAGGTGATACATAAGATAAAAAACTTTGAATTACATGAAATATATTCTAGAGCTGATGAGAATGCCGCAACCAAGACCAAATCTTGATTAAATCATCAATTTCAATGTCAAATGGAGAACCACAATTTGACATACAAAAACTTGCAACATGCTACATGAAGTTTGAAATAGCAAGGTTACCTAGAGTAAGCTTTGAGCACAAAAACCAACATCAAAAGATTAGACTTCATTATACTGCATAAATTGAATTAAGCAAGTGTCCCAAAAAGAAGTACTGCCATAACTGGATCAAGGATAATATCCACAATGTACAACATCATAACACTTGATAGGATGGATCATTTTTGTATATCATTTGGAGCACCGTCTTCCAGATCCTAGGTTTTGACATCAATGACAATAATGTTAAATCATCTCAACAACTTCTCAATAGCATCAAGATTATTCATTTTTCAACTACGAGCTTCAGATCGCATCATTTCAATATGACCAACTCAATTTTCTCCATCTTCACCATCCTTCAAGTTGCATGTTGTCTCCTGAAACTTATAACAAAAATGCAAAAAAAAAATCCACTCCCCAAAGGATCAATCTTCAACTAATTCCTCCAGATTTCCTCAAGATTTCCAAACTAAGAAATCTTCACAAAAGGAATACCCAGAACCAGAAACACAAAATTTGATACCAATTAAAGGGAAATTTGGTTCATCTCAGAATGAACATCTGAAATCATAGTAGGTGCCTTTGGTAACATTCATTTCTTCAGATAGCATGAAAAGAACATAGTAATAGTCCATATAGCAAAATTAGACATTCATTTCCGACCATTAATCCTTAGAGGAAAGTTCATGCAATTTTAGATCTTTCTAGATCAAACAGTTTCAACAACATTCATTAAATAAATTCAATAGATAGAATCATTAAACATGAAAGATAGAAAATAAGACATCAACACAAATATTTACGCGGGGAAAACCATTTGGAGTAAAAAACCCCACCCTCCAAAAGCATAGATCCATTGTGTTATTCAACAACCAAATACATAATTACAAATTGCAAGCTCTAAGCCTTTACATGGACATTTACATCTTGTTCCATCTAAAGAAAATCTGGCAGCATAACCCCTCTGAATTCAATCTCTCCTCTCACTCTTTTGGACCAATGCACTATGGCATTGCATACATACTTCTCAAGCATTACAAGAAAATTGTCGTTCCAACTTTCATACCAACTGAACAATCACAAACAAGCTTAACCAATTTTACTACAATACTACCAAGACCAACTTGAATAGTCATGGTGTTGTGCTTAACCTTCATCACCCTACCATTTATTTCCATACTTTATGATACCACTCCACTGCAGTCATCTCCACTGATCATTGTGTGGTTGTGGACTATCTTGAGTGAAATAAATACCATGACTTTAGTCTTTTTCAATAAAATCATCACGTAATAGATCAACAAAACCCAAAGTGACTTCTCGTTCTCCTTCAAGTTTACCTACTATAGTACTAGCATGAATATGATCTCCACCAGACATACGTAGTGCTTTAGCTAGTACATGGAAGCGCATACCATGATTTCTTTGTCTATCAATAACTACATGCATTGCACAGTGAATGTGAAGAAGTAGGCCATTATCTCAGCAATAATGATCCAATGAAGTATTTTCCATAAAACCTCTAGTCAGATAGTCATGCATGATGATAGAAACTACACTATAGCCTACTTCCATACCACAGACCCCCTCATTTGACTATTGTGGGGTCACAAGTTAGAACTCCTCCATCACTACAACACATCTCCTCATGAGTTGTCATGGAAAAGTGGGATCTATACCATACTACCCCAAGCCCATGAACTACTTGTTGCAGTGTGGCGAGTAGCGAGTGTTCCCTGCATTACTACAAGCTCATGAATCAACCACTGTGGGAAGCTAGGAAGCAACTAAGTGAACATTTATCACCAACCTGCTAGCTCTAGCTTAAACCTCAACAGTACTGTGGTGTAGTAGATTTGGACTCAGCTAAGTGTTTTCTTGATTTTTGAGAGCCTTAACCAACAAGTTTGATACACCTTTTTCTCAACATTCTCCCACTTGAAAAAGAACTTGTTGGCTCCCAATCAATTCTCAAAGTTACTGTAGCTCACCCAAGACACCTAGAAGAACATCCAAGATGTCCACCATCTCAGGCAATAATTCTAGCCATCCTTAATAGGAAAGGAACAAGCCATGGTGTACATGCACCAGCCTAAAGAACATGAGCATCAAATCCAATTAATAGCAAGGGATACATAATACTATCACCACTCTACTATGCTCACAATCTATAAAAAAGCTTCAACCTAAGCACAATCATGAAGACATCCTCTAGAAAATAAGATAGAACATCAATTAGAACAACATTCAAGAAACTAACTACTTCCATCCAATTGACCAAACCCACATGACTAAAAATAGCACTCACAACAAGTGCTAATCCATCCAATTACCCATACCTCAAAGGTATCCACATCAGGGAACTCATGCCACCTACGTAGCCAACCCATCAACTAAAAATACAAGCTCCATGTGCCAACCAGTAGAAGAAGTCTAGACACATCTAAGAGCTCTCACAAAATGGGTAATACCAAATTTGAAAATATCAAAGGCATAATGAGTCTACCAATTACAACACATAGAAAGTGTATCCATGTAGTACCAAGGACCATTCGTAATGATCCACAAATCCTGCAACCAACTGTTGCAAGAAACATCTCTCTCAACAATCTTCCATGACTCTCTCATGTTCTCCATATCCAACAAAAGAAAAAAGATACAAGAACCTCCATGTCATCACCCAAGTACAACACATGACCACAAACTAGTGATCATCAGTTCCACATAGAAATATCACATCTAAATTCATATGAATCTGAACATACAAGAAAAAGAACCATACTAAAGAGAAAATTATGCAAATCATAAACATGTAGCATGCCCTTCTACATACACATCTAAATCCCAACCGTGTCAAGTAAGATCTCCTTCACAACCCCAAGATAAAAGATATAGCAACATCCAAACCCATTCAACCTCAAAAGATCAAACATAACATATGCATCATGTATCTGCATGGATGTAAGCTTCTCAAAGAAGATTAAACTACTTCATTTCCCATCTCAAGAAATTAGCCCACTTCCATCCCCTATGATCATCATAAATGAAAATGCAATCCCAAAGAGATAACCATGTTATCCATCTCTCACAATGAATTCTCCAGAACCATCTAATAGCAGCTCAAGATCCGTTTCTATGAAAGAAAGCATAAAGCACCATAGAGAAACAATGGGCATTATCTATCAAGTGATAGCAGACATATACAAGGTGGATGTTAAGTTAATATTTCTTAATGCATAGCTAGAAGAAGAGGTCTACGCTGAAAAATTGGAAGGGTTTTAATGTTTTGACAATTTGAATTATGTGTGAACATTGAAGAAGGCTTTGTATGGACTTAAACAAGCTCCCAAAGTTCAGTATTCAAGGTTGGATGGATACTTGCAATTGCAAGGGTTCTTGAGAGGAAGTGCAAATAGCAATCTATACATAAAAATAGAAAATGATCAACTACTGATAATTGTGCTCTATGTAGATGATATCATTTTTGGTGGTAGCAGTAATTAAATTTGCAAACTATTTCAAAATGCAATGCAAAGTGCTTTTAAAATTTCAATGGTAGGTGAATTGTCCTTTTTTCTTAGGTTGTGGAGTGCACAATTAGATAATGGCATATCCATTTCCTAGAAAAAGTAAATTTAAAGGAGATGTAAACTAAGTTTAGGATGGAAGACTACAGTTTGATGACTACACCTATGTTTACCAGATGTAAATTGAGTTAAGATGATGAATCTTCTTTGACAGATTAGAACTTCTATAGTTTGATGATTTGAAGGCTACAATATGGGACAAAACTTAGTCTAGATATAATGTAAGCAGTTTGTATGGTTCTTAGATTTTAGGAAACACCTAAGGAAACTCATGTCATAGTAGAAAAAAGGATATTCAGATATTGGAAGGCTAGAATGGATTTTGGTTTGTGGTATCCAAAGAGTGAAAATTTCACTTTGACTAGATACATTGATGAAAATTGGGCATGAAGAATAGATGATCTGAAGAGAACAAGTGGTAGAGCCTTCTTCCTTGGTGACACTTTGGTGCCATGGTTGAGTTAGAAATAGGATTTGGTTTCTTTGTCTAAAATTGAGGCAAAATACATTGCAATTGAAAGATAGAAAATTGTATCCACTAGGGTTTTACTACCCAAGGCAACAAGCTTTCTATAGTCCAAATTCAAGGATGCCCTAGAGATCTCAATCAAATGAATAATGGAGGAAGAGATCTAACAATAGGGTATCCTAGGGTATGTTTATAAATTAATTAAGGGGTTCACCACTATTGGTGTAAATAATGTCTTGTACCTAGTTAATTCATTACTAGGGGACTTATTTACGCATGTTAAGTTTACTTAGGTCCTAGAAAGGAATCTTTCTAGAAGGTTTTAGTTGTCATTAGTTGTTATCTTATCTTTTGAAAACTACTACATGTGAACCTAGGTAAGTGTGACTAGTTGTCTCATGTCATATGATTAAGACACTTGTCATAATCCTATGACATCTTGCATCTCACCTTGGCTATATAACCAAGGGGTCTCTCATTGTAAAAAAAATTATCTCTTATCATTGAATCATTTTGATAAGAATAAATTTTATTCTTTTCACATTTCATTATCTTTTTTTTCTTTCCATTTGGCCTCTAGGTTTTTGCACCATAGCCAATTCTAACATGGTATTAGAGTGGGTTGGGAGCCATTGGAGAGTCTTTTTTTGAAGAGAGATATTAGATTTGGGGGTGTTCCATTTTGTTTCTCTTTATTACAGGTTCATATTGGAGCTTATTGGAGAAAATCTAAGCTCACCATTGCATCCAAAAGGTTCAAGAAAATTGATTTTTCTTTTTCTTTCATCCAAATTGGACATTCGAGGGTAAATCTATGAGGGTTTGAAGCTGAAGAGTGGCTACCAGATCCAAAAGGTAGTTGCATTTTTGGAGCATTTTGGGTCAAATTCAAACCTGTCATCACATCCAGAAGGGCCAAAAACCCTATAATTGACTGGAAAATTGTCCAAATCGGATCAATTTTCTGGTGAGGCAAACAATTTTTGCCCAGGGAGCCATACGACCCCCAAATTGTCATTATTACCAGGGTACAATTTTTTTTTTTTAAAAGATTGTCAGGGTATTTAAAAAAATATAGAAAAATTTTAAAAAAAATCTACTTGATTTTTTTTGGAAAAATTGTATTTAAAATTAAAAAATATATAAAGTTTTTTTAAGTTTGTGGTTAAGCAGATGTACCTACAAATGGCAGGTGGTTCTGCAAAAGAACACGGTACAAGACCTACATGCCACCACATGGTGGTAGTAGACTTGTCCATGTGACCTCGACCGTGGCCCACTAGGCTTTAATCAAAAACACTGGCATGAGGTTGGGAATCTCTACCGGTGGGCGCTACACATAAAAATCTGACACAATTTATTTTCAATCGACGTCCATAAATTTAAAATCGATCGCTGAATTTTCAATTGGCAATAAAGAAATACCAGCCAACACAAAAATATTGATAGACAAAATATATAGTGGCCGCTTTGAAATTTCCAAGCAGAAGGAATATTCTGGCACATAAAACGAAGATTCTCACAAAATCTTGTGGCATTCATTCAAGCGTCAATTTTAAGCTCTGATCCATAGCATATTCCTTCATCTAGGGTATATTCTTTTCTGATGTCCTAGGGAATGTAATATTTAATCAAGTGGTTGGATGACATCATCTTGCATCAGCAGTGACATCAACATCCTTTTGAAAATTTGTACCCCCTCACGGTTTGCAATTTGGTTTTCATAGGCGAACTTTGAAGGCTCATATCTCAGTCATACGAGCTCCTTTTTTAGTGATTTTTTTTTTGTATTTGGGATAATTTTTCATGATCTACATAGTGGTGTAGTTATTTTCTAGTTTTGGTGAATAAATTTTCCAGAATTTGTAGATTCTGACAGGTGTTGCTGCTTTGTCCTCATTTTGTGAACTTTGGGAGCTCATATCTTGCTCCTACAGTAACATTTTTGGGAGAATTTTTTTTTTAAAGTGTATGATTTTTTGTGTAATTTTTAGTGGTATGATCAGATTGATATCATTTTGTACCAAAAATTGCATTTGATCCTATGGAATTTTTTTTGCATTTGTAAGCACTAAGATCAAGTCTAGCTTGGTTTTTTTGGCATCTAGCAACTGTAAACGCACTAAATATAAAGTTCTAAATTAGATATTTTCTTGGGGGGATTCTTAATTGAGTGATTGGGGGGGGGGTCTCTTGGTGCATTCCTTTGATTTGTTTGCTTGTGATCTCTTGTTTTCATGGATCATTCTAAGGTTCCTTTCCTCACATCATACAATTATTCAACATGGAATCAAATTGTATGGAGTATTCTAATGATAGAAGGTCACATTATATGTGTTGAAAATAAGGTACCTGAACCTACTGATGATGAGAAAAAGTTAAAATGGATGATCAAACATACCAAAGTCTTGGGTGTCTTCATAGATTAGTTTCTCAAGATTTGTTGTTTCAAATTAAATCATGTAAAACTTCTCATGAAGCTTGGGACAAATTGAAAACATTATATGGTACTACAGATGAAGTGAGAGGCTATCAAATTGATAATGATTTGATGAATCTTGATCCTAAGAACTTTGACCACATCCAGGACTACATCACTAAGGTTAATCATCTAAGAGAGAAGTGTAAATCATGTGGAATTGATAAGGACATTCCATTGGTCTACAATGCAATGAAATTTTTTTGTCCTAATTATCCTTCTTTTGTTTCTAGTGTTCATACTCATAGATTAACTATGGGGTCTGCATATACTACACCTTCATTTGCATCATTTTCTGAGATGTTGATACATGAGCAACAAAAAATTATCTCAATGGGTCTCATTAAGACTTCTAAATCTCATGCATTGTTGGTTAATTAGGTGAAATAATCAAAATCAGATAAGAAAAAAAAGAAAGCAAAGAATAATCCACATTCAGATCAAGTAAAGAAAAAATCCTCTTCTAAAGGGGAATCATCTAAGAAGGAGAAGCCTACTTGTGCATATTGCAAGAAGGATGGACATGAAGAACAATATTGTTATAAGAAGGATATTGATGAGTTGAAAAATATTCTCAAAAGGAATCATATTGATGTTCCTTCTAGAATGTCTAAATCACCCCTTCTACTTCAAAATAGTCTAAAAAGGACAAGGGTCAAGCATCTACATTAGGAAATAAAGGACAAGATTTTGTGCTCTTTCAGGTCCAAGATCAGGGAGATGGCTTCTAGATTCAGGAGCATCTCATCATATGGCATCTTCACATTCTATATTGTCTTCATTTGAGCCTTGTACTATCTCCTATCTTGATGGGAAACAATACATACATGAGTGTAACTTGGAAGGGATCTATTAGTTTTGGGGACAACACTTTTCAGGATGTTTTATGTGTTCCTTATTTGATGAACAATCTTCTTTCCATATATCAGATTACACATGGTTGAGATGGGAGAATTGTGGAGTTCACACCTAATTCAATCATCATTTGAGACTTGGAAAGTAGAGAGATCATTGCTACTGGGGTGGTTGATCATTCATCTCAGTTGTGTACATTTTCAGATTTTTCTTATGATGGTGACATTGCTCCTTCGGATGTTGATCACATGAACCATTCATAGGAGACATTTGGCTTCTTGAACTTAGGAGTTCTCACATTAGATCCAGTTATTGAGTCTTGCATTCTATCTCCTCCATCTACTATTGTAGTCGATGATGCTTGTGATTCAATGCGGTAGGATATACATAGTCTTCCAGATATGGCTACTTGTGATGACTTCTTGACATGAATTTCAGACTTGTTTGTGGAGTCTCATCTTGTAGATTTGGGGAACATCCTCAATGACATTCATCTTCTCTTTGATGAACATGCTCCTTCTTCAATTTTTGTGAGGGAACACCTTGACCCCCTTGTTCATTCTCTACATGATCATTCTTTGTAGTTTGGCATGAGTGTGGATACTTTTGGACAATATTTGGAGGAGGCTTCTTTGTCTTCAGAGGGGATATCCTTGTCTTTGGATTGTGCTCTACATTCTTCTCTACTAGATGTTGGATTGTCCTCTTTAGTAATGTGGCATAGAATGCCTATTTACAGTGTGTCAGATTTCAACATCGACATGGAGACACTTGCGTATGCTTCAAATACATCATCATACATCATTCATTATCTTGACATCCTGCATATATCCATGGTTTTGTTTCTTCCTAAGGGGAGGAACATTGTTTGGTGAGATTGGATCATCTTTAGCATTCAATGTCAAGCTTCTACCATCATTGCAGGAGACTCAACATTGAGGGGGGGCTTCCTTGTCTCTCTTCTACTTCTCTCTTATGGGGGGTCTTTTTCCTCATATGGGTTTTTTACCTCCTCATGCATCATTGAGAGCATTTCATTTCTTTATTGTATTTCATCTCTCTTTTGGGGAGGAGTTTTGTCCCACTGGGTTTTCTCCTTTTCTCTGTTTGTTAGAGATTGCATTGGATGTACATGGGTACCTAACATGGCCTAGTATTCGGGACCCATCTTTGTGTCATTTTCATAATAATCTGCTACTCCTTAAGTTGCACTGAAGGGGGGGTGTTGGTGTAAATAATTTCATGTACCTAGTTAATTCATTACTAGGGGACTTATTTACACATTTTAAGTTTACTTAGATCCTACAAAGGTATATTTCTAGAAGGTTTTAGTTGTCATTAGTTGTTATCTTGTCTTTTGACAACTATTACATGTGAACCTAGGTAAGTATGATTAGTTGTGTCATGTCATATGATTAAGAAAAATTTCATAATCCTATGACATATTGCATCTTACCTTGGCTATATAACCAAGGGGTCTCTCATTGTAAAAACAATCATATCATATTATTGAATCATATTGATAAGAATACAGTTTATTCTTGTCACATTTCATTCTCTCTTTTTGTTCTTTCCATTTGGCCTCTAGGTTTTGGCACCATAGCTAATTCTAGAAACCACCAAGTAATGACTTGGAAAGACAAATGAAATGCAAGTTGTAATGTTTAAACCTAGTGATGCATGAAAAAATAAATGACATAGAAATGCATATAAATCAAAATAGAAAGCAGTAAAATCATAAGTGTGCACTTAGAAACTTGTAGATTCTTGAATGGAGACTAGAAATGCTAAAAATCCTAAAATTTTGGCCTATTGGGACTCATTTACCATTTAGGGCGAATCAGTCCTAGATTTGGATTTCTACACAAGAATAGGTTCCAAGAAAAAGGGTATCTGAATTTGCAAAAATCTCTGAAAAACACCTATAGTGGTCGACTCATTTTCCACTTGTAGTGAATGAGTTCAGTTTGTATTTTCAGGAACTTCAAGGTATAAATCTAGTCTTCATTGTCTACTATTTCTGCTTCTCCAGGTTTCCATATCTGAAACCCTAATTTTGGGGTTGTAGATGACCTTTTAGTGAAGATCATGACCTCACAAATGGTGAGACAACTCCAACAATCTTGAGGCCTAATATTCAATGATCTCTCAAGTTCCAAGAAACCTAGATCTGCAATCACACATGTAAAGAGGAGAAAACTTGTTGATTGTTATGGAATAGGGGTTCGCCTTGGTCAAATCCCTCTTAGGTAATTAAAAAAAATGAAGAAACAATGAAACAAGGATATAAAACATGAAATATAGGATATGAAAGGGTATGTGCAGGATCATCATGCAAAAAACAGGCCCTTAAGTGGCAAAAAATTCAGAAAAATCAGTGTTAGGCAACTTGACGTAAATATTTGAATAAGTTATCTATATTATTTCAAAAATATGTAAGAAATAATTTGTAGAAAATTTAATTTAGTTTCTAAAATACTAGGTTTATTTAAAAATAAATAAAATCTATTTGGTGAAAATTTGAAATTTCAATGCAGTAGTACTTAAATTTCAGGGAAAAATAAGAAGTAGGTGTCTGACCACCCTAACCATAATAAAATGATAATATTTTTTTTTAAGATTTTATATATAAGTAGAGAACTCATGTCCGGATGTGTTGCATATTTTTTTATAATTTTTTTCCAAGTAAATAATTAATTATGAATTTTTATTACAACTTTTAGAAAATATAAAAACTCGTCTGCCTAACCACCTTAACTTGGTCAAAACTTCATAAAATTTAATTTTTCTTTTTTTAATCCTATAGTATGTGAAGCATAGAATGTGACGATGTTTTGGATTCAAAAATATGATACTGTTTGAAAGTTATAGATGTTTTTCAATCAGCCTATCGATTAGGACTTTAGTCGTAATTCTAATAGAAAATGAATAATAATTATTTATTAAACTCAAATTAAATCATAATTTATATTTTTGGAAAGTTGAGAATCTCCTCTAAAAACCCTTTTCATTTCATTAATTTTGGGTGAAAAAAAAGTCGTCAGCCACATACCCTCATAATATTGCCACTGTTTGGCGCACCATGATCCTGCACATACCCGAAACATGAACAATGATACCTTGAATTATGTCTTATAAATTTGCAACTCAACATGAAATGGCCATGAAGGATGTAGATCTTGATTTTGACAATAGGAGTAGAACAATGCTTGATCTTGGATCTTCAATGCTACATCAAAACACTAGCTCAATAACATGCTTGAGATGAATAATTCTACCCTTGAATGCCTTAAAAAAGATCATAAACACTCTTTTGATGATCTTGTGAAGTCTTAGAATCCTTAACTCTTGAATTCTTGACTTGATATTGTGTAGGCTTATGTGAAATAATGATTTGAAAGCTTTTTTATATAGGAAATGCACTTAAATGACCTTTTTTTTTTTATCCCAAAGGCTGACATAGAAGAAATTTAATCTTAAAATTAAAATTTATAGCTTAAAACCTTGAAAATAGGCCAAATGAGACTCATTTTCCAATTTGGCCAAATCAGTCCCACCTGAATGAGACTCATTCGCCTAAAGTGGGAATGTGTCCCACAACACCTATTTTGATAGCTAAAGTGTCAAGGATTGTGTAAATTAAGTTTATATGTTGATATTGTTGGTTTCTTTTACTAAAATATGCCTTGAGATGCATAATATGGGGTCCTAGGGCCAATTAATGATGATATAAAGGTCATAAATGCAATATGGCCTAAAATCCAATGTGAAAGTATAAATAAATATACTTTACAACATTAAATTAAGGCCAAATTGGATCTTTTTAGCTTAGAAGGGCCTGAAATCCCATGTGAATGTGTAGAACACATTACAACACTAGATTAGGTCCATTTGATTTACAAGCCTCCTAAATTTAATGTGAAGGTGTAAATAAATACACTTTACAACATTAAATTAAGGTAGAGTTAAGCTAATTTAGCTTAAAAAGGGCTAATGTGGATACGTAAAACACCTCACAACACTAGATTAAAGTTACATTAAGTCCAATTTATCATTAATTATTCCCAAATAAGTGTGAAAATGTACATGTTGACATTTTTTTATACTAAAACAACAACATATTGTTGTACTCAAGAATTATGGATGAAGTAGAATGTGAAGGAGATAAAGATTGAATTTGATGAACCAATTTCCATTCTTTGTAATAATACTAGATCCATAAATATTGAATCAAAGAATTGGGTAGTGCGCTCAAGGAAAAAGAACATTGCAATCAAATACCATTTCTTGAAGGAGAAGGTTGTAGAGAAGTAGTTGAAGTTGGAATATGTTGATACCAAGGAGCATGTAACTTATATATCTTCACAAAACCATTTACTAAGGAGACATTTAAGCTTCTCTAGTAGAAGTTGGGACCTATTTCTCCCTCCTTTCCACTCAAGAGGAAGCATAGGGCAAGGGTGATTTTTCTCCCAACCACAAGAATGCTAGGTGGTCTTGGAAAATGCTTTTTTATCATAGTGTGGAATTGACTTAAGGGGATTCTATTCATGAAACAAGTTTTTGGATCGAGAAGAGTACTAGAAATAAAAAAAGGGAGAAATGGAACTCATAATAAATAACTTCTAAGGGGGATAAGAGTGAAGGGAATGTTCACAATCTACTAAGAGGGAGGTGAATCAATAGATCAAATCTATTGAAAACTCTTAGCTCAACCATAGTTATCAGAATATATGATTCTTCAATACTAACATGAACTAAGCAATATCAAGAGCACACACATAGTCACAAGAGAACATCAAATATTCACAAAAACCTAAGATGAGAAAAACCATGATGATAATAGTTGTTTGGATCTACTATCCAAATCTAACCACATAGAGTAGGAATGTATAAATGAATTTTACAATGATAAGTAGGCACCAACCTATTGAAGTCACTAATCCCCAAGTGTATTTGTAGGCACCAACCTACTGGAGACAACAATCCCCAATCAAATCAATACAATAGGTAGAACACTAGTCCTACTGAATTACAAAGATAAAGCTTGCAAACCTTCAAATGTAGTCAAACACATCTGACACACTTCTATACTAACTACAAACATACTTCCATGTAAGTGATGATCTTATAATATTGGCACACACAAAAAGATGGAACTCATCTAAATTTACAATCATATCCTTTTACATTCACCTAAAATCAACAGAGAAATAGATACATAAAATTGCATTAACACTCTTCCATGTTAGCTAAGGGACTAAAAATAACCAAGATGATATAGGATGGACCTAAATTCAAATTACATGAAATGTGTAGCAAGTCGGTCCAAAATCAAATTTTGTTGCCACTAAAAGAATTCAAAATTTCATGCATTTCCACAGTAACCTAAACTAGGTACTATCTTGAAACTACATACAAGATTTGATTTTTTCTCACTACTAATGTTACATACATTCCTTGAACACAAACTGATTGATAGAAAAGCACAAAGAACCTTTTGTCACATCCATCATTTTTCATGCTAAAAATATCCTCAAAAAACATAGGAATAAGAAAAAACATGTAGAAATACTCTCCTCTCAAACCACACATCCAAACATCATTTCAAAAAAACTCCGTAATTGGATTTCTAGAGAAATATCTTTGCTCTAAAAACTAAGTTGAATACATGTATATAATAAAACTTGAGTTGTGTGAAAATAGTCGATTCTTGATCCTCTTCTGTGATAAATTAGTAATACAGATCTCAAAAATAGTTTGGTACATCTCATTAGAGCTTGGGTTTAATTTCAATTCATTTGTTATCCCTTTTTTCAACATAACAATAGTGGTTTATCTTAGTTAAGGTGAGGTATCAAATGAACCAACCTATGTCATTTTAACACTCACATTTCTACTATCATATTGTTAGGATCACTATAATAAAAATAATTATAAACCTTGTCATAGTTGGGGAAATGATGAATTTTGAGGGACTAGGCATTATTTTTTTGATAAATTAGAGAATAATTGCATAAATGAGTTTTAATTTTATCATTTATGGATATGTTTACTAATTAAATACATAAAAAACATAATGAAATAGTAAATAAGAATTTGGATTCTTGGAGGGTCAAATAACTCTATATGAAATTTTAGAGCTTGGTTTGACATATCCAACACTAAGAATAGTATAAAGGAAGCCAATTATGTTTTTAATAGTAATGAAACTCTTTCTATTCAATAATGGATCTTAAAAAATTATGATTTAAGTGGGTATTCTATTAAAGAGTAAACATACCTTTATACCAATGGAGATGGTGATTTATCCCTTTTGTGTAGTTAGATAAATGTCTACAAAATAATATTGAATTAAAAGAGGGCAATTAATTTTCTTCTTTAATCTATTGTGATGGACTAATCAATCAA
Organism: Sequoia sempervirens; assembly: GCA_007258455.2. NCBI lineage: Eukaryota > Viridiplantae > Streptophyta > Pinopsida > Cupressales > Cupressaceae > Sequoia > Sequoia sempervirens. The sequence goes on along the minus strand of VDFB02271358.1, from coordinate 1,180,823,801 downwards.
ATAAAGAATTCTATGTCAAGAGAGAATTATAGTAAATGTACATATCTAACTATATGTGTATATTTTCGCATTTCACAAACTTTTACTTTGAGATATAGAAATTTCTGAATATTTATTTCTCCTATGATAAAATAAAATAATTATTGAGGTATGTGTTAAAATATATCATAAATCCCTTTAATAGAGCATATAAAGATCAAATATTCATACAAAACATATATGTTATCTGCTCAATTATCTTATAAAAAATTATATTTGATCACCATCCATCCTATAACTAAAAAATGAAATAGGAGATTCACATGATAGAGAAATATAATTGAAATAAAAACTATAAGAATTCATAGATTTGACATTTGTAGTTTTTGAAATAATTCAATTTTTTTTTTTTATAGATGTTAGCATTCTCTCTAATTTAAATATACATTTTTGGAAGGTAGGTGGATAAATTTAAATCAATTAAACTATAAAAATTATATAATTAATTATGCTAATGAGCTTACAAGGGGATTTTTTAGTAGAAAAAGAGAAAGATGACATTGGTACACTCTTTCTAGATGTATAAAAGCTTATCAAGTGGATTCTCATCATAAATGTAAATATGCATGCAACAATGATATATATATATATAAATACTTTCTCATATAGATATATAAATTAGAAAATAATTGCATGACTAGGTCCAAATTTTATCATTTATTGATATTTGACTAATTAAATACATCAAAATCATAAGGAAATGGTATATAAGAGTTTGAAATTCTTGGAGGGTCAAATAACTCGATATGATTTTTTAGAGCTTGGTTTGACATATTCAACACTAAGAATAATATAAAAGAATCGAATTATATTTTTAATAGTAATGAAACTCTTTCTAATCTTGGAAAGTATGGTTTAAGTATGTTTTCTAATAGAGGGTAAAGAAACCTTTATGCCAAAGTAGATGGTGAAATCCCTTTTGTGTAGTTAGATAGATGACTACAAAACAAGATTGAATTAAAAGAGGGAAATTATTTTTCTTCATTAGTCTATTGTGATGTACTAGTCAGTCAAATACAAAATTCTATGTCAAGAGAGAATTATGGTAAATATGTATCTAATTATATGTGTACATTTTTGCATTTGATGAACTTTGATTGGATATAGATAGTGCTTAATATCTATTTCTGCTATTATAAAATAAAATAGTTATTGAGATATGTGGTAAAATGTATCATAAATCCCTTTAAATAAGCATATAAAGATCAAATATTCATACATAACATATATGTTATCTCCTTGATTATCTTATCAAGGATGACATTTGATTAGATCACCATCAATCCTATAACTAAAAAATGAAACAAGAGACATTCACATGATTTGACATATTTGGAAAGAAAAAACTATACACCATTATTTTCAGACTAGAATTCATAGATTTGGCATTTGCAATTTTTCAAATAATTCAATTATTTTTGTTTCTATATGTTAGCATTCTCTCTAATTCAAATGTACATTTTTGGAAGGTAGGTGGATAACTTTAAATCAATTAAACTATAAAAATTATAAAATTTTCACAAGGGTATTTTTAAAGAGGAGACAACTTGAGAAAGATGGCATTGGTACACTCTTTATAGATGTATATAAAAATTGATAAAGAATATTTTCATCATAAATGTAAATATGAATGCAACAATGATATAGAGTACAAATACAACTTCTCCTATAGTTGTATGTTTTTTGTTTCATATAAGATACACACACCAACCATATATACAAAACTCAAGCTTTCAATAAACTAAATGCAATTAGCATATAGCAACATGCTCTACAAATTTTCTTATGTAACAAATAAAATTCTTAAAATGCGCCCTATCATTGAGATAACCTTCAAGTATCTAACCAATTTTTTTAAAATGGATTAGTACTCATAAGTAACTTTTCCACCAATGATATATCTTTCATTTAGTGGTGAGAATTTCATCTTTATTTGAAATTTTGACATGTTTAAATTTGATATTTGATAAAAAAAAAGGTAAAATCAACAAACATAAATGATTGATATAATTGAAATAAAATGTACAATAAATTTGAATGGGCCAAAACCTTAAAATTTTAAGATGCATGATTATTCTTTAATATTGTTATTAATTTTTTTTTCGTATCTTTCACTTTTTCTTAGATCCCATTTTCATTGAATAGATCAAACACATATACCATTTAAATACACATTGAAATTTTTTGATTTTCCCATTCTCAGATTTCTCTTTTCCACCACATCATATCCAGGGAATGATATTTTTTTGTTTCTCAAGGGAATACATTTTAACAAGTAGATTTTAAATTTTCAACTGCAAGAAAAGTCTGGGAGTTGTCAAAATAACGCTTAGAACATAATATTATATATCAAGTATAAGTTTCATTGCAGGCTGCATAGCAAGGATACCTTAAGATAATTCTGCCACTAGAAAATTGAGTGAGCTTTACTTTGTTATTTGCATAGTAAGAATGTTGTGGTAATTTCTAGTGAGGTAGCACACTTTAAAATGCAATGATTCTAATATGTGAAAATTACTTTTGAAAATAAAATATTTATAAAAAAAAATTATAATAAACTTCAAATAAAAACTTCATATTACTTCTCCGAAGAGCAGAATTCTCTGTTTTGTGAAAGAATCAAACGATTCCAATCTAGATAAAACTAACCCAATAATCGTGGAAGTCTAACAAAAACATAAAGGTGGATGCATTGGAAAAGGAAAAACAGCGTAAGAAAATAGTTCTATAATAGGGAGGCTGAAAGGGGAAGGTTAAATACATGGTTTGTGCAGAGGCGTCGGCCAGATTAATATTCTGAGCGGAAGGATTTAGGCATGCCATGAAAATGGCGTCGTGGGGATATGGCGATCCAGAGGGCAAACAAACATGGCAACTGTACCCTGCACCACAAGGCAAATTATTCCACCAGTTTATGACTATAGTTCTGAAGATCATTCCTTGCATAACATAGTCTCTAGAAAGTTGATATGAATCTTCATCTGTACGAGCACTTGCATACTGGGTTATGTCCAGCCAATTTGGATGATGTTGATTGGGTGCCTGAATCGTCTTCAACCTGTCAATATATTTCCAAAAATCTCCAATCCCTACGTTAAAACCTTCAAGTAATTCCAATGGCAAAATTAAGATCTTAATAAGACCTGGTCCCCCCATCATCAGCTCATCTTCTCCCTCCATCATCAACTCACCTTCTATCAAGATGATTCAAGCATAAGGGGGAGATGAGTTGGTTTGGAACATTGCATTGCTTTGAATTTAAATCAATGGAGTGCTCGCCAAGAACGGAAGCTGAATGGTCGCAGTTTCATTGTATTCTTATCGGTTACTATAATAAGTTGTTGTTAAGTACTGCTATTTTACATAATGAGTTTATTAATGATCATGATATTTACTTTCAATTTGTTTTGATAAAATAAAGTATCAATTCTATGATGACAAGTTGGCAGAATGTTTTTGCTATTAGAAAATGTGTATTTAAGTAGTTTTTCTTGTTACATACAAAACTATTAGAAAATGTGTATCTTAAATTGAAATTGCTTGCATCTAATACATATAGATATAAGTTGTATTTTTATGATTCTTAAACATCTTTTTACCCTTTAAATTTTAAAAGTATAATACTTTTTCAAAATTTAATAATTTTCAGGAGATAATGTGTAATCTCCATTATGGGCTAATATTTCCATTGTGTCATCTCTAGATGAGATGGGTGGTGAGGGCCAAGAAAAATACATGGATTACTTTGCAAGATACACATGGAGGAAAGTGAGTGACTTTGAATCTAAAAATGGAATTAAATCTTTGATGAATTAGAACAAACTTTCTAATCGAGTTCATGATAGGACAAATAGGCTAGTTCTATGATAATGATGATGATATGATGATGATGATGATAAATATGCATATGTATGATGGATGTTTAGGTGATAAATGATTATGATTATAATACATATGATATGACTATGATACATATTAATAGTTGTGAATGCAGGATATGCCTAGAAAAATCAATCTCCACCAAGGATCAACTATCAAAATGAAATGTATAAATGGGAGATGTAATGAAAAATTATATTCAATACGGATGACACATGAAAAATACACTTTGTTACATGGAAGAGGAACCCTAGCAAGTGGATATCATGCACTAGAGCATGAAACCTGGATGCCTCTTTGTATAATTTACCCCCTTGCATGGACTTTGACACACACACTCACAACATACAAAGAAAATATCCTTGTCTCATTCCAAGATTCTCTAAGATCATTAAGATATAAGATTTCATCAAGAAAATGAGAGACAAATCTTCATAAAATCAAGACAAAATTTAAATAAAAATAACTCTCAAAATAAATCAACACCAACATATCTCTTGCCAAAAGATAAGGTCAGTTTTGATAGATAGGACTCATTGTGGGAAGAATATATCCATTAAGATCTTAGTTTGTTTTGATAATGCCTATTGTAGGAAAGATATTTCTAATAAGCCATTAAATTTTTTTTATATAAGAAACAAGCTATGCAAGCCATAGACAATTCAACAGTTGAGATTGTTTTTATTCTAATTTTTATGAAAGTGTATTTCTTTTATAATGTGTAAATATGCATGTTATCTCAAGATAATCAAAAGAAACCAAATAAAAACCTAGGTCAATGGAAAGGGTTTTCCCAATTAGGTAAGAAATACTATGAAAACGAATGGATCATCAACTAAGGTATGCTAAATGGATAGATAAAATAATAGATATTGACAACCAAGCCATTGTAGATGGTTAAGTGGAATGCAAATACTAGTGATAGGCACAAGAGATGAAATGAAATAATGAAACTAATATGTACAAACTACAAGGATGCCTCGAGGTTCATGCATACTACTTCTTTAGATATATGTTATTAATAAGCTCTTCTAAAGTTTTTCCTTTAGGTATAACAAGTTTGTAAGTTGGGCATGTGCAGGATCATGGTATGCCAAAAAGTGGCAATGGAGAAAAAAATACATGTTTCTATGACTCAAAAAGGCTAAAATGCCGAGTTGACTTTATGTGGCTTGGGTGACTACTGAAGCAAAGCCCAAACCTAGATTTCAAAATCGGATATCTGATCCAAATCGGATATCCGATTTTTGACACATATATATACTTCTATTTCGGCCCGATTAAAACTCATTCTCATTCGACATTTGCTTAACCGCAGCAGGCGCACAGTGGAAAGTTGATTCCGCAAATTAGATATCTGATTTGGTGCAAATCTATCTTCAAAAGGTTACATTCTTGATTTTTTATTTGCTCTAATCAAAATTTCAATTAGATTTGTGTAATTTTAGTTGATTTTTTTCAAAATAGGGTTTTTTGATAGATTTTTTATGAAAATTTTGAGTTTAGCATGGATTTTGATGAAAATTGAATGTTTGCAATGGATTTTGACTTAAAAATAGTGTTTTTTATGTATTTGGATTAAAAATTAGAGAATTTTATAGATTTTTGTTAAAAACTAGGGTTTTTGTTGGATTTTTAAAAAAAACTAGGGTATTTTTATAATATTTTCATTTATATTGTCTAATTTTAATTAGATTATTTTTTTTTATATTTAATCAGGCATTATAGCTGCTCACAATGAAAATGCACAAATTCCACCACCTCCACCACCTCCACCCATCAATTCAAGAATTAATTTTGAAAAATTGCAACAATTAAGGGGCATTTCTGAAGTTTATATGAGAGTCCCTCGATTATCTGAGATGTCAAACACAATGAAAGAAATAATTAAAAACATAGAAACCCTCTCCTTGCAACATAATGCCTTTCATTCGTGGCGAGAAGACATGAGAGAATATTATGCATGTGGATTGTCCTATGATGATGTGAAAGATCTTGGAATAACCAAAGCCCAAATAGCCTCTTTATTTGTTAACCCCCGCACTAGTTTGCCAGTTAATGTTAATAAAACAAAACTTTCTATAAAATGGTGCACTCATAGAGACATTGTAGAAAACTTTTGGGATCGTTGGTGTATGGTTTTTTTGAAACCACCAAACAACAATTGTGATATACCATTTTACTTTATAAAAAAATTATATGTTGAGTTTATGTTAGGGCATCATGTCAATTACTTTGACATTAGACCCTTCCAGGGCGTTGGTGGAGGTATGCCCCAGGATAGAGAGGGGCAGTTAGAGTAATACCCCGCCCACATGTTCCCCTCCCTCGCCTTCCTCCGCCACCTCCAGTATACCATCCAGATATTATGCAGGATGCGGCCACACAGACTATCCATGCTATTCACTCTTTGAGTGGTCTTTTGGTTTCGCATGCTTCTGTAGTAGCTCAGCCACATTCTGGTGATGTTGGTGATGGCTCGAGTGCTGCTGCATCATCCTCGTCAAGTCCACATATTTGTGTACCACATACTTGCTCCATGTGCCGCCAAATATGCTTGGGTCCTCTTGTACAGCCTGCCGAGCATCCCTTAGACACTTCCGATTATGACTTCCATGATGTGGACATTATAGATCAAACGCAGGGGAGTGGAGCACACCGTATAGAGTCCTCTCCTGCTAGAGAGGGGGACATTGGAATAGTGACACAGGTAAAATTTAAGTTGTGAATTCATAACTTGCATTTGTTTTTAAATGAATATTAATAAGAGATAGTATAATGTACTAATATTTATTTACATGGTCTATTTAATAGTTGATGTCTGAGGAGGAGCTGACACAAGTGATGGATAGCACCCTGAGGGCCATTTCATTTGGCCTGGACATGCACATAGTATATATTTTTGCACTCACTCATTTACATTTATTTATGATATACTTTCTTATCCTTTGAATTGTCATTAATGAAATTATATAATAACTTATATGTTTATCTTATTTTCCTCTTGTAGGAAATACCTTGTGCGAGCGAGGTGCAGCCTTGTCCAGATTATGGAAGTGTAATGTTGGATAAGGGGAAGGTAATTGAACTCAAATTTGATTGAATTAAGAATTTTAAGATCTTATATTGATTATACATATATCGACATAGATTGGTAGTTTCATATGTACTTGTCATTTTTATGTGCAGGGAATTATGAGCTATACGTCCTTGTTGACAAGTGACACAACACCCAAAGCAATACGTATTGGAACACTTTAAGGAGTAGGTGTTGAAGCACCTCAAGGAGGAGGTGTCAAAACACCTAAAGGAGATAAAGAAAAAGATCAACCTAAAGAAGTATGTGTTCATTTTATTTTGTGTTTGGTATTTATAGGTTCCTATTACTGACAATTGTATGCAAACTTGGATCACTTTTATGTTTTTGTTCACCTATATAGATTGAAATTACAAAAGATGGTTTGGTCGGTTCTTTGAGAGGGGCATATTCTAGAACTCTTGACCCTTTGAAGAGACGGATATTTCAGGTAATCAAGACTACAATTTTAGAGATTCAATTATAATAATGTATATTTATTTTGATGTTAATTATTGGGTTTTAAATTATATAGTATAACTAATCTCAATTGTGGTTTGACTTTTTCTTGTGCAATACCTTCAGAGGCAACGAGTGCCAAAGAGGCTCCATTTGATGATCCCAAGGTAGTTTAGAATGAGATAGACATTTTGGCATGTAAATATTGAATAGATACCTAGATGGCATATGCCACATATTGTAAATTTGTTGAGTTGGTGTTGATGCCATTTTGTATATGGACATACACTTGATTATTGGATAATTTGATATATAGATGTCGACAATCAAAATTTAATTGCCTCCTCATGTGCATGATTAAACTTTTGAAATTTTAATCAAGTGAGCAATGGTTAAATATCTTGATGTACAATAGCATAAAAATAATGGTTATATTATGTAGTTTATTCATATTGCTGATTACATTACATTGCACATCTTTCTTCAAAGCATTACTTCACATTGCATAAGTAACAACTAGATGCTGATAGATGAAAAATTTCAATTATAATATAGTTTTTACAAAGTCAACCTAAGCAGTTATGCAATTACTTCATAGTACATAACTAATAATTAAAAATTTATTCATATTATTGATTACATTGCATTGCACATCTTTCAAACTCAAACCATTACTTCACATTGCATAAACATCCACTCCAAGCACCTATCCTTGATGTACCTGCCTTTTAGCTCAATCAAATAAATGCTAGGCACCAATTTCAGTTAGTCTTGTCAGTCTAGGTGCCTATTCTCATCCATCATGCCACTCAAAACATCATTTTAGATCCTCCCAGGCACCATTTTTACCTGCTGCTCACTACTTCATGACTACTAGGCACACTTTCAAAAGCCTCATGTCGCTAACTCACCTTCCAGTTAGGTGCATGTTTTGGCTGATGCTCTATAACAGACCTCTCCTTCTGCCACTTAATGTTGATAAAGCATAGACCTAGGCACCCTTTTATGTATGCTTTGATACTACAAATGAATGCCAACTGAACTTTTAGGTAACTTTTTCTCACTGTCATCTTTTGTTCAGTCCTATATTTCTACTATATCTGCCCTGGAATGCTTCTCAGCGGATTGATAAGTCAATATGACAAGATCAGATAGAAGTGACATACTAGAAAACTATGAAATGTGCAAGTATGAAAATTAAAATAAACAAAGAGTAGAACTTTATCTTTGAAGATACTTTAGCAGGTTGGAAACATGAATACCAATGCTACAAATAATTTTTTCTTTCACTGCCAAGCAAAACACAGCATGCTGAAACATTCCAACACAATGACAAAGGCATGTCACACATATAATGGAATCGTCTTTATATATACACTAACACATACCTAGACTTTCAAATTAAATTAATTAACCCATGCAAAAACAAAATCACAAGAACTCAAGAGCACACAAATTAGTCACTACACACAAACTGTAACCAAGCTAGCTTATGAGATTCAAGAAAATAGCTGTAATAAGAAAACCTTTACAGTGATTTAACTCCAAAAGTTGTTTTCGATCCACCAATTCACCAGAGTTTCCATCATTCTTTCCCTTTTCTTCATATTCCATAACAGGATATGGTTCTCTTTTCAACCCCTTTGCTCTACCCCTTTTCGTTTGATTTTGATCTTCTAGGTTCTTATTGTGTATGTTATTACTTGTATTTTCATTATTTTCCAGAGAGGGTGATGGTTCCTTCTTTGATGTAGTTGGCCTCCCTCTTTTAACCCCTTTCTTTCCCATTGCTTTTACTAGCATAGCTTCTGATTCTATAGTCACTATTAGGTTGAACAAGAGGAGAAAGTAAACAAACATAATTTGCAATCTTTCCTTCCTTTATTTATTTCATTACCCCAGTTACTACTTTCAAATTTGACTAAAACATTATTCAAAATGCAGCGTATATGGTATAGTACAATGTGGCATGAAAATGAAACTCTGCTTCATACAATATAATAATCTACTTCAATTGGAGTCTAGTATAAAATATATTAAAGGAGGACTATATCTAATAAGAACAAGATAGAGATTAATAACTTGGATGAATCACTTGTAACCAAACTCAGTAGCCCAAGGGAAGACTTTCCAACAACCCATAAAAATGTTCTATAATATCATGAAAAAAGTAAAGCATCAGTAAGTCAAAGCAGGGCAATAATTTTGGAGTTTTAAAGCATCAAAAGAACTTTGGGAAAAAATAGCTCAATAAAGTACATCTTAAAAATTTGTTGTTTTGTACCATTCAGAAAACAGTAACACTACTTAGCCTAATAATAATGAACTACTTAGCCTTAAATGTGTATTCATAAATTCAAATTGTTTCCTCCACCAACTTTCATTAAGTCAAAATTATTTTATTTATTTGGTTTTCTTCCATATGGAGTTGGTTATAGGAGGGATGTGACAATTATCTTATGTGATAATTATGTGGGATTTCTTTTTATAATTATTGTAAGCATAAGGCTTCAAGGATCTTATTATATTGCATGGTAACAAGGCTCTTCATTCTTCTGTGGAGAGACATCATCTACATCTGCAACGGAGGCTTGATGCTTAGGTCTATCTGAACAATGTTTGGAAAATTGACCAAACTTATCACACCTAAAGCATTGAATTTTTTCAATTCACCATGAAGGTTTGGACAATGAAGCTCTTTTATTTGGGTTGCAGATCAAACAAACTGAAAAAAGAGACAAGGGGTCAGAAGTTCTAATCTACTTCCTAAGAATTCAAGAGACGATATTGACTTGGTGAAACGAGAACCAAACTTTGTTTTATGCCTTGAGAATGTGTAATATATGCAAAG
>VDFB02271358.1:1180776074-1180813397 GCA_007258455.2 Sequoia sempervirens | reverse complement strand
AATGTGCTTTCATTATAATGCCGACACATTTTATCTTGCACTAAAAATGGTAAAAAAACACAATATACCTGTGATGTCAGCCCACAGTCTACATATTCTCCTCGTTCTGTGTGTGCTCCAACAAAAAGTAGCTTTTTGAAGATTGAGTGAAGTGTCCATGCATGATTTTTAGATTCCACCACCTTTGCATGATATATCTGAGTTTTCATGTTCAAAGGCATATAATATCAATTCAATTTTTAATTCTAGTGATAACTGATATACGATTGAAGTTTGGAGGGGAACAAGCTTTTGAAAAAGTCAAATTGTTGAGGAGTTTGAGGAAAGAAGAAGCAAAGGCTACATAATTGGGTAGAAATCCTCCATTTGAAAATCTAGTCTTTTAGGTATGTGAAGCCTTTGTACATTTTATTTCATTCTATTATGCCTTGCTTTCATTTTTGTTGTTTTGCATATTCCATGTTGATCATTGTTTGTTTGTCATGTTACAACCTTAGGTTATCAATGGGAATTTTAAATTACACAATTCTATACACTTTCCAATTACATAATTTTTAAACCACATCTCTTTGAGGCATTTTTTTATTTAACAATTGACTTACTTTGTGTATTCTTCAAAAGCTTTCATTGTGGTATTTTTTCAAACAGTTATACAAACTAGTTGATTGCCTTGTCTATGCTACCAAATTTTCCATATAAGTCTAACAACTTGGAATATACTCCTAATGTAGTAGGGGGAGGCCTGCAACACACAAATACACAACTCCAATATGCAAACACAATTTTCAATTTACAATTTCATCAGGACTTCTTCATTCAACATATTCACATTGCTCCTTGTAGCATATCAAAGTCACTCAATCAGGTATAATTCCACTCACACAACCTTTCAACTCACAACAAACCACACATCAAGGACCCATTACAGAGCCTTTCAACTTATCCAACAATCACCAATGCTTGTTTTGTATCAAATTGCACAAATCAAGTTTTCTACGCTTTTAAGGGCCCAAATTTGCCCACTTTTACAAAGGGACCACCTTCAAAAATTTGTGTAATATCCTGAAACCTTGGCACAACACTTTATATCTATCAAAACTTCAAATTACAATGTTAGATTTCAGAGATTCAATCATTTACCACCCAAACCATAAAACCCTCTCCCTAGGCTTAAAAACCCTAGGTTTATTGAAAGTAGAACTTTCGAAACACTCCAAAACTTGAAAAATGTTCAAAAAATCCTAAAATACCCTACTCATGCTCAATCTAACATAAAATTATTTTGCCCAACTCAAAGATCAATTTCACTCACCAAAACCTCATTTTTCTTAAGGAAAACTCAACATTTCCTCATTTGGTTTGATGCCCAATCCAAGGATCATCCTCCATTCAAGTTTCTCACGGCCTTTTATAAAATTTCCCTCCTAAAACAAACCACTTCAACTTCCAAAATTAACATTTGAAAGAGGTGACTGTTGGTCTCCCTCTTTAATACACTTTTACAACCCTGGTGCAGGAGCACCTACACCTCATCCTCCTTATTTGATCATTTGATGGTAATTAGGAGGTTAATAGGTAGGTGGATGAGTCTTTGAGCATGTTTTTTTTTTAATAAGGTCAATCGAGACCACTAAGCATGTCTTAGGTTTAGTTTTTGACTTTAGGTGTTAAAATGTGAAAAATGGTGATCTTGCACTAAAGTATCTTTGTAGCCTTGGAAGGAAAGTTTTTGAATTTGAATGTAAAGTGTGCAATATTAGTGTTTTTTGGATGTAATAAGGCTCATTTCAAGCCATTGGTGTGGTTTTAGTGAAAGTTTATGAAAACTCTCGTTCCCGCGAAAACTTTTACGACGATTCCTGTACGACAAAATTTTTAAAAATTAGTAAAATTCGGGGTATTGCCCCACGGTGGGCGCCATTCTGTAAGCGTGTAAAAGGGGAAAACTAAGTAAACAATGCCTCTACGCTTCTAAATAAGATATTGCATCTAAGATTAAGAAATTTAAACTAAATTAAACTACAAAATCTACAGAAATTTATCCTATTGCTCTTTAACTCTAAAGACTGAGCTAATTTATTTAGCTCTCAGATTCTTAAGCTAATTAAACTATTTAGTGACACTTAGAGAATGAGAAATTAAACTAAGATGATTCTAATATGATTTAAGTATGCAATTCTATGCTAATGGCAGCCATGACTGCAAAAGGATGATGCTTGGTGGATGCTGGATGGTTGCTTCAATGCTGGATGGTTTGGATGCTTGAGTGCTCTAGAAACCTGCAGAGTAAGATTGCATTTGTTGGGATCCTTTTCTTGTAGCCCAAGAGCTATATTTATAGCTTTCACGGCAGCACAATTGCACAGGAAACCGGGATGAGGGGCTGTGATTTTCTCTGGAGAATCCAAAGGCATGGGATGAGAAGAAGGAGCTGATCATGGAGAATGGTTTCTCCCCATGAAAACACCAGGCAAGATAAGAGGGAAGGTGGGTGGAAGGTTGTTGAGAGATCTTCCTGCAAATTTTCCCTGAAGCTTTCCCGTGAATGGCAGTGCCATTAATTTCATTGGTGGGGAAATAAATATTTATTGGTGAGGGAATAGTGCAAACTTTATGCAATAAATTTAAATAATTTTAATTTATTTAAATTTAGCAAAAATGAGGAATAAATAATTTAATAAATCAAACTATAGGGTTTGGTTTTATTAAATTAAAGGAGAGTGATAATTAAATAAAAGATTTTTGACAATCTTTATTTAATTAAGAGGAAATGTGAAATTAAATAACACGAATTATTTAAATTGTGTATTTAATTTTAAGATAAAAAGAGATAATGATAATAATTAAATAAAACAAAGTTTTTAATTTTGTTTATTTAATTAAGAGAGAATTAATGTGATAATAATTAAATAAAACAAAGTTTTTAATTTTGTTTATTTAATTAGGAAAGAAAAATAGGAGAATTTGATAAATGAACTTAATATAAATAAATATTCTTATTTATTTATTAAGTAGAGGAATTTTAAGATTAATTAATCAAATAAGGCGTATTCGATTAATTGGATTCTCTAGACCATTTTTTAGGTGTCTACATTTTGCCCCTCTTTGAAGTGATGTGTTTACACAGTGTTTCAAAGAATGTTTTTGCTTCGGCCATCAGTATTGATGATTAAACATGCCCCAGACCTGCCCCAGATGATAAATTTCGAAAAGATAGTGATATATGCCCTCCTCGGGAAATAAATTGGTGAATTTTGGATTTATTTATTTTTTTATGAATTTTCAAAAATTTTGAATTTTTATGATGGTTTGATGATGAATTGATGAAGAAACAATTTATCTCCTGACAAGATTGTAAATGCCCCAGTAATTGAGAAGAATTAATTCCTCAGAATGAGAAATAAATAAATCGCACAAAATTTCCCCAAAAATAGCCTATAAATGCTCCAAAGGTCATTTTCAAAAGTCATTTGTGCATTGACTTTTACAAACTTTGAGATAGAGACCCTTCAGAGCATTTAGAGCTAGGATGCCGATCCCATACCACACCCACCGACTCGAGCGTGTGCGTCGTCACCAGCGTCCAGCCGATTATGGTCCTCCGGTATGTACCTCAAACTTTTCTCGTAATTTGTGCCATTGATTTTGATGTATTTGCACATGATTTTTTAGTTTTAGCGCGCACGGAACGCAGTGTAGCACGTCTGTGTGCTATTGTAGCGCGTCATAGATTTAGCGCGTCCGGTCAATAGCGTAGTGCGTCATGTAGATTTTGCAGCGCGCCAGAATTTTTAGCGCGCCGGGTTAGTTTGATAGCGCGTCCGTGAAATTTGGTAGCGCGCCAGGATTTTTAGCGCGTCGGGTTTGTTCTGTAGCGCACAAGGGTAGTTTTGTAGCGCGCCAGACTTTTTTAGTGCTTTAGGTTGATTTTGTAGCGCTTTGGGTAAAATTGATTTAAACATTGTGCGTTTTGTAGATTTTGTTTTTTTTTTTATTCCATCTATTTTAGTGTTGATCTTTGACTAAAAAATATATGGGAAACGATCTCATCATGAGCGAGACCTATTTGATTGATAACAATTACCCTCATGATAGGCGAGGAATAATTATGCGTTCTGAATGATTGAACCCAATTGATAGATGAGGGTTTCTTGACAATCTGATAGATACAATGTTTTGATTTGTTGATGATCGTTTGATATTCTGATAAAAATGTTTTGTTTTGCATGAGTACAGGAGCAGTTGGATGTGATCTAGGTGCGGGAGCAGTTCCCATGGCTGTTTGATATGATTTCGTGACTGTCTCCTGACGAGAGACAGCATATTGTTTCCTGCGGTTTAGCTACATTGTTGGACATGCCCCATATTAGACTTAATAGGGGTCTATTGACGGCTTTGGCGGAGAGGTGGCATAGTGACCACAACACCTTTCATTTACCCACTAGTGAGATGACAGTGACGCCAGAGGATGTATGGCGTATCCTTCGCATACCATTCGTAGGAGAGATTGTGGTCCATGACTCGGAGGAGGTTGGTGGGGTAGAGGCCATGCAGAGGGTCTTTCAGGATCCCCACATTGCAGGAGAGTGGATCCCATGGATAGACATATATGAGACATATGCTCCTCTTCCTTCAGTTTTGGCAGGTTTTGTTGGTGGATTCCTTTGTCCTGATAAGAGGTCAAAGGGTCTATCACTTGGATGGGGTCGTGTGCTAGAGGGTCTAGTCGTTCATAGGACTAGATATGCTTGGGGCATGTGCATGCTTGCCCAGTTGTACCATGATTTGCATTGGATTGTTTATCTTGGCGGCAATAGTTTATCTGCAGGGGCTACCCTTCTCCAGGTATGGGTATGGGAGCATATTGCTGTTACGCGTCCCGTACCAGTGTTGGCCAGACCAGTGACGAGGCCATATGTATTTCGATATAGAGGCAGGCCTACCCAACATATGATGGGGAAGCTTGAGTATTGGAGACAGATCATTGACGATATTGAGGTAGTGACTTGGCGTTCGTACCTAGACTGTGATGTCTGGGACGACGATGATATTGAGTTGGGGTTTTTATCCGATTCTATGTATTTGATCGGGAAGAGCCCCAGGGTCTTGGAGCGTTTCCTATTTCGTCGGGTGTACAAACAGTACGGTATTATGCAGTGTATGCCATTGGGTGTAGCACATTATGGACAGCGACGGATTGATGTGCCTGATTGGGGTCCTTGCTTGCCTTACGGGGCACTTGTCGAGGCTTACCGTGCCTTGCAGCCATCAGCATGGGATGTTTGGCAAGACATTGTTGAGGCACCTATTACACCTGAGTATGGAGAGTATCTGGCTCTGCACCCGCCTCCACGGATTACCATTCCAGATGAGCCAGCACCTGTACTGGCAGTAGCACCAGCAGCAGCACCAGCACCAGCACCAGCAGGGGGATTCAGGTCGGTCAGCGACGGGGGAGAGAGGAGGATGTTGATGTCGATGTGGAGAGCAGCTCAGAGACTGACAGTGATGACAGTTCTGATAGCAGTGAGGATAGCAGTGGCGATGATGGCGGAGATGGGAGGGGACCGAGCGTAGCAGGTTCATCCGAGCCCTTCTCCAGTGCACCTCGTAAGAGGCAGGCTGTGACATCCTCATCGGCAGATCCCTCAGAGGTGGCAGCCTTACAGGTGTAGGTGCAGACATTGCAGGGTCAGCTAGCTCAGTTACAGGGTTTACTAGCCCAGACTCAGGCTCAGACACAGGCACAGTTAGCCACTGCTCAGACTCAGATCACATCTCTGATTAGTGAGAGAGATGGGGCTTTACAGGTAGCAGTGACCGTACAGGCTCAGGTGACAGGATTACGAGCATAGTTGTCTACAGCCCAGGCACAGATTGCAGCCTTGACATCAGAGCGGGATACCATTAGATGGACAGCTGAGACAGCACAGGCGACTGCAGAGAGGTTACAGAGAGTGGCAGATGGTACTTCTGTGGCCGACTATATGCGAGAGGCTATGCGAGCAGGTGCGTAGATAGAGTTCTACCGGAGCCGTTATCATGAGCTGTGTCCCCCAGAGCAGAGAGCCAGCTATGTTCAGTCGTGCTCAGAGAGGAGTCGGTCTAGGACAGTGAGCAGAGGTGTGACACAGCCTCTTCCGAGAGATCCGAGAGATCCTGGGACGTCCGGTGGTGGTACAGATACTGGTGCGAGACCTGCTCCTTCTTGTGGGAGTACTACTTGAGATTCTATGTGTAGCCATTGAGATTTATACAACCATTTTTGACATGATGTTAGTTTTATTCTTTTCAGACTTCATTGTATACTTTGACAGTTGACGAGATATATATGTGCAGCTGTTCGATTGATCTCTAATATGATTTTACATGATTTATGTGATGGATGCATTGATTTTATGATATTGATGTGATGGATGTATGGACTTTATGATGTGATGGATGCATTGATTTTATGATGTGATGGATGAAATGATATTGATGATGTATGGAAATGTGATTTTGTGATAAATGGATGACTAATGATAAAATGTAATGATGTATGTAAATGAAATGTGATAAATGAATATGTGATATGTGTTAAGTGTATGATGAATAATGAGATGTGAATAGAATGATTTAAGATAAAATGTGATTTAAAATGTAATGACAAATGAGTAGATGATTTTTAATGAATGATGAGATGTAAATGTAAATGAAATGTAATGATGAATGGAATGATATTTAATGAGATTGAATGTAATTTTGTGATGAATATGTAATGATAAATGATGTATGGATAAGTGAATATGTAATGATGAATGTAAATGATATATGGTAGATGTAAATGGAATGATATGTATGATGAAGATGTAATGCAATAAAATGTAAATGATATGTGATAGATGTAATTTAATGATGTATGATGAACATGTGAGGATGAATGGAATGATATTTAATGAGATTGAATGTAATGATGTGATGAATATGTAATGATAAATGATGTATGGATAAATGAATATGTAATGATAAATGTATAGATATAAATGGAATAATATGTATGATGAAGATGTAATGCAATGAAATGTAAATGATATGTGATGAAATGTGATTTAATGATGTATGATGAACATGTGATGATGAATGGAATGGTGTAACATAACGTGTATATGATGTCACGAAATGAGATTTTTATTGTGAATTTATGCATGTGTCAAGTATACTCAGCCGTTAGTAAGAAAAAGATAACATCATTTTGCGATTGAATCATTGTAACTTGTGCCATCCGTTTCTGCAGATGAATTTATGAATGCAATCTATGTTAACCATGCAAATGTCTATTTCATTAATGCAAACCTAAGTGTCACTTCAATAATCATTTAATCTGCTTTGTATCATCACTGAGCTTTATTATTTTTAAAATGTTGAAAGTGAATACAAGCATCAATGATATGAGATAGACCAATGATGACCTGAGTATTTCTTTCATGATTTTTGATATTGCAAGCGAACACAAGCATCATGGTATGAGATAGACCAATGATGACCTGAGCATTTCTTGCGTAAACAGACAAGAATTAATCATTTTCTTAAGTGAATCAGAATGTCATCCATGATACTTGGTAGAGCACTTCCTGCGACAATTCACAAAATAATAACGACTAATTCACAAACAGCAAACAAAGAAAAGATATCATTCCGCTTCCTTACTTCTCTAGTTCAATACATCATTGAGTCGCTCTAAAGAAATGATAATCAAATGATAGTACAACAATTCCAATTCTACTTAATGTATTTTCAAATCATTATTCAGATTAGATCATCAGTGTCGAGATGTGTGTGCTGATGTGTGCATGATTTTCCCAAATGTTTTGACCAAGTGATGTGACCTAAAAGACCTACCCTAGGGGTCTCGGGGACTGATCAAAGATTAGTCTTGCCTACGTTATACACGCAGAGACCACGTAGTTCGACTGACACAGACTCCACTTTTTGACTGATGCAGACTCTATTTTTGTGTTTTTGATTTTCTGATGTTTTTTGGATTTTGGATATTCTGATGTTTTTGGATTTTGGATTTTCTGATGTTTTGGATTTTGATGGGTTTTCTGATGTTTTTGGATTTTGATGGGTTTTCTGATGTTTTTGGATTTTGATGGGTTGCCACTTGATGTTGTTATGTTTAACTGCCCTTCCATGCAAGCTGAAAGCCTACTTGTACCAGATAACATTAGGATGTTGCCCCCAAGCTAAGGTAAAACATGGTATCCATGCTATGATATGGATAGTGATGATCTCAAATGATAGAAGGAAATGATATGAAAGGAAACAATCGTAACAACACTGCACCTAATAGATAGAGGAGCTCTGGTGAAAATCACAAGTAACGCCTGTTTGCCAGGTTTTCATCACTTGTTTTTTATTGTGTCCTCTTTCTTTTCTTTTTTTCTTTTTTTATTTCTCTCTTTTTCTGTCATCATGACGCCTGTTTGCCAGGTTTTCATCAAGACAACTTTATTGACCGTGCACTAGATATCCTCAAGTGTAGAATCGCCGGAGATGAATGTTGTTCATGGGCTCCTCCAACATGTCTCCCTCTGGTGTAGACAGTCGATATGCTCCTAATCCATAGACTGATATGATAACATAAGGTCCTATCCAGTTAGGTTCAAACTTTCCCTTCTTTTCTCTGTCTGCTTGATTTCTAGGGTTTTCCCGTAGGACCAAGTCTCCAATCTGGAAGACTCTAGGTTTAACCCTATGATTATAGTTTCTAGACATCCTTGGTTGATAGGCTGTTAAATGATTAACAACTTGTTGTCGATGTTCAACAAGTAGCTCTAGTTCCTGAAGTCTAGAGACCCTATAATCTTCATCTGAAATGAGTCCCTTTAGTGAAACTCGAAGGGATGGGATTTCTACCTCAATAGGCAAAATTGCTTCTGATCCATAGACAAGAGCATATGGTGTAGCTCCTGTTGGTGTTCTAATGCTTGTCCTGTAAGCCCAAAGAGCAGGGTTTAGCTGAACATGCCAATCACGTCCCACTTCATTTACAGTCTTCTTGAGAATTTTGAGGATTGTTTTATTTGAAGCTTCTGCCTGTCCATTACCTTGAGGGTAATATGGGGTTGAAAAGCGATGTTGGATGTGGAACTTTTCACATAGCTCTTGGACGTCTTGGTTCTTGAAAGGCCTGCCATTATCTGTGATGATTGACTGGGGTATCCCATATCTACAAATGAGATAATTAAGAATGAAAGATGATATTTGCTTTCCAGTGATTGTGGTTAAGGGAACTGCCTCCACCCATTTTGTAAAATATTCGGTGGCTGTGATAATGAACTTGTGTCCATTAGATGAAGATGGGTGGATTTTCCCTACCAAGTCTAGTCCCCACTGACAGAAAGTCCATGTAGTTGCAAATGGATGTAGCTCTTGTGCTGGTGCATGTATAAGATTGCCATGGATCTGGCATTTTGCACATCTTTTTACAAATTGACAAGATTCTTGCTCCATGTGTGGCCAGTAATATCCCAAACGAAGGAGTTTCTTGGCTAAAGATAATCCACTTGAATGTGTACCACAAATTCCTTCATGGACCTCATGTAAAGCGGAAGCGGATTTGTCATGTTCTAGACAACGTAAAAGAGTACCATCTAGGCCTCGACGGTAAAGGGTGTCAGCAATAATGGTATGTTTGGCAGATTGGCGTATGAAGTTGCGCTTTTGGTTGCGAGAAAGATCTGGTGGTAAGACATTATCTTTCAGATAAGTATAAATGTCTCCATAAATGGAGGATTGGGCCCTATCCAAAAGGCTTATGGTTTGGGATTTGGGATTTGCGTATGCAGGATTTGATACTTGTTCTACAATAAATCGATAACGATCTTGCGTTTCAGGCATTTGTAGAAGAGATGCTATTGTGGCCATGGCATCTGCTGCTTTGTTCTCTGATCTTGGTATCTGCTCAAATTTGATTTCTATGAAGTATTTTCGTAGGTCATCCACCAGCCTTTTGTACAAAATCAGTGTGTCATTCTTAGTTTGATAATCATTATTGACTTGATAAATGATTAACTGGGAGTCTCCATACACCTGTAGTTCTATGATCTTCCATTCAATAGCTACTTTCATTCCAAGGATCAAAGCTTCATATTCTGCCACATTATTAGTGCAACGGAAGGTAAGCCTGTATGATCGCGGGATTGTGTGCCCAAGAGGTGTGACAAATAAAATTCCCGCTCCCGATCCATGTTGTGTGTAGGATCCATCGAAGTAGAGTTGCCATGGTTGTGTTGTTATATTGAGGATATCTGCATCGGGAAATTCCATGGTCATATGATGACTGTCAGATAATGGAGCTTCTGCTAATTGATCGGCGATGGCTTGTCCTTTGATAGCTCGCCTTTCCACATACTAAATATCAAACTCACTGAGGAGCATGACCCACTTTGCCAACCTTCCTGTTAAAGCTGCTTTGCTCAGTAAATACTTGAGAGGATCAATTTTTGCAACAAGCTTGATAGTGTGAGTAAGCATATAGTGTCGCAATTTTTGTGTTGCAAATACTACTGCTAAGCATGATTTTTCAATGAAGGTGTAGTTTACTTCATGTCCATTGAGTGTCCTGCTGATATAGTATATAGCCTGTTCCTTTCCTTCATTATCTTCTTGTGCTAGCAAGGCTCCTAAAGAAATGTCTATTGTTGCAATATATAATAATAATGGCTTGTCTTCACTGGGTGGTACCAAGATTGGTGGTGTTATCAGATAATGCTTGATTTGATTGAAGGTACTCTCACACTGTTCATCCCATTTGAAAGGCACATTTTTATGCAAGAGATGGTTGAACGGATGACACCAATCTGCTAGTTGGGAGATGAATCTTCTGATGGACTGTAGTCGGCCTTGTAGAGATCTTAATGTGCTGATATTCTTAGGAGGTGGCCTTTCCATAATGGCCTGGACTTTTGCCGGATCTACTTCAATACCCTTTGTAGAAACTATGTATCCTAGGAGCTTTGCTGATGTTACTCCAAAGGCACATTTCTTTGGATTCAATCTGACTTTGAATTTTTCCAACCTGTCAAATATTTTTGCCAATATCTCTATATGTCCTTCCCTGGTGTAAGATTTTGCTAAGATGTCGTCCACATAGTCCTCCATGAAGGTATGCATCATGTCGTGGAAGATTGTTGTCATAGCCCGCTGGTATGTAGCTCCTGCATTCTTTAACCCAAAAGGCATGACATTCCAGCAGAAGGTGCCCCATGGACATGTAAAGGCTGTCTTTTCTTGGTCTTCAGGAGCTATCTTGATTTGATTGTATCCTGAAAATCCATCCATGAGTGATAGCATTTTATGGCCGGCTGTGAGATCTACAATCATGTCTATGTTTGGCAAAGGAAAATCATCCTTTGGACATGCTTTATTTAAATCCCAGAAATCAGTACATATTCTGATGGTGTTATCTGGCTTTGAAACAGGCACAATGTTGGATATCCATTCCGCATAGTCAATAGATCTGATAAATCCAGCATCAAGTAATTTCTTCAAGTCATTTTTCACTAATAATGCAACATGTGGATGCATTTTTCTCAGCTTCTATTTTACTGGTTTAGTGCCAGCTGGTAAGGATAAGTGATGCATAATGAGATCTGTGTCCAAGCCTGGCATGTCAGAGTATGACCAAGCAAAATTGATGCATCGTTCTTCAAAGAATTTGATAAAATCTGGCTTTTCTGTATCTGTCATGGATGCGGCCAGGTGTAATATTCTTGCTTTTTCCGCTGTGCCAATATTAATAGACTGTGTGGGTTCTATTAATACTGATGACCTGTCATGGTAATATTGCGGGAGAATGTCAAACCTTCCATCCTTTGGTGCCTCAATGAGGTTTTCGCCATCGGATGCGTTCTTTATTTTTACTATTTTAGGATCAAATACTGCCATAGAATGGTTTTCACCATTAGATCCATTTTTTTCTTTCATATTTTTGCAACTGGAAGGTTTGGCATCCTCCTGCCTAAAAGCATCATTAAAAGAAGTATTGGTAGAACAAGTATCGGATTCCTCACAGCAAAGGTAGTTAATAATGGAGGAATCATTGTCAAAAACAGGGAGATTAATAGGATGTTGGGCTTCCCATTCGATAAGTTCGGGATGTAGTAAAGGCAATGAATCATTAGATGGGTTGAGGTCAGCGATTGTGAAAGCTCGGACGAAAATGTCGTCTAGGTTGTCTATGGTTATGTCGAGGCCTACAAAGGCATTTTCTTCCACATCATTTATCTCAATCAATGTCCGTTCATCTTCACTTGAGTCATCGAAATTTTGTGTTTCAAAGACAATAGGATTAAAACTTGAGCTTTGACCCTCCTCGTGATTGAGGGTATACTTTTTGATAATGTCAACCTGAATATCTTCATAGGAAATTTCTGATAAGTTGTCCCACTCATACTCATTTGAATCTGTTTCAGAATTATCTCTTATTTGAAGAATACGCTCCACAGTTTTATTGGTGATTTCTGCTCTTGCTTTTTCTGTGTATCCTAGTCCAGTTTTTTCCTTATGTTGGAGCGTAAGAGGCTGGATTGGTTCTGTTATGCCTTGTTTCCTTAATCCAAGAGGTCCCTGTCCTGAATATCCCATCTTCTCAAGAATAGTTTTTCCTTTCCCATATTGAGTTGTCTCTATGATGTTACTTGTGGAAGCGGGGGCTTCCTCATCTTTATAAAGCCAATTTAGTATGGCCTTATCTTCTGATTCTTCATCTAAGCTCCCAGCTTTTACAAATCTGCCATCTAATGCTGTTGTAGATTGTTCTGAAGTGTGGGTGTTTGTAGATGGCTGTCCATATGTTTGTAAAGAGGGTAATATTTGTGATAGATGAAATGAGTGTCCAACACCATATTCACTAATTCCTTTGTCACTTATCTGTACTTCCTTGGTGAATTGATGTGAGAGTGGAGCCAATTGTTCTCCAACATTTGAAGAGTTAGATTGTGCCATCCTTATCTCTTGTGATTTTTGTTGTTTTGGAAGCCACTTTGAAATGAAACTTTGTTGTTGCTCACTATCTGATGTGCCAACTTCTCTATTGTTAGGTATGAATGTATCCTGAGATGTCTTCAATGTATGACAAGCTTGGGTGTCATTGTAGTCTGCTGTGATTGTTACTCCTGTCCATTGACGGGAAATTTTAGGCATTGATGATAGGTAGACGGTACTGCTTGCATATCATGGATCCAAGGGCGTCCCAATAGTATGTTGTATGTCAGTTCCCTATCTAAGACTTGGCAAACCACTTTTTGGACAGTAGGCCCAACTTGAATGGGTAATATGATCAATCCTGTAGAGGACCTTTCTTCTTCATCATATGCTTTGATTGTGATTTTTCTTCTGGTATCAATGGCTTCATCTGAGTATCCTAGTGCACGAATCAGCTTTAAGGTACAAATATTTAAACCAGCCCCTCCATCTATCAGGACACGTTTTACACGATGTTTGTGGATAAGGACTTCAATGTGAAGGGCAGAATTATGCGGGTGGTTGAGTGATACATCATCATGTTCAGAAAATGAAAGGCAATGAGGTGCAGATAGATGTCCCACCATAGCTTGGAATTGACACACATCCAGATTGTTAGGTACTGTAGTTGATACGAGAGCTTGTTCAAGAACCTCTTTGTGTGATGGGGAGATCTTCAAAAGTTCCAATATTGATATTTGAGCTGGTATTTTCTGCAATTGATCGATGAGATTATATTGATTGGAGGGGGGATCCACTGATGGGGATGATATTGATGCTCCTTTCAATATAACTTTGGATTGCGCCCTTGTTGTGGCATTAACCGGTTGGTACTCTTGTTTCCCTTTGAGTGTGACTACATTGATTTGGTTTTCGGATTTGTCCATATGTTGTACCAATTTGGTAGGTGTAATGTCATTTTTCTGGTTGATTTGATTGCATAACTCTTCATCCTCTTTGGCAGCAGAAAGACAAAGGATTGTTGCGTCATAAACATAACCAACGTTTTTACCTTTGGTGTTTGTGGAAGAAGATTCTCCCTTTTGATAATTGGGTAGAGGATTTTTGAATGTTGTATGATCCTTGTTTGTTTGAGGGCCCTCTACAAATACTTTCTTTTGATCTATGAGGTCTTGTACCACATGTTTTAATTGCCAACAATTTTCAGTCATGTGACCTTTATTTTGATGATAGTGACAGTAATGTAAGTCATTCCACCATGATGGTTTGACTTGAGGGTCCCAATTTCTAGCCTCTTGCACTTGAATGAGTTTTTCGTTTAAAAGTTCTTTGAGGACTGATTCCAACGATTGTCCTAATGGCGTGAATTTTCATTTATTGGAGGGTCGTTGGAATGATTGGGTTTTCGTTTCTCCACTGTTTTGATTATTTCCTTGGTCACTACTTTGTTTGATATTAAAACCATTGTTTTGTTTGTTTGTAGTAGTTGGTGTCAAGGTGAATACTGGTTTAGATGTATGTGCATCGACTATGGTATCGGTATTCTTGTTCTTTTGCCAAAATCTTGGCTTTTCGTTGTTGCTGTTAGAGGAATGGTTATTGTTTGAACCTTCAGTGAAATGTTTGATTGTTCCTCTTTTGATTAGAGCCTCTTCGATTTTAAGCCCTTTTTCGATAACTTGTTCAAATGTGGATGGACATTGTAAGTCCAATCTGTAGTTCATGTCATCTACTAAGTTATCAATGAACATCTCTATCTTCTCCTCCTCAGGAATAGATCTAGGGTATTTAGCAAATAGCCTTCTCCATCGTTGGAGAAAAGAGAGAAACTTTTCGCCCTTTGCTTGTTTGGTGTTGTAAAGTTCTTTTAAGGTTACCCCATGTTGGATGTTGAATGAGAAGTGTGTTATGAACCTATTGATTAGTTCTTCAAAGGATTGAATTCCAGGTTCTAATTTAGAAAACCACTCCATGCAAGTGTTTCCTAGGCTTCTTGGAAATAACCGTAGTAAGTAAGAGTCCTCGTGTGCGAACTCTATGCTCATAGCTCGAAATTCTCGTACGTGGTCAAACGGATCAGTTCTCCCATTGTATTTGTTGTATGTTGGGTACTCACAATACCTTGGAAATGGTATCATGTTGATGCTTGAGTCAAATGGATAAGGGCAAATGTCTTGTAATAGATACCTCTTTGTTGGCCCTTGTTGGATATTCTGGAATTGTAATTGTAACTGTTGGATTTGTCTTGTCAAAGCATCTATTTGATTTGGATTCTCTATATTAGTTGAGTTAGGTGTGGTTGCTTCCTTGAGTTGATTGACATCAAAGTCTTTAGGAAGCTTAGCACCTTTGTCAGCTAATAAGAGAAGATACTTTTCCATGTCTTGCTCTAGCATCTTTTCCATAAATTTATGGAAATGAGGGTCTTGTTGCACTTTCTCGATTTCTTCTGCAGTTATTTCCTTCTCATGTGAGTTAATAAGAGGATCAGTGTTGCTATATCGTCCCCAAGGGTTTTCTTCAGTCATGGCTGCTATTTTTTCGTTTTCTTGTTCTTGTTGTTTTTGATATGCTGCTCGCGTGAAGATAGGCATACAAACGTTAAAAGGTTTACCCTAGACTTTGATCTTGGATTTGATTGGATAAGTGTCAAGTTGTTGATTTAAAATCTGATTTTGTTTTGTCTAGTTTCGTGATGAAAGGATGATAGAATCCTTGATAGGAAATTTTGACAGAAAATCTTAGATTTTGGTGATAACGACACTATGCAAGATGCTGCAAGATTTAGGTATAGGGGTAAAGCTTTTTCTTTTTGTATGACTATTGTGTTCTGGACTGTAAAAAAATTGTTTTGAACTGATAGAAACCTTGTATTTGATATGGGCAAGCTGACAGAATGTCCTATTAACTCTCTGTTTTTTGGGTTTTATGGCGCGCTAAAACAGATACCGGGCGCGCTAAAACAGAGACTAGGCGCGCTGAAACAGAACTCAGGCACGCTGAAACAGAAATCGCGCTAAAACAGAGATCAGAGGCGCTAAAACAGAGACTAGAAATATAAACCGGGCGCGCTAAAACAAAATCAGAGGCGCTAAAACAGAGACTAGGCGCGCTGAAATATAAACCGAACGCGCTGAAACAGAAACCGGGCGTGCTAAAACAGATACCGGGCGCGCTAAAACAGAGACTAGGCGCGCTGAAACAGAAACCGGGCGCGCTGAAACTATGACCTAAAGGGGTTTAAGACAAAATTACCTTATTCTATGAAACTCACTTGGTCTGGTATCATATTGGATGGCCGGTTGTGGGATGTATTCAGGACGAATTCTCTGACTATGATTGTGATGTTGCCTAAGAGCTCTTCTTTGAAAGTATGCTTGTGAGTCTAAGGGAGCTACGGCGTAGTCGTCTGTATAACCTCTAGAGAAATCGTGATACCTATGAATAAAGGTTCTATGTTGGAGTAGAACTTTCCTGCTTTGATATAGAAACCTTTGTTTTCTTAGGAGTTGTTTGTAGGCAAGTGTCCTTTTTGGTTTTCGGATTCGTTTGGCAAGAGATTTCTTGACAAACTTGGTGGATACCCAATCTCGAATCATGAGAAATCCACAAGTGTTTTGATTTTTTTAGGATTTTTGTGATGATCTTATTGAGTTTAATGACAGAAAACACAGCAATCAAGAATAGAATGGTTTTAAAATCCTAGAATCTAAACAAGTAGTGTATGTTCTCAAGAATCAATGATTCTTCTTGATTTTTACCGGTTTGATAACAAGATAAGACAATTCAAACAGACTCACTCCTAGAGATAAAAGGTCATCGTTATATACTCGAACGGCCCACAGCTTGGAATTGCGTCGACTCACACAGCCATGTCACCCCCTAGAGGGTGCCCGTGTTTTTGTCTTTTCCAGGTGCGTACTCAGAGTGACGGAAGTGGATACCGGATCCCCTGAGCAAACAGTCCTTGGCAATTATATGGTGAGTGCTTGAGGGTAGATTCTTCCCCGCCCCTGCACCGCCGAGTATTACAATGTTCGAAACTGACAAGCGTGCTTCTAGTTCTAGGTTCTTAGATATGGTTTCCGTTCGGAGCGGAAAATGGATAAACTCCCTCGAGAGACCTCCCAATCTTTAAAACAAAGATTTTGGGGATGGTTATCCTGCACACTTCCGTTGAAAGAGGGTTTCCCCAAATTCACATAAATTTTAAAGTGGGTTGGAATACCATGGATTTTGGCTGTCCCCACTCAGGTCATTCCCGTAGGGTGAGTACTTTTTCCCACTACGGCAGGCCTGTCTAAAGGTTTTAACAAAAATATAAAATGCATAAAGTAAGTGGTGACTCTAGTATTCTGATGCACCCAGTTAAGGGGAGAGCATAAACCTGTCACCCAAACACAGCAAGATTCTATTCTTTTTAAGCCCAAAAGACAAATGATTTACTTCTAATGGAGATATTGCTCCATGACAAGCAAAATGTTCAATTTTAAAACCTCAAAATAGAAGTGTGATGTTTCTATCCTAGGATTGGTACATTTTTAATCCATTTCTATCCTAGGATTGATAAAATTTTAACCATTTCTATCCTAGGATTGGTAAATTTTAATGTTTCTACCCTAGGATTGGTAAATTTTAACCAAACAGAAAGAAATAAAAGAAATCTGGCCGCGGACGCGTCGGATCCAGATGAAATAAATGACTTTAACTGAAAAGAAATGGCGCGCTGGAACAGAAACCAGGCGCACTATAACAGTGACCGGGCGTGTTGAAACAGAAACCCGGCGCGCTGGAAAAAGAACCCGGTGCGCTAAAACAGAATCCCGACGCACTGTAAAAACTCTCATTCCCGCGAAAACTTTTACGCCGATTCCTGTACGACAAAATTTTCAAAAATTAGTAAAATTCGGGGTATTGCCCCACGATGGGCGCCATTCTGTAAGCGTGTAAAAGGGGAAAACTAAGTAAACAATGCCTCTACGCTTCTAAATAAGATATTGCATCTAAGATTAAGAAATTTAAACTAAATTAAACTACAAAATCTACAGAAATTTATCCTATTGCTCTCTAACTCTAAAGACTGAACTAATTTATTTAGCTCTCAGATTCTTAAGCTAATTAAACTATTTAGTGACACTTAGAGAATGAGAAATTAAACTAAGATGATTCTAATATGATTTAAGTATGCAATTCTATGCTAATGGCAGCCATGACTGCAAAAGGATGATGCTTGGTGGATGCTGGATGGTTGCTTCAATGCTGGATGGTTTGGATGCTTGAGTGCTCTAGAAACCTGCAGAGTAAGATTGCATTTGTTGGGATCCTTTTCTTGTAGCCCAAGAGCTATATTTATAGCTTTCACGGCAGCACAATTGCACAGGAAACCGGGATGAGGGGCTGTGATTTCCTCTGGAGAATCCAAAGGCATGGGATGAGAAGGAGTTGATCATGGAGAATGGTTTCTCCCCATGAAAACACCAGGCAAGATAAGAGGGAAGGTGGGTGGAAGGTTGTTGAGAGAACTTCCTGCAAATTTTCCCTGAAGCTTTCCCGTGAATGGCAGTGCCATTAATTTCATTGGTGGGGAAATAAATATTTATTGGTGAGGGAATAGTGCAAACTTTATGCAATAAATTTAAATAATTTTAATTTATTTAAATTTATCAAAAATGAGGAATAAATAATTTAATAAATCAAACTATAGGGTTTGGTTTTATTAAATTAAAGGAGAGTGATAATTAAATAAAAGATTTTTGACAATCTTTATTTAATTAAGAGGAAATGTGAAATTAAATAACACGAATTATTTAAATTGTGTATTTAATTTTAAGATAAAAAGAGATAATGATAATAATTAAATAAAACAAAGTTTTTAATTTTGTTTATTTAATTAGAAAAGAAAAATAGGAGAATTTGATAAATGAACTTAATATAAATAAATATTCTTATTTATTTATTAAGTAGATGAATTTTAAGATTAATTAATCAAATAAGGCGTATTCGATTAATTGGATTCTCTAGACCATTTTTAGGTGTCTACAATAGGTGTTAGGTGTGAAAACTTACAATATGAGTAATATTGTAGTTATATCATGTGTAAATGATGTAAACCTGGCCTTCAACAGTCATTAACTCTTATGTGGAAAATGTAACTCATGTAAGGGACCCTATGATGTCTGATTTAAGTGTATTATTTATTATTTGAGTGCTAGGAAAGAAATAGGATTAATAAACCTACTGCTACAGTGAGTTTTGTGAAAAAAAATGCATGTGAATGATGGCTTAGGCCTAGGGTTTGGAAGAATCTCTATGGGAGGTCATGATGTTTTGAAATTTTAGGCATGTGCAAGGTTAATTTCCTTTGTTCAATTTGTTTTTAAATTCTAGGAGGTTGTGCAAGTACCATATTCAATAAACCCTCTTAAATAGTGCATAAAATAAGGGTTTTCAGGTTTGGCATGAATTTGTCCATACCAGAGGAATCTAGTTGTGGTTTTGGAGGTTTGGGAACCTAAGAAATGTTGTCCCAAGGTTTCAAAGTCCTGTGATAAGTTTGAGGGCATGTTGCTTTGCAAATTAGGCCTAATAACCCTAATTAGGTCAACCTAGAAGGGGTGTTTTTTGGAATTTGGTTGAAAGGAATTGTACTTGACATTGAGATATGTGTAATAAATATGAAATGGGTGTGTAAAAACATCAATATTTTCTCTAGTGTTTTGGAGAACATTTGAGTTATTGGGCACAAACTAAGTTTCCACTACTACTAACATTCAGGGGGTGAAAGTGTGAAATCTAACTTCTGATGATTTTCAAGCTTTGAAGGTTGTTTAGTTTTTTCAAATAGGTCACATTAATCTTGTTAGATGCCTCTTAAAGGCATGTTGTCAAATTTTTTTTGATTGAGCCTCCCAGGTCTACATCAAACCCTTCACTATTTGTTAATTTCACAACTTTACAACATTCACCAATAGGATAGTCAAAATAAAAATTGATTAAAGGCATTAACTAGAAAATGAAACATGGTTTTAGACTCCTAACACCATCCACATAAGGCACAATTGTTGTTACTAGAGCGTGGCTTAGAAGGTACCCACATAAGAGTGTTAAACATTGGTTGTTTGAGGACTTAATTGACATGCATCGTAAGATTCTTCATTACTTGAACCTTGTTGTGGCATCCAATGTTCATTTGAGAAGATATGGGGGTAAACCTTTGAACAAGACCTTTTGGAAGGTCTGTGAGTCTGATCATGAGGCAATACTTGACACAATAAAGAGTAGAGAAAACCCAGATAGTTCATTGGATTAATTTGTAAGTATATGCACAATGGTTCTTATTAATTTATACTTGTATCCACCTTAATTTGTTTGAAGCCAATGCTATCATCTTATTTTACTTTTCATATCTGTAAGTAACCCGGTAAAAATTGATTGGTGTCCCCTTGTAGAAAATGCAGATTTATGAGCCATCCAAGAGAATCTCAAGCATAAAAGCAATCCAACATCCCTATTTTGATGATCTTGAAAATATCAATTATGATTTTAAGCCATTACAAAAGTGTGTGTGAAGCTTGGTGAGGGAATTTCAAGTTATTCATTTGAAGTTAACCTTATCATGAGCACCTATGATGTAGACATTATAGGAGCATCTGAAATTTCAAGATATTCTAGATTCATGAGAGGTGTTGTGTGCAATAGGTATCTTGAAACTCCCAGTGAAGATGTATGACCAATCCTGAGCGACTAAGTTGAGAGACTTCCATGCCTATCTGTAAGTTCCTTCCATATATTTTCATTTCATTTCCATTTTGGATGAGCTATTTCTTTTTATTCTTTTACTTTGTATACATTTGTAGCTAAACTAGTAAAAGTTGATTGGTCTCTCCTTACAGAAAATGCTGATTTTTGAGCCATCAAAGAGAATCTCAGCCAAAAAAGCAATGCAACATCCTTATTTTGATGATCTTAACAAATCAATTCTTATTTGAAGCCATTATAAAAGAGTGTGTGAAGCTTTGCAAGGGAATCTCAAGTTACTCATTTGAAGTTAACCTCTAAATGAGAACCTATGATGTAGACCTTATAAGAGAATCTTGAATGTATGAGTGACATTTTAAAATATTTTTGAGAATAGAGTACCTAAGGCATTGTAATGAGATTTGTAATTTTAATGACATTTATTTAAATATTGAAATTTGGTGGAGGGGCACCAAGGTTATTGAGCAAATTTGGTTCATGGAATTCTTTTAAGTTAGTAAATTGTGTTTTGAGTAAATTGTCAATTGAATAAGGTTATATTACATGGTCAATTGATTTATAATGTAATAAGTCATGTTAGTTACAAGATCAATAGTTAGGCATGATTGGAAAGATGTAGAATCATTTGTAAAGGCTATATTTAAAGCCTCTTGAAGGCTTAGACACAATGTAATTTTGATGCAGGAGCACCTAGTCTCCTAGTTGCAAAATTTCACTTTTTGAAGGTTGATAGGTGGTCAATAGATTAGATTAAGGTATTTTCTATTTATTTATGCTAAATAACGTCAATCAAGACCATTTATTATGTATTAGGGTAATTTTTTGAGTCTCGGTGGTCAAATGTGCAAAAAAATGCATTCTTGCTACAAAATTGTCAATATTTGAATTTGTAGACTTTTGAAGGAAAATCTTTGAATTTGGTTGTAAATGTGCAAGAATGAGGTCTGAGAGTTTGATATTCCATTTAGAGAGACTGGTTTTCATGGAGTTCCTTTCAAAGCCTCTGCTTTTATTGTTCCTATGGTAAACTATTTGATAGAGTTGGTGGAATTACCTTTCTTAGTAATCACTATTAGTGAGATTGAGATTGTTCACCTTGAGAGAGTATGACTTGGAAAAAGGCATTTGATATGGCTATTATTTTCAAAGACTTCTAGCGAGATGTACTCTGCATTGACTCCATTCCTCAATCTTCACTTGATGGCATCAAGGAATGGCTGAACTCCATGGATATAAAGTATTATTAAAGAAAAATGAACTTAAACTGGTGGCCAATTTATTGAAGATGGTGGTTGGGAATTTTTGAATATGGAAGCTAGTCATTTTGATTCTGATAATTCAGAAGAGTTAGAACAAGGATATGAAGGAACCTCCGATGCAGAAGAGGAATCAAAATAAATTTCATAGCCACCATCAAGAGCAGTTACAAAGCCAACAAGATGGAGGGAATTCTTGGTGTATACAATAATTTCTAATGTTACAAAAGTACTAAAGGCTTTAATACTAACTACAATGGATGTACAATTTTATGTGGAGGTAATGGATGTGGTCCAAACTTTAGGAGGGGAAAGAAGGTCAATGTATGATCTTGATGATATTGAGGAAGAACAACAAGAGAGGGAGAAGAAAAATACAATCAATACAGAGTTTCAAGGATTTGTCAAGCGAGTACGAGAGCTATGGGATCAACCTCATCTAAAATATTTTGAACTAGAGTTTGATATACCATTTAGAGAGCTTGGTTTTCATGGAGTTCCTTTCAAATACTTTGCTTTTATTGTTCTTATGGTAAACTGTTTGGTAGAGTTGGTGGAATTACCTTTCTTAGTAATCACTATTAGTGAGATTGAGATTGTTAACCTTGAGAGAGTAGGACTTGAGAAAAAGGAATTCGATATGGCTATTTATTTCAAAGACTTCAAGCGAGATGTACTATGCATTGATGACATTCCTCAATCTTCACTTGATGGCATCAAGGAATGGTTGAAATCCATGGTTATAAAGTATTGTGAAAACAAAATGAACTTGTACTAGCGGCCAATTTTGAAGACTATTACTGATGATCCAAATAAATTTATTGAAGATTTTGGTTAGGAATTTTTGAATATGGAAGCTAGTGATTTTGATTCTAATAATTTGGAAGATTCAAATCAAGGATATGAACTAGAATAAAAATCACACTTCATGTTGTAGGTACTGGCTTTAATACCAACTACAATGGCAACATTGAAATTCCCTAGCAGTATTTATCTAAAAAGAAATTTCCTTTAGATGCAAGGATTCAAAGAACATCAACCATGTGGTATAGATGATTAAATCCAAGAGACAATTTGTAGCAATGAAAGAGTCTGAAAAGGAAGAGAGAGCTACATTGGTGACTCGGGAGAAACTTCAGCTTTAAAAAAAAAGCCAATTAGGCTGGCAGACATGTGGATCAGGCCATCATTTGGTGGAAGAAGAAGAAAGATGACTGGAAATTTGGAGGCCCACCATATAGGATTTCTATATTCAACGATGAGAGTAGAAGAGAGAGTTGATATCATGTATCAAAACATTAACCATGCATTCTTCTAGCCAGCGGAGAAGGAGATGATTACTTTGCTTCATTTTCATTTGCATAACCATATCCAGGCATGGGAGCCAAGAAGACTAAGGATGTCGAGTTTTAAGTGGAGGTAATGGATGTGCTCCAAACTTTAGGAGGGGTAAGAAGGTTATCTTGTTTTACTGCTGCTACCTACTTTCACAGTGTTCTTGGATTGAAGGGTTTCATGATGTAATTTGATCCATTCCACTTTTTGTGCCTACTGTAACTTATGGAATGGGTCCTCTAACTTGTAAAATACATGCCTAACCTATTTAGAATGTTGTGGAGTCAAGGTTGGGTGTTTGGGATGATGTTCTAGGGCTGCAATAGTGTATTTTCATGATGAAAATGAGGGTTCCAAGTGGTGTTTTGATAAAATATGGGAAGGACTTTCCATGTAATGTATTAATCACCATGTGTAGGGTCTATTAAGTGTGTTTGGTGCTTTTTTTGGGTATGGCAGGTGTGGGAGATAGGAGTTTCATTAAAACCCCAAGTATTTTGCTTGAAATAGAGGGTTTGGTGTATTAGGGGTCTAGAGGTCTTGGACCTGGAAAAAAATCATGGAATTGGAGGTTTTGACACAAAACATACTACTATTTTAGGAGTTTGAATGAAGATCTAGTGTTTCAAAGGTCGTCTCTTAGTAAATAGGGCTAATTTAGTAGCCTTTATGCAAGGTGGTCTATTGGATCTTAATGATGGTACAAAGAAATATTGTATGATCTCTTGGGAATTTGTCTTAGAGTCTATGTTAAAGCTTGATTGATGTTTTTTTGGTGATTGGATGACCTTCTCTAAAAGATAAGCCCATTTGATGAGATTTGGAGACTATAAGTTAGACAAGGGTTTATTGAAAACCCATACTTGAAACCTTTCCACAGCTAACCAAAGCCTAAAACACCTTCAAAGGGGTCTACATAAACTTAAAATTTCAAGAGATATCACTTCCCCCAAATATTTCTTCAAACCCTAGCAGTAAACCACCATTTTCCACTAAAAAATGCACCATTTGACATCTAGGGCATCACCTAAAAACCCTCTATTTTCCTCGCTTGTGTACAAGACTATGTACACATGTTTTATAACCATAAATAAATATTTCCATCAAGTTATAGAAGCATACAGTGGGTGAAAGGCTTAATATGATATTTTAATGCACTCAAAACCCTTAAAATAGGGTATGCAAATTGACCCTCAGTAATTGGCTTCTAAAATGAACAAAATCACTTGAAATCCAACCATACCAAAACTAAAATGGAGTTAAGTCTACTTCCCACCAAATTCCATCAAAAAGAGAGCACAATCACCCTGTACAGAACCATACAGTTCAATGAAACATCAAATCCCAACATGCAAAAGGGTAGCAATCTTTGATAGTGTATTACTCGGATACCATGGGGCTTACGAAATATTCATCTAAACCTATGGGATCATGTTGGGTCCATCTACAATAAGCTCTCTCGGTTTTTATTAACTCAGAGTGGTTTTCTCGTGGTTTCAAATTTTCAGTTGATGGAAAAAGTGTCAAATGCAAGCAGTGGAAAGTTGCAAAGTGGTGCAACTTTCGTTCTGCAACTTGTGTGACCAAAAAAAAATGTTCCAACGCATTTGAATAGGTATTTTTACAATAGGAATGGTCCTCTTTCACACCCAAACATGTAGAATCGCTTTGAGCTACCTTCAACTAGATCGATCCCTTAAGGGTCCAAAGTGCGAAATGGTTGCAAACGTCAGCATGCTAGTACTTGGATACCGTGATTCTTAGAAACTTCTCATCTGATCCTATGGGTTCTGATTGGGCCCCTCTACAATAATATCCCTCAGTTTTGGTTATCTCAAAGTGGTTTTCCTGTGGTGTCTAGTTTTCAGTTCATGGAAAAAGTTTCAAATGGAAGCAGTGAAAAGTTGCAAAGTGGTGGAACTTTCGTTCTGCAACTTGTGTGACCAAATGAAATATTCCAATGTGTCCGAATAGGTATGTTTATGCTAGGTATGGTACTCTTTCTCTCCCAAACATGTGGATCACTCTGAGCTACGTTCAATTGGATCAATCCCTTAAGGTTCCAAAGTGCAAAATGGCTACAAAATTCAACATGTTGTTACTTAGATACCGTGATGCTTAGAAATTTCTCATCTGATTCTGTGAGATAATGCAAAGCCCCTCTACAATAACCTCTCTTATTTTTTGTTATCTCAGAGTAGTTTTCCTATGGTTTCCAATTTTTAGTTGATGGAATAAGTGTCAAATGGAAGTAGTGGAAAGTTGCAAAGTGGTGCAACTTTCGTTCTGCAACTCGTGTGACCAAAAAAATTGTTCCAATGCATCTCAATAGGTATTTTTATGCTAGGAATGGTCCTCTTTCACACCCAAACACATGGAATTTCTTCGAGCTATGTTCAACTAGATCGATCCCTTAAGGGTCTAAAGTGCAAACTGGCTGCAAACTTCAACATGTTGTTAGTCGAATACCATGATGCTTAGAAACTTCTAGTCTAATCCTATGAGATCATGGCGAGCCCCTCTACAATAACCTCTCTCAATTTTATTTTTTTTATCTCAGAGTGGTTTTCCTGTGGTATCCAGTTTTTAGTTGATGGAAAAAGTGTCAAATGCAAGTAGTGAAAAGTTGCAAAGTGGTGCAACTTTCATTCTGCAACTCCTGTGACCAAAAAAACTAGTCCAATGCATCCAAATAGGTATTTTTACACTAGGCATGGTCCTCTTTCACACCCAAACACGTGGAATCACTATGAGCTATGTTCAACCAGATCGATTCCTTAAGGGTCCAAAGTGCAAAATGGTTGCAAATTTCAACATGATGTTACTCGAATGTCGTGACACTTAAAAAATTCTCATCTAATCCTATGGGATCATGTTTTCCCCCTCTAAAATAACCTCTCTCATTTTTTGTTATCTCAGAGTGGTTTTCCTGTGGTGTCCAGTTTTTAGTTAATGGAAAAAGTGCCAAAAGCAAGTAGTGAAAAGTTGCAAAGTGGTAAAACTTTAGTTTTGCAACTCGTGTGACCAAAAAAAAATTTCCAACACATCTGAATAGGTATGTTTATGAAAGGAATGGTCCTATTTCACACCCGAACACGCGGAATTACTCTAAGCTACGTTCAACCAGATCAATCCCTTAAGAGTCTAAAGTGCAAAACGGCTGCAAACATGTTGTTACTCAGATACCATGATGCTTAGAAACTTTTCATTTGATCTTATAGGATTCTGTTAGGCTCCTCTACAATAACCTCTCTCAGTTTTTGTTATCTCAGAGTGGTTTTCCTGTGGTGTCCAGTTTTTAGTTGATGGAAAAAGTGTCAAATGGAAGCAGTAGAAAGTTGCAAAGTGGTGCAACTTTCGTTCTGCAACTTGTGTGACTGAAAAAATTGTTCCAACATGTCTAAATAGGTATTTTCATAGTAGGAATGGTCCTATTTCACACCCAAACATGTGCAATCACTCTGAACTACATTCAACCAGATCGATCCCTTAAGGGTCCAAAGTGCAAAATGGCTACAAATTTCAACATGTTGTTACTTGAATACCATGATGCTTAGAAACTTCTCTTCTGATCCTATGAGATTAATTTTGGCCGCTCTACAATAACCTCTCTCAATTTTTGTTATCTCAGAGTGGTTTTCTTGTGGTGTCCAGTTTTCAGTTGATGGAAAAAGTATCAAATGCAAGTAGTGAAAAGTTACAAAGTGGTGCAAATTTCATTCTGCAACTTGTGTGACCAAACAAACTATTCCAACACGTCCAAATAGGTATTTTTATGCTAGGAATGGTCCTCTTTCACACCCAAACACATGGAATCGCTTTGAGCTACGTTCAACTAGATTGATCCCTTAAGGGGTCGAGTGTAATATGTTGAAATAGGCCATCCCAACTATTGCCTAGGTTGTCTCTCGGTGATATGGGCCTTATGTAAGTAGCATTGGGAGTAGGAATAAGAAAATAGCATTGATAAAGGCATTAGAAGAGATTACTAACGCTGCCCCTATTCAAAATTCAAAATTGAGGCCCCTTAAAAGCAAGTCTAGAAGAGGTGAAAAGAAGAAATTGCTTGAAAATAAGTTAGAATAGGTTGGAAATAGGGCGAGGTTTTAGATTTTGACATTTTCAAAAGGTCTACAAGGATAGGGGAGGTCAAAAGTATGTTATGGCATGATGCCCTAGTTGGGAAAATAGTGGTTTTGAATGAGAAAGAGATGTTTGAGGGAGTAAAAGTGGGTAAAGTGAAGAGGCAGCATAATTTGGTGGTCAATTAAGTTTTTGTAGGTAGAATGAAGAGTGTCAGAATAGGTTTTGAGGTTTGGGTTCGGGTTCAGGGGTTCAATTTTCCAGTTAGGCCAAATTTATTTGGAGGGGGTTTTGGTTTGTTTTGGGTTCGTTGGTACAAAAATCATGTAAAAACAAAATATAAATATATATGCAACCTAGAAGCATGCATTAGGATTAGAATATCACATAACATCATATAAAACAATAAAACCATAAAATTGAATGTCATTTAAAACATGCATGATAAATATTCATCGTTGAAACTTGAATTGTGGTAGCTTGATATACAGAGTCTATTGATGCTAGGGTTCAATTTGTATGATTTTGAAAAAAGAAGCCAACTGAGTAGAGTTATCAGCGTTCTTCATAAATCATAAGAAATTTTTTATTACACTAGCCATTTTGATGTCTTTGTGCAATCTCAAACATTATTTTGTATCATTGTTACATTGGTCTTGACATTTATTTAAATATTGAAATTTGGTGGAGGGGCACCAAGGTTATTGAGCAAATTTGGTTCATGGAATTCTTTTAAGTTAGTAAATTGTGTTTTGAGTAAATTGTCAATTGAATAAGGTCATATTACATGGTCAATTGATTTATAATGTAATAAGTCATGTTAGTTACAAGATCAATAGTTAGGCATGATTGGAAAGATGTAGAATCATTTGTAAAGGCTAGATTTAAAGCCTCTTGAAGGCTCAGACACAATGTAATTTTGATGCAGGAGCACCTAGTCTCCTAGTTGCAAAATTTCACTTTTTGAAGGTTGATAGGTGGTCAATAGATTAGATTAAGGTATTTTCTATTTATTTATGCTAAATAAGGTCAATCAAGACCATTTATTGTGTATTAGGGTAATTTTTTGAGTCTCGGTGGTCAAATGTGCAAAAAAATGCATTCTTGCTACAAAATTGTCAATATTTGAATTTGTAGACTTTTGAAGGCAAATCTTTGAATTTGGTTATAAATGTGCAAGAATGAGGTCTGAGAGTTTGATATTCCATTTAGAGAGCCTGGTTTTCATGGAGTTCCTTTCAAAGCCTCTGCTTTTATTGTTCCTATGGTAAACTATTTGATAGAGTTGGTGGAATTACCTTTCTTAGTAATCACTATTAGTGAGATTGAGATTGTTCACCTTGAGAGAGTATGACTTGGAAAAAGGCATTTGATATGGCTATTATTTTCAAAGACTTCTAGCGAGATGTACTCTGCATTGACTCCATTCCTCAATATTCACTTGATGGCATCAAGGAATGGCTGAACTCCATGGATATAAAGTATTATGAAAGAAAAATGAACTTAAACTGGTGGCCAATTTATTGAAGATGGTGGTTGGGAATTTTTGAATATGGAAGCTAGTCATTTTGATTCTGATAATTCAGAAGAGTTAGAACAAGGATATATGAACTCTCTGATGTAGAAGAGGAATCAAAATAAATTTCATGTAGCCACTATCAAGAGTGTTACAAGCCAACAAGATGGACGGAATTCTTATATAAGAATAATTTCTAATGTTACAGGTACTAGCTTTAATACTAACTACAATGGATGTACAATTTTATGTGGAGGTAATGGATGTGGTCCAAACTTTAGGAGGGGCAAGAAGGTCAATGTATGATCTTGATGATATTGAGGAAGAACAACAAGAGAGGGAGAAGAAAAATACAATCAATACAGAGTTTCAAGGATTTGTCAAGCGAGTACGAGAGCTATGGGATCAACCTCATCTAAAATATTTTGAACTAGAGTTTGATATACCATTTAGAGAGCTTGGTTTTCATGGAGTTCCTTTCAAATACTTTGCTTTTATTATTCTTATGGTAAACTATTTGGTAGAGTTGGTGGAATTACCTTTCTTAGTAATCACTATTAGTGAGATTGAGATTGTTAACCTTGAGAGAGTAGGACTTGAGAAAAAGGAATTCGATATGGCTATTTATTTCAAAGACTTCAAGCGAGATGTACTATGCATTGATGCCATTCCTCAATATTCACTTGATGGCATCAAGGAATGGTTGAACTCCATGGTTATAAAGTATTGTGAAAACAAAATGAACTTGTACTAGCGGCCAATTTTGAAGACTATTACTGATGATCCAAATAAATTTATTGAAGATTTTGGTTAGGAATTTTTGAATATGGAAGCTAGTGATTTTGATTCTAATAATTTGGAAGATTCAAATCAAGGATATGAACTAGAATAAAAATCACACTTCATGTTGTAGGTAATGTCTTTAATACCAACTACAATGGCAACATTGAAATTCCCTAGCAGTATTTATCTAAAAAGAAATTTCCTTTAGATGCAAGGATTCAAAGAACATCAACCATGTGGTATAGATGATTAAATCCAAGAGACAATTTGTAGCAATGAAAGAGTCTGAAAAGGAAGAGAGAGCTACATTGGTGACTCAGGAGAAACTTCAGCTTTAAAAAAAAAGCCAATTAGGCTGGCAGACATGTGGATCAGGCCATCATTTGGTGGAAGAGGAAGAAAGATGACTGAAAGTTTGGAGGCCCACCATAATGGATTTTGGTATTCAACCATGAGAGCAGAAGAGAGAGTTGATATCATGTATCAAAACATTAACCATGCATTCTTCCAGCCAGCGGAGAAGGAGATGATTACTTTGCTTCATTTTCATTTGCATAACCATATCCAGGCATGGGAACCAAGAAGACCAAGGATGTCAAGTTTTATGTGGAGGTAATGGATGTGGTCCAAACTTTAGGAGGGGCAAGAAGGTTATCTTGTTTTTACTGCTGCTACCTACTTTCACAGTGTTCTTGGATTGAAGGGTTTCATGATGTAATATGATCCATTTCACTTTTTGTGCCTACTGTAACTTGTGGAATGGGTCCTCTAACTTGTAAAATACATGCCTAACCTATTTAGAATGTTGTGGAGTCAAGGTTGGGTGTTTGGGATGATGTTCTAGGGCTGCAACAGTGTATTTTCATGATGAAAATGAGGGTTCCAAGTGGTGTTTTGATAAAATATGGGAAGGACTTTCCATGTAATGTATTAATCACCATGTGTAGGGTCTAGTAAGTGTGTTTGGTGCTTTTTTTGGGTATGGCAGGTGTGGGAGATAGGAGTTTCATTAAAACCCCAAGTATTTTGCTTGAAATAGAGGGTTTGGTGTATTAGGGGTCTAGAGGTCTTGGACCTGGAAAAAAATCATGGAATTGGAGGTTTTCACACAAAACATACTACTATTTTAGGAGTTTGAGTGAAGATCCAGTGTTTAAAAGGTCGTCTCTTTGTAAATAGGGCTAATTTAGTAGCCTTTATGCAAGGTGGTCTATTGGATCTTAATGATGGTACAAAGAAAAATTGTATGATCTCTTGGGAATTTATCTTAGAGTCTGTGTTAAATATTGATTGATGGTTTTTTGGTGATTGGATGACCTTCTCTAAAAGATAAGCCCATTTGATGAGATTTGGAGACTATAAGTTAGACAAGGGTTTATTGAAAACCCATACTTGAAACCTTTCCACAGCCAACCAAAGCCTAAAACACCTTCAAAAGGGTCTACATAAACTTAAAATTTCAAGAGATATCACTGCCCCCAAATATTTCTTCAAACCCTAGCAGTAAACCACCATTTTCCACTAAAAAATGCACCATTTGACATCTAGGGCATCACCTAAAAACCCTCTATTTTCCTCGCTTGTGTACAATACTATGTACACATGTTTTATAACCATAAATAAACATTTCCATCAAGTTATAGAAGCATATTGTAGCTAAGTGAAAGGCGTATTGACTCCAGAGTGGTTTTCTCGTGGTTTCCAATTTTTAGTTGATAGAAAAAGTGTCAAATGCAAGTAGTGGAAAGTTGCAAAGTGGTGCAACTTTCGTTCTGCAACTCGTGTGACCAAAAAAAATTGTTCCAACACATTTGAATAGGAATTTTTACAATAGGAATGGTCCTCTTTCACACCCAAACATGCAGAATCG
The DNA here is from genome assembly GCA_007258455.2 of Sequoia sempervirens. NCBI lineage: Eukaryota > Viridiplantae > Streptophyta > Pinopsida > Cupressales > Cupressaceae > Sequoia > Sequoia sempervirens. The sequence goes on along the minus strand of VDFB02271358.1, from coordinate 1,180,781,824 downwards.
CTTTGAGCTACGTTCAACTAGATCGATCCCTTAAGGGTCCAAAGTGCGAAATGGTTGCAAACATTAGCATGCTGGTACTTGGATACCATGATTCTTAGAAACTTCTCATCTGATCCTATGGGTTCAGATTGGGCCCCTCTACAATAATATCCCTCAGTTTTGGTTATCTCAAAGTGGTTTTCCTGTGGTTTCTAGTTTTTAGTTCATGGAAAAAGTTTCAAATGGAAGCAGTGAAAAGTTGCAAAGTGGTGGAACTTTCGTTCTGCAACTTGTGTGACCAAACGAAATATTCCAATGTGTCTAAATAGGTATGTTTATGCTAGGTATGGTACTCTTTCTCACCCAAACATGTGGAATCGCTCTGAGCTACGTTCAATCGGATCGATCCCTTAAGGTTCCAAAGTGCAAAATGGCTGCAAACTTTAGCATGTTGTTACTTGGATACCGTGATGCTTAGAAATTTCTCATCTGATTCTATGAGATCATGCGGAGCCCCTCTACAATAACCTCTCTCATTTTTTTTTATCTCAGAGTCGTTTTCCTATGGTTTCCAATTTTCAGTTGATGGAATAAGTGTCAAATGGAAGTAGTGGAAAGTTGCAAAGTGGTGCAACTTTCATTCTACAACTCATGTGACCAAAAAAATTGTTGCAATGCATCTCAATAGGTATTTTTATGCTAGGAATGGTCCTCTTTCACACCCAAACACATGGAATTGCTTCAAGCTATGTTCAACTAGATCGATCCCTTAAGGGTCTAAAGTGCAAACTGGCTGCAAACTTCAACATGTTGTTAGTCTAATACCATGATGCTTAGAAAATTCTCATCTAATTCGATGAGATCATGTCGAGCCCCTCTAAAATAACCTCTCTCAATTTTTTTTATCTCAGAGTGGTTTTCCTGTGGTGTCCAATTTTTAGTTGATCGAAAAAGTGTCAAATGCAAGTAGTGGAAAGTTGCAAAGTGGCGCAACTTTCATTCTGCAACTCCTGTGACCAAAAAAACTATTCCAATGCATCCAAATAGGTATTTTTACACTAGGCATGGTCCTCTTTCACACCCAAACACGCGGAATCGCTATGAGCTATGTTCAACCAGATCGATTCCTTAAGGGTCCAAAGTGCAAAATGGTTGCAAACTTCAACATGATGTTACTCGGATGTCGTGACACTTAAAAAATTCTCATCTAATCCTATGGGATTATGTTGGCCCCCTCTACAATAACCTCTCTCATTTTTTGTTATCTCGGAGTGGTTTTCCCGTGGTGTCTAGTTTTTAGTTGATGGAAAAAGTGTCAAATGCAAGTAGTGAAAAGTTGCAAAGTGGTAAAACTTTAGTTTTGTAACTCGTGTGACCAAAAAAAAATTTCCAACACATCTGAATAGGTATTTTTATGCTAGGCATGGTCGTATTTCACACCCGAACACGCGGAATCACTCTGAGCTACGTTCAACCAGATCAATCCCTTAAGAGTTTAAAGTGAAAAACGGTTGCAAACATGTTGTTACTCAGATACCATGATGCTTAGAAACTTCTCATTTGATCTTATGGGATTGTGTTAGGTCCCTCTACAATAACCTCTCTCGGTTTTTGTTATCTCAGAGTGGTTTTCCTGTGGTGTCCATTTTTCAGTTGATGGAAAAAGTGTCAAATAGAAGCAGTAGAAAGTTGCAAAGTGGTGCAACTTTCGTTCTGCAACTTGTGTGACCGAAAAAATTGTTCCAACATGTCTAAATAGGTATTTTCATAGTAGGAATGGTCCTATTTCACACCCAAACATGTGGAATCACTCTGAACTACATTCAACCAGATCGATCCCTTAAGGGTCCAAAGTGCAAAATGGCTACAAATTTCAACATGTTGTTACTTGAATACCATGATGCTTAGAAACTTCTCCTCTGATCTTATGGGATTGATTTGGGCCCCTCTACAATAACCTCTCTCAGTTTTTGTTATCTCAGAGTGGTTTTCCTGGGGTGTCTAGTTTTCAGTTGATGGAAAAAGTATCAAATGCAAGTAGTGGAAAGTTACAAAGTGGTGCAAATTTTATTCTGCAACTCGTGTGACCAAACAAACTATTCCAACACGTCCAAATAGGTATTTTTATGCTAGGAATGGTCCTCTTTCACACCCAAACACATGGAATTTCTTCGAGCTACGTTCAACTAGATTGATCCCTTAAGGGGTCGAGTGTAATATGTTGAAATAGGCCATCCCAACTATTGCCTAGGTTGTCTCTCGGTGATATGGGCCTTATGTAAGTAGCATTGGGAGTAGGAATAAGAAAATAGCATTGATAAAGGCATTAGAAGAGATTACTAACGCTGCCCCTATTCAAAATTCAAAATTGAGGCCCCTTAAAAGCAATTCTAGAAGAGGTGAAAAGAAGAAATTGCTTGAAAATAAGTTAGAATAGGTTGGAAATAGGGTGAGGTTTTAGATTTTGACATTTTCAAAAGGTCTACAAGGATAGGGGAGGTCAAAAGTATGTTATGGCATGATGCCCTAGTTGGGAAAATAGTGGTTTTGAATGAAAAAGAGATGTTTGAGGGAGTAAAAGTGGGTATAGTGAAGAGGCAGCATAATTTGGTGGTCAATTAAGTTTTTGTAGGTAGAATGAAGAGTGTTAGAATAGGTTTTGAGGTTCGGGTTCAGGTTCAGGGGTTCAGTTTTCCAGTTAGGCCAAATTTATTTGGAGGGGGTTTTGGTTTGTTTTGGGTTCGTTGGTACAAAAATCATGTAAAAAAAAATATAAATATATATGCAGCCTAGAAGCATGCATTAGGATTAGAATATCACATAACATCATATAAACAACAAAACCACCATAAAATTGAATGTCATTTAAAACATGCATGATAAATATTCATCGTTGAAACTTGAATTATGGTAGCTTGATATACAGAGTCTATTGATGCTAGGGTTCAATTTGTATGATTTTGAAAAAAGAAGCCAACTGAGTAGAGTTATCAGCGTTCTTCATAAATCATAAGAAAATTTTTATTACACTAGCCATTTTGATGTCTTTGTGCAATCTCAAACATTATTTTGTATCATTGTTACATTGGTCTTGAAAGTGGTAGCTTAATATAGCTCCACAATACAAAATTTGGTTTACCTATGCAGTGTAACAATGGCATAGGCAGATTTTTCTTTCAAAGAACCAAACCTTGGGTGAGTGCACAATTGAAGTGTATAAACACATATCTTTTTTTAATATCAAGGATACATTTTGAAACTTCCATGGATTGCTAATCTAAAAGGAAAAGTCTTATGTATCCTTTGCTTAATTGAGTTGTTCCAATCAAAGGATTAAATATATTGGAATCTTTTGATCAATCATTTCATAGAATACCAATTGAAAACGGGTTTTTTACTTTTAGATAAAGCTGTTTACAATCAATCAATTAATTTATTCAAGACAATCCATGAAGGACAACAATGATAAATGCTATGGATAACCAATTAATAAGTATACATGTGAATAAGTCAAGCATCTACATGTGAATAAGGGAATCACAAGTCACAAACACATATGCGCTGAAGTATACACACGAATACATAGTATACACAACTTAATACAATGTATATGCATGAATACAAGGTATATGCATGAAAACATGTAAGTCACAAAGTATACATTGGAACACACATAAGTCACAATGAATACACGTACGTTGTAAAGTATACACTTGAATACACGTAACTCATATCTATTGAACCATGAATTTACAACATGCAAATATGGAAACCATTGATAAAAAGATTTTGTATTAACCAAATAGCCATGTACACATACATCAATATATGTCGCTATAAGTATAAAATATAGGTACAAAATAGCCATATAGGCATACAATGTCAAATATATCCAATAAAAAATATGTACAAAACTGCCATGTAGGCATACAACAAAGGGATTATGAATCAAAAGTCATTGCTCTCCAAGCTCTCAAAATAAACTCTTGTCCTTTGCTGGTCGATCGAATGGCGATAGGTTTGTCACTCATTTATGGTGCACTCGAGGAGTGCTCCTACTGCTCCTCCTACTACTATTAAGTTCTTGGTGAATTTTTAACTATTACAATAAGAAGTAAAAACATTAATATATAGAAATTACATTATAAAAAATGATATATTTAAAAAAATAATCACTTACGGCCATCTCACGATCACTCTCCATGAGGGAAATATTTGAATGTCGATGCTAAGGCATGCTAAAGCCCTGTATAAACCATCCAAATTGAAATTAGACTACGAATCAATAATTTGGTTTTATTTTTCACTCAAACTAACATCTATGATAACGAATGTAAATTGAAATTTAGTAATTTTCCTCATAAATCCCCTATCAAAGCCATTGAGGATTGTATAGCAGATTAAACATCGATATCCATTTCCCTCATAACATTTGGAGGTGTTTCCACAACCAACATCTAAAAATAAAACAATAAATTATTTAATCACAAAAGAGTTACAATAGCAATCCATGTCATGACTTATAGTGTATGAGATCTAATGAACAAAATTTTGAGTACTTATTAAACTATATATTTATGATTATCATGCTTACTATTTTCCCTATCCATTTCTTGTTCAAAAGGATGTGTTTTTAGGCTTTTACCCATAGTAGCAAGCCACTGAATTGTTTGATTAAATGCTTTTGTAGACATGTACGATAACTATGGTGGCATAGAGAAGGAAACTTGAACTGTTTGAAAAAATCCCTCAAAAGAAATGGGGTCTCGTGGTGATGGAATTCCATTACAAACAAATGCACGTCATGGCATTCCATCACCATAAGAACACATTTCTTTTAGGAATTTTTTCAAAAATTTCATTACCTTCTCTATCGTATTAAATTGCTTACTATTATGCTTTGATAGATATTTTTCCAAGCATCCATAGTTTGTTGGAAAACACCTATTTTAGGCTTTTAGCCATAGCAGCAAGGAAGTACGAGTAGTTTGATAAAATGCTTTGGTACACATGTATGAAAAATGTGGTATCATAGAAAGGTGGTGAGAATTTTGAAGAAATGCCTCGAAGAAATGTGGTCTCATGGTGATGGAATGGAGTTCCATCGTGCCATGAGACCGCATTTCTTTGAGGAATTTTTTGAAACTACTAACTGCCTTGTCTATGCTATTGCTTACTATTATGGTTTCATAGATTTTTTCCAAGCATCCATAGTTTGTCATGCTATTATGGTTGCATAGATTTTTTCCAAGCATCCATAGTTTGTCATGCCAATACACCTAAGTTCCAAGAACATGCCTCCATGTGAAGAAAGTGTGTCACTACTTATGTTGACTTTCTAAACAACTATATTGTAACATTGAAATTTTGTCATCTATCAACATCTAGTTATTAGTTATGGAATGTGAAGTAATGCTTTGAGTTTGAATGATGTGAAATGCAATGTAACCAATGATATGAATATAAACTATAGAAATCTATTAAGTACAATTCATTAGTTAAACTCTTTATTCTATTACCTCTGTGAAGGTTTGAGTAAATCCACTGGCACTGGGAGTTGTTCCCTCGAAACATCCAATATTACCTTATTTAATATCCAAAATCACATATTAAAATACCATTCGTAAAACAATTCTATTAACATGTAATAAATTTATAATTGTTTACTAGTTGCATACCCTGCTGATAGGTGTACTGCAGAAATAAGTAGGTGGAGGGCCGGTGTATCTAGTCTCAACACTATGAACTTGAAATTTTATTAAAATCATAAA
>VDFB02271358.1:1180322051-1180775974 GCA_007258455.2 Sequoia sempervirens | reverse complement strand
TCTCACAAAGCGGCTTTAGAGATACCAGAAATAATCAACAACAAACAAAAGAAAATAAAATGGGAAAGCTCACGAAGGCACAAAGTCGTTCCGTAGCTTTATCAATGTCGGATCTGCATAAACGTACCGTTTGCTACGTTAGAAGCACAAAGTCTTTTTAGACGCAACAATTCTTCGAACAGCATGAACGATTACAAGCACAAAGTCTTGTAGATCATCCAACCAAAATGTCAACGAGCACGAACGATTACAAGCAGAAAGTCTTGTAGATCTTTCGACAAAGTATCCAAGAGAATGAATAATTATAAGCACAAAGTCTCATAGATTATCCAACAAGAACATGCATGAGCATGAATGATTATAAGCGCAAAGTCTTATAGATCACTCAACCAATGATAAACAAAATAACAATGCAATCTAAATAATAAATGTAACACAAAGTTTACATCAACCACTTAGAGTCTTTCAGATTCCTCGAACTAATCACTACCAAATCGAATCAACTTACAAAAGTATCGAATCCAACACAAAGTTTGGCTTGCAATCCTTTCCTTTATTGATTGAATCTCATTCACAAAATATGAACGCAAAGTTTCACAAGTTTGCTTACAAAAGGGCAGCACTTCGTTGCAAAAGACTAAAAGATAATAATTTACAATGAAAATCCCTCGCATTATATAGAAAGAGGGATGAGCAAAAGAAGGAAAGAGATTGAGAAAATCAGGGAAAGTTAGGTGAGCGATTTTAGGAGATCTCACCTAACTTTGACCAAAGTCAAAGTGTAATTTAGAGCCAAAATATTACATCTTCGATTCTGGTGTAATTACAATTTACAAAATGACTCTAAAAAATGTCGAATACTTACAAGATGCATAATGGGATGACCGAAATGCCCAAATTAATCGAGAACGAAAGCTTCTTCATGTTTCTTTGCTTGGTGCGTGAGTCTTCATACTTCTTCCCCGGCCTGCGGAACTTTTTATTTGGAAGAACCACTTGCATCAAAGGACATCACCTCTAATCACTTGACAAGACCGGAGAGAAACCTAAGGATGGTGAATCAAACAAAGCAAGAAGGTAAAAAGCAAAGATTAGAAGCCAAGCCGCAGCAACAATGATGGGAAAGCGCGGAGCAGATGACAAGGCACGCAAAACGATGCACAAAATGGAGGGAAAGAAGTTCAGGAGTAAATCAAGCAAGTTTGAAGTTCAACTGGAAAAGATTATGGAAAATTGGAAAAAGTGTAAGGGCGCCAAAATTCAGCGCCCTTACATTCTGGAAAATTCACTTTTGATGCAAGGGCGCTAAATTTTGGCGCCCTTACATCTTTCAGTGTTAGGAAAATTTTTACATATTCAGCATGCCAGGGCGCTAAAATTTAGCGCTTCTGCATTTTTGGGAATCCAGACTTTGATGTAGGGGCGCTAAAAAATAGCGCTCCTGCATCTCAGTGTTAGAAAAATATCTCAAAATGCAAGGGCGCACTTTTTCAGCGCCTCTGCATCTGAAACATGGTTTTGGAAAACGGATGTAATGGTGAAAGAAAACGGCGCTCGGGGTTTGCAAAGTGTGTCTGCATGGAGTTACCATTGAAATTGGAGAATAAAGAGAAAGCAAGGGTAACAACTTACAAAGATGAAACGCGAAAAACGCTAGAGAAGAACTTCGAATTTCCAAAACACGTGATTGCAGCTTGAGAAGAACTCGCCCAGCAAGAAGAAAAGAAGAACAAAGACCATAAACAATGAAAATGGTGAACAAAGACACTTTTAAGTGAAAAGGAAAATAAAAAACCTAACTCAAGTCGAGCAATAAATTTAGGCACGAAAAGTGGCACGATTGACGAAAAAAGCGAAAAAGATGAAGAAACGCGCCAGGGCCAGAAAAAGTTTAAGTGTCAGGAAAAAGTGTAATGGCGCTAAAATTTAGAGCTATTACATTTTGAAATTTCACTTTCGGGCGTAGCTTAGCGCCCTTGCATTTTCCAAACTTAGCCAATTTTGGCTTCGGCAGAGCTGACTTTTTCGCTAACGATTTTTCACACTCCGCTATAGGAACAAAGGAGATTTCGCTAAGGAGCTCGCTTTCAAGGTCTTTGGCTAACATGGGGAATGCTGAATTGACTATTCGAGATTTGGGAACGCATTTCGAGGTGGCTCAAAAATAACCTCGTTATGCGTACTTGAACTTCACGAATCCTAGGAAACAGACAAGTTTCGTAGGGGGGTTATCCGTGGAATGAGCGCTGCTAGATTCCTTGATAACAGCTGGCTCCTGTTGGGGATCTTCCTTCAACCATTCTTTGAAACGAATGAAGGGAGAAGAACTCCAGAATTCAAGTGCCTTTATCCATTGGGCTTGGAGTCAGGTGACAACGACGAAAAACAAATTTACGAAAACAAGACGCAAACTTATGCAAATGCACTTATTGAAAAGGGAAAAACCTACCTAATTAAAACTAGCCATTAATGAGACCTTCTGAAATGAAACCGTTCACAGGTTCAACAAAATAGTTGCCTTTCTTCAGCAGCTTCCAAGGCCTTCCATGATCATTAGCAGCTACATGTAGATGAGGTTGAAGCATTGCTTCATGAAAGAGATGAACAGGTTCAGCTACCTTTGAAAATATTATGGATATACTGCTGCTCCAAAATAAATCATTGAATCCAGGCTGCTCCTGTGCATCTACAAATATATCTTTAACTGCATCCTCAAGTCTATCTTCACGCTCAGGTGCAAGTGGAACCTCTATCTTCCCATTGGCCTCCAACCAAGCAAGATGTCTTATGGGACATTCCCTTGATCGATCAAAGATTGAATGCTTCTTACCAATTGCTACCTCAACAACTGATTCATCAACCATGGCAACCTCATGCTGATTGGGACGATCTCCTTCATGTGAATCAAATGAAGATATGATTGCATTGCATACCTCAATATGATGTTCACCATCCTCAGACTTGGGAAGATCTGAATTATTTATAAGAAGGTCCTCACATGACACAGATGCATTCTTTTCAACTTGACTAAAATCTGCATGCATGTCCATCTTTTCAGATCTCAAGAAAATATTATTTTCATTCACTTGAACTTCAACAAAATGACTTTCGTCATTTTGCTCTTCATCAATGGCCTTCTGAGACTGCATAAACCAGAATTGGGAGTCGCCAGCTATGTATGCTTCCTTTTCCTGGAAGAGAATAGCAAGATCACTTGGATCGGAATCAAGATGCTTCACTGCTCCTTTTACTAATGGTACCTCAAGAGCAAGCCGCTTTGGAGGTGAAGATAACTTGTGTTGATTACCAACAGCAAAATTATGAGCAGTATTTGAAATTGACCTCCTTGGTACGTCCTTGCAAGGCACAGAAAACATGCCTTGAGCTAACTGCTTTTTGAGGTCAAATAGCTCATTTGCCAACCTTTGCACCATAGGATCCCTCCTTGTGATGGAAGAAAATAACTCCAAAGAAGAGCTTTCTTCAGATTCATCTGAGTCAATTTTTATTTGCCCAGCAAGAATGAGATCATCTTCAATTTTTGTCGCCAAGGTCTGCACAACTGCAAGAGTAGCTGCAGGTGCTCTTCTCAATAGGAAACCAACCTCAGGCACTTGAGCATTTACAAAGAAACATTTCAAGTTCTCAGCTGTAGGTTGAGCAACAGTTGGAATTCTTCGTGTCAACTTGTTGAAGTGAGCAATGAACTCGCGCATGGGCATGTGAGATTCCTTCTTCAACTGGGTGAGCTGAGCCAACAAAGCATGAGCATCTTCAGGAGGCTTGAACCTTCCTTCAAACTTGGCTATGAGAGTTGCCCAGTTTGTGATGGTACTTGGCGCCAAATGATAAAACCAATCTGCAGCAACGCCTTGGAGAGTCTCCACAAACAGCCTTATAGATACATCTTCGTATTCAACACCATGAACCCCACAAGCAATGTAGAAAGCAGCAACGTGCTCATCAGGATGTTGTCCATCACCAAAAAACTTGGGAAAGTTCTTCCGTGAGCCTTCAGGAAGAGCATGTAGGGGTAGAACTAGGCTCAACGGACCAAAAGCATTTCCCCAAGGACCTTGAGCAGCCATTTACATGTCCTTGGTGAAATCTTGAAAAACTTATAAGAAAATAAATTACAATAGAAAAGGACACAGGTATACTTCAAACGAAAGCATGAGGCTTTAGAATGCGTATCGTGTCCCCATCGGAGTCGCCAAAAAACTGTTGGGTGAAAATTATGTAATGAACTTTCGACAGATTACACAACTTGGACTTCAGCCACAGCTATGTGAGATGTGAATCTCTCCTCTCGGAAAGGGGAGGCGCCCTTCTTACTGCTAAGAGAAACAATAGTAAATCACAAAAGTAATTACACAATGTACACGAAAGTCACGGAGTGGGGGGGGTGTGTTACATTCATCCTTCTCTCTTTTTTCATAGAAGATGTTTACAATGTTTCACGTGTTGGAAGTTCCGAATTCTTGATAACTAAAAACTAACAACCAGCAGTAATGCCAATATCTCTATCTCATCAAAGAGAAGCGTAGAGATACCAGAAGTAATAAACAACAAACAAAAGAAAATAAAATGGGAAAGCTCACGGAAGGCACAAAGTCGTCTAGAGTTTTATCAATGCTCCGGGATCTGCATAAACGTACCGCTTTTGCTACTGCTAGAAGCACAAAGTCTTTAGATTCAACAATTCTTCGAACAGCATGAACGATTACAAGCACAAAGTCTTGTAGATCATCCAACCAAAATTTCAACGAGCACGAACGATTACAAGCACAAAGTCTTGTAGATCTTTCGACAAAGTATCCAAGAGAATGAATAATTATAAGCACAAAGTCTCATAGATTATCCAACAAGAACATGTATGAGCATGAATGATTATAAGCGCAAAGTCTTATAGATCACTCAACCAATGATAAACAAAATAACAATGCAATCTAAATAATAGATGTAGCACAAAGTTTACATCAACCACTTAGAGTCTTTCAGATTCCTCGAACTAATCACTACCAAATCAAATCAACTTACAAAAGTATCGAATCCAACACAAAGTTTGGTTTATAAATCCTTTCCTCTTATTGATTGAATCTCATTCACAAAAATATGAATCCAAAGTTTCACAAGCTTGTTATTAAAAGGGCAAAGACTACAGTAAAAGGCTAAAGATAATTTACAATGAAAATCCCTACATTATATAGAAAGAGATTATAGTGGTCAGTGGAAAGTTAGTGAGCCGCATTTTAGGAGATTCACTAACTTTGACCAAAAGTCAAAGTGTAATTTGTTTTCAAAATATTACATCTTGGACTTGGTGTAATTACAATTTACAAAATGACTCCTCGAAAATGTCGAAATATTTACAAGATGATACCGGGATGCAATCGAAATAAATTAACACCGGAGAACAGAAGCTTCTTCATGTTTCTTTTGTTTAAAGTATCTTCATACTTTCCTTTCCCCGCCTCGCGAACTTTTATTTGAAGAACCGCCTTATCAAGTGACATCACCTTCGGAATCACTTTGACAAGATCCGAGAGAAACCGTAGCGATGGTGAATCAATAGGCGCAGCGTAAAAGTAGCATCGAAGCGAAAGCTGGCAACGATGATGGAAAAGCATGGAGCGGATGGCTAGGCACGCAAAACGATGCACAAAATGGAGGGGAAGAAGTTCAGGAGTAAATCAAGCAAGTTTGAAGTTCAACTGGAAAAGATTATAGAAAACTGGAAAAAGTGTAAGGGCGCCAAAATTCAGCGCCCTTACATTCTGGAAATTTCACTTTTGATGCAAGGGCGCTAAATTTTGGCGCCCTTACATCTTTCAGTGTTAGGAAAAATTTTACATATTCAGCATGTCCAGGGCGCTAAAATTTAGCGCTTCTGCATTTTTGGGAATCCAGACTTTGATGTAGGGGCGCTAAAAAATAGCACTCCTGCATCTCAGTGTTAGAAAAATATCTCAAAATGCAAGGGCGCACTTTTTCAGCGCCTCTGCATCTGAAACATGGTTTTGGAAAATGGATGTAATGGTGAATGAAAACGGCGCTCGGGGTTTGCAAAGTGTGTCTGCATGGAGTTACCATTGAAATTGGAGAATAAAGAGAAAGCAAGGGTAACAACTTACAAAGATGAAACGCAAAAAATGCTAGAGAAGAACTTCGAATTTCCAAAACACGTGATTGCAGCTTGAGAAGAACTCGCCCAGCAAGAAGAAAAGAAGAACAAAGACCATAAACAATGAAAATAGCGAACAAAGACACTTTTAAGTGAAAAGGAAAATCAAAAACCTAACTCAAGTCGAGCAATAAATTTAGGCACGAAAAGTGGCACGATTGACGAAAAATGCAAAAAAGATGGAGAAACGCGCCAGGGCCAGAAAAAGTTTAAGTGTCAGGAAAAACTGTAATGGCGCTAAAATTTAGAGCTATTACATTTTTTTGGAAATTTCACTTTCATGCAGGGGCGCTAAATTTTAGCGCCCTTGCATTTTCCAGACTTAGCCAATTTTGGCTTCAGGGCAGGAGCGCACTTTTTCAGTGCCACTGCATTTTTCACAATTCGCTAAGTAGGAACAGTGAGACTTCGCGAAGGAGCTCGTTTCGAAGGTCTTTGCGAGGCGAACATGGGGGAATGCTTGAATTGACTATTCGAGACTTGGGAACGCATTTTGAGGTGGCTCAAAAATAACCTCGTTATGCGTACTTGAACTTCACGAATCCTAGGAAACAGACAAGTTTCGTAGGGGGGTTATCCGTGGAATGAGCGCTGCTAGATTCCTTGATAACAAACCATCAACAACCATTGCAATAATCACTTTATGCCTTTTAAAGGCCTTTACATGTCAACCATTGAACAACCACCTCTACAACTGACTTTTTAATCTTTTATGATCACATGAAACATAAAACACACTAATTTCAAGGTTGTTAACATCACTATTGATTTTTTTTTATTTTTTGACCTTTCAAACATTAAAAAGTACATCATTAAATTAATTATGTAATGGAATAAAAATTAAAAACATCATGAATTAATTACGTAACCACATAAGTCAAATATAATTCTATCAAGAAATTAATATCAAATAGATAATGTAATTGCATAACTCATACATTTCAATGTCATTGATCTTCTTCTTCATCCAACTCTTTGTCTGTATCATCCGATCCAGATTCGACATTATAAGGATTGGTCATATCATCATCTTCGTCATCGATATCAGTTTCAATAATGTCATCATCCACACGGATATCATCTTCATGAACATTAACTCCTACATCATCATGATCTAGTTCCTCCTCTTCGACATCTTTGTTAGGGACATCATCAACTAACTATTGATTCTGATCATCATCTACATCATCTTCTAGTTCTTGGTATCTTCTTCCACCACATTATACTTTATCGGCCTTCCTCTTGGATCATGTCTAACAACAAATGACCAACCTAGTTTACCTGGAACCTCTGAGTAAAATACCTGCTCACATTGGCTTGGAAGAACATAGGGCTCATTTCCAGCTCGCTCGATCAACCTTGTATTAACCATGGTAAATCCATTATCATGTTCAATAATAGTTCTCTCATGATCATTTTCATTCAATCGTAGTCTGTACCATAGGACAACGAACATAATTAATCTAAAGGACTTAAAGTCACATTCAAGTATATCATCCAAAATCCCATAGTATCAATTTTCTGAGACTTCTGGATGTATGTCGCTTCTAGATGAAACATTAGTCACCTGAAAGACTACAATTATACCAGAATCACAAGTTTTCTTCATGTCATTCAACATTTTGATTCAAAATTTATGACCATTGCACCACGTAGCCTTGTGGTGTTTCCCTTGTAATATGTCAAACATGTAAAAATTATTGCAATATCGTCAGTTGATAAACATATTTATTTTTAGCCGAATGCATGCAAAGAAAACAATCTCAACATATATATACATCAATATAATTGAAAATAATTAAATAATATGGGTCATTAATATATTTATACATACCTGTTTATTTCTTAAACCATATGCTCAATCAATTTTCCCTTGTATAACATTGGAATCTCCATTACGATGAGCTTCTTTAACAAATGAAGCCACACCTTCCCATGTTAATGCACGACCAGATTGTTGACATCGTTTAATCCATACTATCATTCAATCAAGATTGTTTGCAATGTACAAATGTAGTGCATCCCACTCTCGACCAACTGCATCAAAAAAAATTGAAATTCACAAACAGCATATAATTTGTTAAATACCATAGTATACGACCTTAATTTATAATTGATGTATATTGAAGATTAAAAATTAAATAAGTACAATATACATAAAAACCATATGTAAAATATATTCCAATTAATCTCCATGACCATCTTATAATTACTCTCACTTTCCTCAATCTACCTTTCCCCATCAGGTACTCCCCTTCGAATTTGTTAATGGAGTTGGGATCCCAAATGCGATCTACATGGATCTTTGCTGCAAACTTAGGAAGATATTCACTAATGTACACCATGGTCTAGTGTACCATATATCCCTCCACCATTGAACCCTCAGGATGTGCTTTTTGTCTAACCAAAGCCTTCAAAAATTTCAAGTGTCTCTCAACCATCCACATTGACCTTGTGTGTATAGGTCCATACAATTCAATCTCCTCAACTTGGTGTATGAGGTAGTGTTATTGTGCATTGAAAAATGTCGAAGGTAGACACTTTTGCATTTCACACATTAGACAAGGAATTTTTCTCTTCCAATAATTTATATCTTCTTTATGGATTTATTTAGATGACATTCATCTACAAGTGATTCAAGGCGCAAATATATTAATGAGATTTAACAAAAATTTACAGTATATTACATAACAAGTAAAACAAATGGCAATTATAAGATGTATACAATGAATCGAACAAATATCATTACTTACCTCATGTATTTTCCAAGATCATATATAACTTGTTTGACATTGTTGTCAAAGTTGTCTAGGAGAGATAGAGGTAGAACGTACTGCAACAATTATAAAATGATCTTTTCATTATTTTTCTAAAAGTAGTAAACATAATACACTAAAAATTACATGCATTATACAAGTGTATATAATATACCAAAATAATTACCTTAATGAAAGTATGCCAATCATGCATTTTCATCCCTAACCCAAATTCACCTTTCTTTGTTATTATATTATTTATGTTCGCAACAAATCCTGTGGGAAATTGAATTTTTCGTATGACTTATTTTCTAGCATTGCTTTGTTGCTCTGTTAATAACCAAGGAAGGGCACTTATATTAATTTGGTCTCCATCGCTATTTAATTGAATGACATTTTTCATTGCATAATTGGCTTCTTGAATGTCACTACAAATTTTGACAATTTTTTATTTGTCATGCTTTCCATCCAATATTTTCCATAACATTTTTGTTATATTCTTTTTTATATGCATTGTATCAAACAAATGCATGATTTGTAGCTGCTCATAGTAGGGCAACCTACTAAATTTTATGGGATAACTTTTCAGTCCCTGTGGAATCCGGCCATTAATGCCTTGACGACCTTCATGAAGCATATAAGTTAAACAAATTAACAACGACAATCATTGTCAATTACAACATGAGTAAACACAACACAATATAAAATTATAAATTCAAAACATATCATATATGATAGATAAACAATTTGATCTGATGTATAACCTTAACGATTAATTCTATTATATTCCAACTTCCATAGGCGAGGTGTCATTCTTCGTGGTTTTTATGTAGTCTCTTCTTTCCCATTGAAAAGATGTTTTTCAGTAGTTCGATACTTATGATTTCTATGGAGGAAGTGCCTATGCTCACACCTGCTTTCCTAAACTTCTTGAACGACAAGATTTCATCTTTGGACCACAAATTGAATATGCAAATTTTTCCTTTATTTGAAGACCTGTAAGATCATATATAATTGGATTAAATATGTCAATTTTTATAATTATATATAATGAATAGATTATTTTAAAAACATGCATGATATCTACTTCATAAAATTAAATATTGTTAAAGTGCAGTTGAACGTTATAACATACCACAAAAATGTGTTAGCCCTGGGGCATCATGAATTGTCCATACAAGCATTGCATGGAATTGAAATTGTTTTTGTCCTATTGGTCTAGAGACGTCATACATAGTGATGCCATTCCATAACTTTAGTAACTCGTCGATAAGAGGCTCGATATATGCATTCATATCTTTAACTTGGTACTTACCTAGTTGAATGAACATAAACATTACATAATTATTATAACCATTTTAATGCAATATATATAAATTAATGTACATGACTATTGAATGAAAAAAATATGTCATTATGCAACAAATAAGACAAATGAGATGCTACTACATTAAAAAAAATTGATGTAAACAAATACCTGGACAATCATTGACAACATTATGCGCTCCCTCTTTATTGACATCCATGGAGGAATGTTATTGTTGATAACAAAAACAAGCCACACCGAGTAAATAGATCTCAGCTCTCCAAATTGATTGACACCGTCCACTCCCAATGAAAGCCTGAGATTATGAGGTTCTTCTTTAAAGTGTGGCCATTTTTCCTCCATGTCCCTAAATGCAGAACCATCCGCAGGCATTCGAAAAATGTCATCTCCACTTCTATTCTATGCATGGTAATCCATAAATTGCACTAAGCTTTCGTACCTAAATAATCGTTGCATATGTGGAATAATGGGAATATAACGAAGAACCTTGCAATACACCTTTTTTGTTAATTGATTTGTTCGATATCTACTGATATGATATTTTGGGCATTCTGTTGCAAATTCCTATTGTTTATGATATATAATATGATCATTGGGACATGCATCTATTGCTTGATACTCCATTCTGATATCTTTCATAATGTCAGATAAATCTCGGTATGAGCGAGGTAAAATATTTGATGGTGGTAACAAAAATTCACCAATCAATGTACAACAAAAAATAATTTGTTAATATAAAGAATATTAATGGTACATATTTCATCCTTTATTTACTAGTGATGAACTAACAACAATTAAAATAGATGAAAAAAGATGACATATATAACATACTTTAACATCTGTGAGATTGCTATGTTTGATAAACCATTCATAACTTTCAAGCTCAACAGCAACAATATAGCAGAGATAAGAGTTGTTTGGGAGCCTTCA
The DNA here is from genome assembly GCA_007258455.2 of Sequoia sempervirens. Classification (NCBI taxonomy): domain Eukaryota; kingdom Viridiplantae; phylum Streptophyta; class Pinopsida; order Cupressales; family Cupressaceae; genus Sequoia; species Sequoia sempervirens. The sequence goes on along the minus strand of VDFB02271358.1, from coordinate 1,180,764,777 downwards.
TAAAGGGGCTCATATGCCTTCTCAAGTACAGGTAAATCATGAACATCATCAAAGTCATCTCGATCATCATGATCAGTTCTGCCACTAAATGTGTCATGGATCAATTTATTTGTACCATCATCTTCAACTGTGTTTTCTGGCACATGATCATCTTCTTCCATAGGATCATTAACTTCATCTTTGATATTCACAACTCCATGTTCGTCCACTTACAAAACCACATTCTTTGGGCCATGATAATCCATATCATCTTCCCTAGGGCGCCCCACCTTTATAATAATGATAGACAAATAAACCATGATCATGATTAAGTGATTATATATATATATAAAATGTTAAAACAATATAAACATTTACAAATTCAATCAATATAAACACATATAATGAACAACTTACCAATGGACGATAATCATGCCCCCCTTCAACGTAACCATGATGCCTACAATGTTTCTTATCTATTGTGATTAAAAGTTGTCTCGTCTTTAAGCCCTTGCAATTACTGCAAGGACAATAACATTTCCCATCACCTTTTCTTTTCAATCTAGCCCACAATCTATCAAGTGTCTCTTCATTTTGTTCTGGACTAGTATTATTTGACATGATTTTTCTTTACCAAGCTTGACTATTTAGATCTTCAAAAAATATCAAACTCACACTCCAATAATTTGTATTCATAGACAAGTAACAAAATCTAATAATTTTGATATTTTACACCAAAAAATTGGCATGCAACCATCCCTGCAAAAGAGAAGATAGTCTGAAGTTAATGACCCCAAAAAACACTTTAAAATGTTAATTCCAAAACTTATTAAATTTTGATTTTATTATGATTTCCAACCGTTAGACTCCTAAAATTAGAATATTGAACTTTCGCAAACTTCCTACAACGATGGAGGTAGCGAGCTAGTAAGAGCAAGTGACCCATTCCTAAGAGCAACAAGTCGGAATCATCATTTCTAATGTCAATACGGATTTATCCTTTTAGTTAAAGATGCAATGTGTCACTTCTTATGACGAGCTTATCCCTAGGGCCTTCAACATTGAGAGAGCCCTAATTGCACAAGGAAGCACACACTAGTAGAATTTGGAAAATAAATGACTAGGTGACTAAAACTTTTAGTCACAACAACTAAAAATGATAAATTATGCTCATTTTTTGCAACTCAGCTATAAATGAGTAAATAAATTACTAGTTTGGTCGTTGATTAAAAATTATTTAGTCACACAAATAAAAATGACTAAATAGTTAGTCATTTATTTAGTCACAATCCATTTGAATAAATCATTTAAGGAATCAAGAATATAGCCTCGCCAAAATATTCTAAAACTTTAATAAACATACCCTAAAAATTTGTCAAATCTTATTTTCAGACGTAGCCCACCAGAATGGAGTTTTCATTTTAATAAATATACTCTAAAACCTTCATCAAACATTATTTTCAAGCATAGACCGCCAAAATGGGGAAGTGTTTCAAAGAAAGAATGATGAGAATGGTGAGGAGATGTGCGTGAAAGGAGGCATAGGATTCATTGTTGCTTATCTCATTCGCCGCTTCAACAAATCTTGCATTGTTCATGCTACTATTTGTAATCCAGGTATTTACTTGACATATATTTGCATAATCTCAAATTCCTTCAGAGGTTTTTGGAGTATCAATGTATCCTATATAGGGTTTAGAATGATTTATTTTAACTAAAAAAATAAATAAATGATGTATTTCCCTATAATTAGATAATGTGGAGATCTCTTAAATCTTCCCCAGCACATTATCCTCTTTGGCACTGTATTCATTACTCCATCTACTAGGGTTTTGCATGTGACATCTTTAATATCTTCATGACCGTGGCTTTTAAATAGATCTCAATCTTTGCTTTAATCATTTTCATGGTAACCCTTGAGTTCCATAATCCACCTTCAATCTCTTCTAAGAATGTTGTCTTAAGCTAGACTACATAGTATACATATAAAGCAAGTCCTTCATACCTGCCATTGTTCCAAACTACCACTCATTATCTTGCTTAAAATGTTGCCTCCATAAGCAAAATAGCATGTTTTAAAATCATGGTTTCTAGTGATTGACCATTAAGGTCACCACTTTCATCAAGATATAATGAGATTTTTGTCTTCAAACTCAAGGCATTATGCAAGATAACATTGTGAATTGTTTGTTGTGTACGATTTGATTTTCTTGCACATTTATTGCTTTGTTAACTTCCTTTAAGACTAGGTATTGCACCCTCAGCTGCAATCTCAAACAACTCACTCACTATCACTTGAAGATTCCTTTCATGAGCATCCTTCTATAAAATCAAACTATGCCCTATAGACTTCCTACTTACTACATGGGAATCATTGTTTCATGGTATTGTAGATCTTAAGATCCTTCAACCTTATTGACACTACTTCACAGTCCACAAGGTATTATTCACTATTCTCCCATCTTTGATGAGTCTCAAAACACTGCTCAAACATGCAATCCACTACCTCCATTATACATTAATGGCTAAGAAGAAACATTGAACCTATAATTACCACTGTTACTTCATTTGGATAGTCATTCCCTGATTGCATTTGCCTTGTCTAACACTACCAAAAGCATTTGAAAAACCCTTAAGGTCAGCAAGGGGGTAAGGAAACTCACTGTTAAAATCTCCACTTTACTATGCAAGGTTTGAGCTTTATTATCTTGTCACTGCTTCACTTCTTGACTGTCACATCTCAAGTGACTCTCATTCTTCTTACCATAGATTGCATTTACAAATGTCACTAAGCTACATAGTGTGTTTGTTATTGGCTACAATCTTTAGATTGCAAGATTTTGTTATTAGCTACAATGTCTCAATCTTTCTGGTATTGCAACCTCACTAATCCATAGAGTTATTGTTTATGTTTCTACAGAGGCCTAGGGTTTGTACCCTAATCATGCTCTTACCAATGCTTTTGTTGGTATTAAAAAACAACCTTAAATCTTGGGTCAGAAAATTAGTTGTCTTGACAAAGTTGTGGTATGATCTTGGATTGTATCCTAGAGTGTGTGGGAAGCTTGTGTTTGATCATTAAGATATGTAAACCTGATCAGGGAAATGTATCCTCTATAGCATGGGTCTTGCTTTAATACTTTCCATAATGGTTATTAGCAAATCACATTATTATAGTTTGTGGTAACCCAAGATTGCATTCAAGTATGTAATAAACTTGGTTTGTAGTTTAAGTTATACATTTTTAAGTAACATTCATAAGGTTTAGAAAATCTTGATCACTCTCTAGAATAGCCCATTAAACATGGGTTGTGCTTCAATGCAATACATAATTGATATAACACAACTACTCTGCATATCAACAAGAGTTATAGGCTCTTTATTGCAACAAGAGGTAATCACTCTTGGATCATGTTATAATTACATCGTAACCTGTTAAACTTGAGACAACTTGAATGCACCCAATGATGATTGACACCTACATTATACAAACTGAATTAATTATATTATATGAGTGCCTCCATTTCTATCACAACATAGCCACATTAAACTTGGGTCACACATGAATGCATCTTGTATTTGTTATAGCACAATTGTGCCAAATGACCAATAGAGTTATGGATCACATAATTACAGTCACAAGAATATGTTCCTTGGTTGTGATCTTATGGTGATTCCACACAACAAAATCTAGACATAGAATTTTGAAAACCCTAAACCTCTAAAAATGAAATCTGATGAGATGTTGCTTTAAAATATGATTTTCAAACCTGGAACTACAAATCTGACTTCACAACTGAATTCTACAAAAGGACAATGACTACCTTCAACCTGGCGATATCTTCTTGAATTTTTTTTATTTTTCCCAAGAAAATTGTCCTTAGTTCTCCACAAACTATCTCAAGTAGAGAAAAACACTGTCGCAATAAATCAACGAACTCACTTTTCTTTATGTCAGCCACAATTTGATTTTTTTCTTATTTTTCATGTTTGTCAAAATTTTGACGAAACTGATAGTCAAAATTTTGACGACACCCAGGTTCTTCAAAATTTTGACAAACGTTGGGGATAAACTTTTAAAAATTTGAAAATTACACATCAAATTTTACAAGCACCCGACGATACATCAAATTATACATATTTCGCCAGAAATTTTCGTTGGATTTTGCAGTCAAATGAGTTAGTGCATCTCGCGCTTCAAACTGTCGTTGCTGGTGAATGATAGCTCCCATCGACTGGATGATGGATCCATCATGTAGCTAGAAGAATTCAACAAACAACGACTATATGTAAGGCATCTAAAGGTTGAGTTAAGGACCCCAAAATCAAGGGCGCCCCTGGCTTGCAAAAGCACAATTACCATCTTGAGAATGATTTTGCAACTTGCAACTTTCAGCACGAATGTCGTACTTTGACCCTTGACACCGGGAGTTGCAATGCTCTGATGCGCATGCCGTTGATCTCATTGCAAAGCTAGAACAACTTAGAAGAGATGTTCCTGGAAGTGACGAGGCGAGAAAACTGCTTCTAAGACCTCCAGAAGAAGGGCACCTTTTTCAAGGGAGTATGTAATTTCCATACTTAGCCATTTTTTTGCTTGTTTACATTCTTCAGTAATTTCTACTGATCCTTCACTCACAAGCGTTTGACAAATCCTGAGGGTTGAAAGTTGAATTTATTGAATAGCTAGGAGGATTCTACACAGTCTCATGAAGACAACAACTGCTAAAAACCTCATCTAGCTGGCCAAAAGACTAGGCGCCCCTGGCGTATAGAGGTACAGGTTGATATTTTCATATTTATCCACCCTCTATTTTACATGCTCACTAGAACCACTGCCACGGTCACTCAACACACCTGACGATCTTACGAATGGATGCATTGTGCTGCTGGGCTGAATCAAAAAAGATTCCCCAGAGACATTCTGCAAATTCCATCATCTGAGGGGTCTAATTCAAGGGCGCCCCTAAACTACAGGGGCACAGAAACTACAAATTTGACAGTCCTCATGATGTGCAACCTCTTCGTACCTTCCGCTTCCTCCTTCGATTTCTGGAGTTCTGCAACTCGGATGATCTTGCTTGATATCTTTCCAGAAAGTTGACTGAATTCTGAAGAGAATGAATGTATCAGCAACCAAAATCAATTGAATTTGAGCTTCCAAATTGAAGGGCGCCCCTATGCTTTAGGGGCACAAATTTGTTCTCTGCTAGATATTTTCATCCATTTTGTGCTCTGTGAACATCGTGTCGACTGTTGAGTTGACCACATAGAAGCATTATTGTTGCCGGCGTGTGTATGTAGTTGTATTCCATCATTTTCACATGTACGGACACTGTAAAGTTTATTTGCACATTGATTGCGCAAGTGTCTCCCACGTTACAAAGTGAAGTGTTTCCAGACTTAGAATATTTTTTGCACTTTTCGCCATTTGAAAATCCCCTCCATCGTGAAACATCTTTTTCAGTATCTTTTATCATAGAATGTTCTGCTTTGAGTTTTAGGCTTAGATTTTGACACCTGGTACTGGCCATTTGCCATTAACGACCTCGAAGGTCCTAACTTTTCTCCTGAAAAGGTGAAAACTACCTACCAGGCTTAAACTGACTTTTAACTGAAACTAACTTCACCACTGTGATCGTGATGTGAAATAAGCCAATCAAAATTAATTTCAGCCAATTCTGACAAGTTTCAATTTTTAGGGTTTTGCGACCTAAAACAAGGTGTTTGAAACCATAATTTTCATTTTTTTCAAATTTCACCAATACCTTCCCGACATCAAACTAACTCAAATTCCATACTAACCTTGCCCAAAAATTGAGTTTTGACCTCACTTTACAAGATTTAGACCATTTTAAGCAAAATGCCTTAATGAAGCAAAAATTTGATTTGGGTACATGTAATAAGTTGAATTATTGTTATGATGGGAAATTGGGTAAAGAATATTATGATAGTAATATCTATATGATATTAAGATTATTTGAATAGAGGATAAATTTTCTCACAGGGATATAAACCTTATGAGGTTAGAGTTAATTATTCCTAGGATTGGGATATCCATATTGAATCAAGGCAAAAGCCTAAACCTAGACATTACAAGTATGTAATGAAGATAACGAGTGGTTATGTCAATTCTTAGGTTCTATGAAGTTTTATGGGAATGTTATTACTTTGTGTTAAACTTTGTTATGTTGATATACCAAGAGATTCAATGGTCAATGTAGTTTCCAACTCGAGTAAGGGTGGGTGAATATACAACTCTGCTCATAGGAAGTGGAATTATTATATATATAGAATATCTAGCCAAAGGAAGTGTAAAAGCCACTGCTTACACTTGTCAATTCATTGTGGTCCAAGAGTACATTCTAGTCAATAGAGTCATGCTTGTTGGAAGGGATCCCCTATATGGTCATACTAGATTTGTAGGACACACAACACTATATACTCACATGTGTATTATTATGATTTACATACCAATCTTTTCATTGAAGGGTAGGGCCATCTTACCAGATAGGTAGATGTGTGAGGGATTGCAGTGTTTGTGGTTGGAGAAAAATAACTTGGGTGATGCTCTCCCTCATGCAATCAATTGTTGAGTCTTGCGAACAGAGGAAGTGAAGATCCATAGATGGACACCTCAAACATTGAACCATTGTATTATTGAAAAATATGAAATTGTATATGTTTATGATGTTGAATCATTTTGGAAATTGTATATGAAAGATGTATTTCATTCATTGGATATTATGTAATGATTATTATATTCATGAAAAGGATATGTGCAAAGTGCATTTATGATAATGAAAAAGAGAAATTTTATGAACATGATCTGTAGCATTTGTGTTATTTACTTTTCCAAGTTAAAAACTTAAGTAAATTATAGGGGTAAATTTGGGGTATGTTACAAGGGTTTCTTTGTCTAACCCCCCTTTTAGCATTGAAGAATCCTCTAGGAACTCCATTGACAAGTACCAAATACTTAACCATTGAAACACATTATTGTATAGGGTTGATGATCTTCTCACTAAATCCATTTTTTTTAGAACTTGGAATAAGAAATTCCAAGACACTTTATCATATGCTTTAGAGATATCTAGCTTGAACACCATACAAGGATGTTGCTCTTGTCCATGGAATGTACTATTTTATGAGTGGAAACAACATCAAGGATTTGGTGACTAGACACAAAACCTTTTTGGAACCCACTGATCTTTTTTTCCCAAAAATGTTTTAATCTATTCACAAGAATTTTAGAAAAGATCTTATAAATAGTATTGCAAAGGTTGATGGGTCTAAAGTCAAACATTGTTGAAGGGTTAGACTATTTAGGGATAAGAGCAATAAAAGTATTATATAGTTGTTTTAGCAATTTCCCCAATCTAAAGAAATCTTTAACTGTCATAAAAATATCAAACCCTACAATATCCCAAAATTCTTGGAAAAAGGCAAGGGGAAGCCCATCAGGTCTAGGAGCCTTATATGCCCCCATGACAAAGTAGTTTTCTTAACTTCCACCATAGAAACATGCCTCAAAAAGAAGAGCATTATCTTCACTAGATAAAGTTGAAGGGATGTTGTCCAATAGTTTATCATCAATCTCAATAGAATGGTCTATAACATGTTCCATCGTCACATGTTGAAAGTACTTAGAAGCAAATTTTCATACATGTTCATTAGAAGTACCCACAATTCTATTTTCTCCAAAATGTCTAGAAATGGTATTCCTCTTCCTATGTTTCACAATAGACAAATGGAAAAAAGGAGAGTTTTTGTCCCACTCTTTCAGCCATTGGATTCTAGATTTCTTCTTCTAGAAGATCATTTTTTAAGTAAATTAGCCCAGTCATTAGGTAAAGAATTCTTGACATGGAAAGTTTCCTGGACTATATCTCCAATGGCCATTCTTGTCTGAATATCCTTTAGTTTTGTAGTTAGATTTTTCTTGTGTTCCAAAACATCCCTAAAGATCAACTTATTCCACCCTTTGACTTTATTTTAATATTTTTAAGTTTTTTATTCACCCTATACATAGCAGATCCTTGGATAGGGATGTTCGACCACTTAGAGATACAATATTAGAAATTAGGATGAGCAACCCAAATTATCTCATATTTGAACGGGAAAGGGCCAGTAGGAATTTTATTTGTCCAATCCAATAGCAGCAGGTTGTGGTTTGAAACAATTCTAGATAAAGAAAAAAGGTTTAGACCTATGTTGTTGAGGTTACAATTAGAGGAAACTGAAAAAAGGTATGATTTCACTTGGATAAGGTGGTCTCTTGTTCTCCTATTAGTCCAAGTGAATAGTTGATCTTGAAGGTCTATATCCATGAGCCAAATTGAACTAAGCAAGTCAGCCAAATCAACCATGATGTTTGTGTAGTCTATTAAGCCCCCAAGTTTTTCTGAAGAAAAAAGGGGGGAATTGAAATCTCCCGCCATCATCCATCGGGCCTCCCTATTACCCAAGATTTGAGCAACCACATCATTCCAAAGAGATTTTTTGGCATTTCTCACATTAGGGGCATAAATATTTATTAAGTTTCATGATAACACAGTGGAAGTGAATCTAACTCCAGACTATTTTTAGATTGATTGAAGAGAATACTACAAAAATTAATAGGATTCCACATAGTGTCCAAACCTCCTGAAGCCCCAACAACCTCACAAATAAAGTATTTAGTAGTGGTCCACAGATATTTAGAGGAAACAAAACTAAGATTAAATAGAGTGTTTAGAAATATTTCATTGAATGATTATGACAATGAGATGGTTCCTTCGTCTTTTTATAAACCTACAACAAATGAAATAGATAAATGTTTTTGGTGGTTCTTTTAGGGGCTTGCCTCAATCAAACCTCATATTGATCTTTGGACCTCCACAAACAACCTTGACTTTGATGGATTTTTAAAGGCAATGATAAAATGTTATGTGAGAGAATGCTAAACAACAATAGTAGTATCTAAATTGAATATAATCCTAAATGCAAGCACTATTAGTACTTAGGAATCAAAAACATAAATGATCAATGTAAGAAAGAATAGAGGAACAATAAAACATGAACAATGTCACCTCAAGAGCCTGAAGCTATCAAGGATACTATCAACTACAATAAATTGTCATCACAACTCCACGAATGTCACTTTGCAATGAAAAATGATGTTTAGATGCACAATGGGCTGATAAAAGCTTCACATAATAACAAAAGAGGTTGTTGGTTCTTTCTTAAGAGAGCTTTCAAAAAATATTTTTAGGGTTGTAGATGAGCCTCTTTTTCCAAATTGGAAACAAATGGTCAAATAATTGCTTGAACAATACTCAAAGCCATTACGTTCTCAAGTGCCAGTGATGGTAGGGAGAGAGTAATGCTCAAACAACTAGTGGAATCACAAATTTTCGCAGGATGCTAACGTGTTGTGTTGATGTCCACACAATGTGCTCCTATCCAGGAAAAGCAGGACCCAAAAAAGGTAGAGCACAAAAATCCTCATAGAATTACAAGAAATATGACATCAAAGTACTAACATCTTGAATTTAGAACAATTCATACTTAGCACCAAAGTGAGCACAAGATATAATGTGAATTTGCAAGGGTATGCAATTTTCAACATTACAAGAATCATCCATAATGTCATTAATTGTATGCATATCATCCATTGTAATAGTATATTATGCCTCAATATTGTTTATATGAGTGGGAAATGGATTAATATAAATTTCCAAGAACTTGTTTAGAAGTACAACTAAAGGATTCCCACCATCATTGGCTACTTTAAAATGGATCATGTTGTTATCAATAAGATATTTTACTTTATATTTAACCCCATGCATGTTATGTAGATTGTGCTCAAGATCACTCTTTGGAAGTGGCCTTTTAGGATTCAATGATTTGACAGAGGAAGAGTAATCAAATTAGTGCTCAATAGACTATGCAACACGTCATACAAGGATTCTTACAATTTTGTAGATTTTCTAGGAGAAATTTGTTTAAAAGAAGGAAAAGTATAATAGTGATAGTTTGGTTAACATTTTCCTTTGAATCATTACCCTTTGAAAAATTACTTGTCTTTTGAAATTTTGAAGGGCAAGAGCATTGAGATAATGAAGCATATTTGAATACATTTCTAGCTAGTAGTTTGGATACAACTAGTTTCACATGTGCACAATGATCCATAATTAATGAAAAATTATTGAGGTACATACTATCAACAATTGGCTTAAACAATTCCTTGATAAAGATATTTTTCATTTCAAGATCATGTAAGGGATTATGTTATTTAAAACACAAGAACTAAAATATTTTGACATAATTATTGATACATTCAATTGATCCTTGGGCACAAATAGATTAGAAATAGTGACTCTAAGGTTGGTATTTACGTTAAATTGGTTCAAGAATATCTCAATCAAATCATCAAATGTATGAATCAATGAGGTAATAAGAACCATTTAATAGCATAATCGTTTAAGGTCCTTAGAAATAACTTAGCCAACAATCTATCCACGTAAAAAAAAATCTACACAATCACAATGAAGGATCTCAAGTGTTTACTTGGGTCACCTTTGCCATCACACATTGAAAAATGAGGTACCACAAAATCCATAGGTAGAGGACATGTCACAATCTCAAATGTCAACATTGTGCCTAGCATCTTTAAATTTGTCATTATTTTGTCCATCAAGCATTGTATCCACTATTTTCTTGACTTGATCTATCTTTTGCATTAGTGCATCTAAGGTAGAGGAAGGAATGGTGAGAAGGGAAGGTTGGAGGCCATTGGGATGAATGCAGTTATGAGCTATGGAATAGGAGCCAATATAATTGGTACAATGAATGGAGAAAGTAATGGGTTCAGAAATAAGCATGGAGGAAGAAATGTAATGAGGTGCATGAATTGGAATATATATAGTAATGGAATGAGAAATGGTTATGGTAGAGAATGAAATGATAGAAGTGGGAATATTACAAGTAAGAGGAGTGATGTATATAGTAGGTTGGGTATTAGTGGATGAACTTGGAGTACACATGTACTACATCATGTGGGACGCAAGGATGAAGGGGTGTATTTAGGGGGTAGGTTATCTAGAGGAGTAAAGGTAAAGAGGAAGGATGAACAAAATGTAATGGTACAATAGTGGGGAGGTAGGGGTAACACTATGGGATGGAATAACAATGGAAGTAGATATAACCAAAGAGGGAGTGGGGAAGGGAGGGGAGGGCAGGGGTGTTGGGGGGCAGATGCACTAAACAAGAAGGTAGTAGCATCAATGGCTTGTTGATAAACATGTAATTAAGCATATCCACTTTTTGTATAGGATTCTTAGCGTTAATTGTAGTAAATTCTTGTGCAAAACCTTGTTGATCCACATAGGCATCATGATCATAATCATCCAAATGACTCTCAACATGGACATTTAAAAATACTTCATTACCATTGGAATGGGAAAGCATAGTAAGTTTAGGATGAACACTCCTCGGAGATATTAGAATCCCAAGTAGCTTGTGCCATAAACAAAGCAATATTATGAGAAAAAAATAAGGTAATAAATCACTCACATTTAAAAATTAGAAAAGAAAGTAACATATTAATTTTGAAAATGAAACGCAATTAGGAATCCAAGGGTGCATAGGGTGTCCAAAAGCAACGTCGTACAAGAATGCACAAACCCTAAAAGGAAAGATATAACAATGGAGAACCAATAAATAGGATTAGAAGCCCTAATAAGATGTGAAATGTGATATATTAATCCAAAACTCAGATCTAAAAAACCCTAAAGACAAAGCCAATATAACCATAAGGTCACACCCTAGGGATCATAAGAGTAGATGGATTCACCAAAAATATTAAAAGAACTAATTCTCTTTTTTATATAGATCTAAGTGAATCAATGAATATACAATTCACTAATTAACCTAGATTCAATTAATTTGGAAGAGCTGGAAATTGATAATTGAAATGTTATTTTCAATAATTAAATCCAAACAATGGGTGTACTCAGCTCTTGATTCAATAACAAAATGTGGAGGATGAAGATGTGCAAAATCAATTCACCACAATAGAAAATTCACACCCTCAATTTCCTTATCATAACTCAAAATTATTCGCAAGTCAATACCAAGTGGCTTAGGATCAATCCCAAGCAAAACACATTCATCCTTTGGTGCACAAATCTAAACTAGAAAAATAACAAAAACCTTTACCACCAATTTTGTTGTAATCCCCACTATTTGGAGATGTATGGACTAATTGTATTTAAGAATACCTTAGGGATGTTGGATTGTAGGAGTCATGTTCTCTTAAGTCAACCCCCTTGATACATCAACTTTATGATCTTGAGGAATGATTGAAGACAAGCACAAGCATGTAATAGTTGTTGAGTTTGATGCAAATGTATTCATTTTATTGCTCCAAATCAAAGCATCCCTAAGAATGAATGCTCATTGTAATTCAAACATTCCACATTATTCTTCAATGTGTTTAATTGCACAAATGAATATCTTTAATACCAAAAGAGAACAAATAGTCACACAAAGCATGTACCAAATTGGCTCCCAATAGCTAGTAGAAAAGAGTGGTAGTCCGATGGTTTGAATATTTTTTAAAAATTTGGAATCAATCCCAAATAACTCAAAGGTCAAACCCTAACACCACAGGATAGACCCAAAATAGGGATGCACAGGGCTTAAGGTGGGGGCACAATTAGTGCTATAAATGACTAATGAAAAGTGCAAATGAGATGCAAACAGATGTAAAATAGACTAAAATAAAAATAGATGTAAAATAGACTAAAATAAAAATCAAGGAGTCAAAACTTCAAACAAGAGTGTGCCACTGATTACTACGTAATTGTATTAAGTCGTTCCAACGAGGTGGGCCGAAAACTAATGGTAATGATAACTCTTAAAGCGTGCATTTTTCCTACACCTACTGTCTAAATTAATATTCCCTATCAAGAAATGACAAATAATTTGGAAATTTAATATAACAAATTAAGTTCCACTACATTTGCTGGACTATTATTAGTTATTCAAAAGTCCGTATGAATTATCTTTTCAACACAGAACTGTATGATTGCCGGCATAATTCTACAGAAACCTGGAAGAAAAATTGACAGTCCTACGGTCATCTTCTTAACCAATTCTTACAAAATCGTCCACGATAGTTTGGAGATGTAAGAATGCATCCTACCAGCATGCAGACAATGATTAAAATTCAAAGCCATGCTGTTTAACAAAACAAGTAGACCTAACAGGTTTGTTTTGAATTGAAAAGTCAAGCGACGCCATGCATCCGTTACAATCAGCAGTATCAGAGGTTAGTATTGGCATTTTTAAAAGGACACAGTCCATGGGCAAATACAAAGCAGTGAGCATGATAATAATCAGTCACCGCACACCTTTTAAGCTGCTGATTGATTTTGCTTACACCCATAGAAGGAAAGAGGGCAGAATAAGCTATATCCCTGTATGGCTCTACCAAAGTACTCTTAAGAGGTTGACTGATGGTGAATAAAACATTTTTTTTAACATTTTACTCTTTTCTCTTTTTCAACATTTTTACTCCTGCAGTAAATCATTTCTCGTACCAATAGCAGTAAAAGTTTATAGGGCGATCACTAGACAATCAGACAATTTTCTTAAGACTTACTTAACACAGTATGGAGCACAGCCAATTCTTGTTACAATGGTGAAACTACTTCCAATTCTTTAAAATATGGGATTTCTGCTGATGATAATTGTATGAGTTTCGTAACGCTTAAGTAAATGTTCTATCATCATAAGGTTTAATACTCTAAATGAATTGAGCAAATGGCATTTTAAGTTAAAGCGACCAGATTGAGTATGTGAAAAAGACAACTCTCAAGTCTTTCTGCTCTTCATATCAATGGGAAAAAAAGATATATAAGTTTAGCAACAAAAAATTGAAATATAGAAGTCCACTAAAGTCTGAAACAAATAAAGAATTGACCAAAATATGCAAGTGGATATATTTGTATTTTCAAAATATAACAATTTTAGGTACAATAGTACAAGTCCCAGAAATATCACATCCAGGAAATTGCTAAGGTATAAATTTGGAAAAGTCTATTTATTTCCACAGCCAACCAATACCAGTTTCTACAAAGCCTGGTTGCAGACCAATTTTTTGGAGAACCTCTAGAGCTTCGGTGGAATCTTCTCCTATTAGATTAATTTTTGGGCTGGAATTGCCACTTTTCAAGCATACCAGCAGCTAAATACCAAAATAAGTAACATGTTTGTGGTATCTAAATTTCTAATACCTACTGTCATGTAGCCAATGCTTCATATCCCACAAGGGTAGACCCCCGAGAAGTACAAAATAGCTTTGTCAAGAATCATCTGTTCCTCTGCATAACTTGCATCCAAAACCTTTCCAAAAAATTCCTTCGTACTTGATAGGGGCACTGCTACTAAGAAAAATTGTATTTGCCCCCAGTAAAAATCATCAATGCCAATATGTTATACAGCAGTGAGCTGGGGACCTGCTTCTCCTTTTTTGATCTAAACCTCAAGCTCACAATAGAGTCTTTATTGCAATGTTACATAGCTAAATGCTTCATTTTTACATGCCATACAAATGATGGTAGAAATAACAAATAACTATACTCCTTGAAAAATAGTTACTGCCTCTAAAACAGCAATTTGACGACGCAGCCATCTTTTCTTCATGGTAATAACGAAAAGATCTTCCAAAAATGTAAGTACTACATACTGATAAATATTATTTCTTCAAATTGGTACGGGAAAGAATTCGTTTTCCATACGGGCAGCTCCGCAAAGTTGGTAAGTGTGGCCGAATTGCTTCAACCAATGCAGCATGAACTGCCACCTGGTTCTGTACAACAAAAGATGAAAGCAACATCTTGAATTATAATCTGACCATCTATACTAGTGATAACATCAAGAGTGCTTCACTAGGTAATTTTTCTCCCTTTTATTGGTTTGTAGAGGACAATAAGAAAGAGGGAAAATGAACATCAAGGGAGAGCACACCTTTGAAGCTCCCAAAGCTGACTGGACAACATAATTTCCATAAGCATCCTGTAAAAGTTCCCCAAGTTGGGAACTATTCAACAGCTCCTGAATAATAGCTGCACGGTGCTCTTCTTTCCCTTCCTTCAGACACTTCTCCACAACATTACTGCTGAACTTTTGCATTGAAAGCAATGCATAGTGACCTTTAAGTTGAGCAATGACCTTTGCAGTTGCCCATGGGATTCCAAATTCCAAAATATACTGGACAACATAATTCCTGTAAAACCCAAATGAAAACTTCTAAGTATGGTTGTCATATTCATTAAAAAACTCTCAATTTATGAGCACCTTTATTCCTTAAAATCATATGCATTATGCCAGTTTCTAGTTCAAATAGCAACAAAAAAAGTTATATGGGGATCCTTAAGAAGAAGTATTTTTGTTGGACGAATGAAAATACAGCAATAATAAAATGTACTAAGTATATCTAGTGTTTACATCTGATACTCGTTATTGTGTTTATATAATTGAAAGCTTTTTGCATGATGAAAGTTTTATTCAACAACTGAATCAATCTCAAAAAGGAAAACGATCCATGAAACGCTATCTGGAAAATGTGGCAACCAGCCATAATCATTCTATTTATGAAAGCAAATCATGTATGCTGAATACTTGCATATTAGATATTTTGAGACCAACAGGTCAAAACCCTGATTTTATCTTTGAACAGGATTAAGCTTTGTCAATAACAAGCTGGGTAGGGGAAGACCATTGAAGATTGCAATGCGTCACCTGGCATCATCAAAATATTTTCAATTTTCACATTTTCAGTTCTGATATCCATTTGACTTTATAATTGAATTCAAGGTATATACCGTCATATTGTTTTTATCTTTATACAATAACAGAAGAGTCTTGCATCAATAGGTGATTAATTGTAATGATCAGAAACAAAATGAACTCAGTATTACAATCCTAATCTGCTATATCTTGTTGTTTTGAGCAACAGATCAAGGAAATCCTCAATTCTTGCTCCAAAACACTCATTCACCTTGGCCAGTTCCATTTCCAGGTGGACCAGGGGAATAATATTGCACCATATGCTTGGTTGCTACCTTTATGGTAAATAGAAAGCTTTGGTCTTAGCCCATGGCAGGCTAAGAACCTAAGGTATGATTAATTCTAATGATCCGCAAGTTTATAAACTTATTTTATAAATGAATGCAAGGCTGAACTGATACAATTTTGAAGACTTGAGCAACAATTTCAGGGCATAATGACTTTTTTCCAACTTTTAAAATAATTGTTATCTGTGGGCCGTTCCAATACCGACTGCAATAAGAAAAAACTATTGCAGTGAATTAAATTTTGTAACTTCATGTACATTAGCATAAGCATTCGGAACATCCAATCTTAATCTACTGCAGCTTCCTGTTACCTACCCGTTAGATGAAGACTGAAATGTGAGCTGAAATTTATTTGGATCTGACCATGTCCCCGTTTGGATAGGCTGTAATATTATCATATTTCAATTTGATATGATTTATTCATTACTTGAAAAAAAAAGACAATCTTTTAGAGGATAAATTATTGGAATCATCCAACTTCTCATGCATAGCTCCATATTTGAGCTTCAGGCCCAAGGTATAGAGCTTCTGCTAGTTCTTTTCTCTGACCTTATATATCTAACTTATTATTACTACATATTGCAAGCACCTGTACTAGTTGTTTCATGTACCCATACCAGGTGCTCCATTCATAGTTTAAAAATAGCCGAGTACTCACTAGTTGAATTCAAAAATTGAAAAAAATGTGAACTTACTCATGGCCCAATCTGCACGAATCTGAGCCACACTCACCGTGAGTATTCATTGAATCATCAAATCAGTGACTTGGACCCGCCAACATGGCACAGAGAAAAAAATGCAGCCAAACATTGAAAAAGTGGAAAAAACTCTTTTTTTCCTTTAAAAACCCTACCCAACCTGCATTTCATCTCTTCTTTGAACAATTTAAGGCAATTGTGAATGCAATTTTCTAAGTTCCATTTATTGCTTTCTTTTCCTTCTTTTAATTTCCCAAAGCTTTTTCCAGATTTCTTTTACATTTCTAAATTCTTCCCTTACATGTTTCACATGCATTCAAATCAATAAAGGAAATATGCACTTAAAATTTTGTTTTATTTATTTTCAAACCACAATTCTGCAAAAAGAAAAGAAAAATCCAATACTAGAGTTTGCAGAAATTAAATTTGTGTTTCAAGTTTTTTCAATGCCAGGTCTTGCACTTTGCATCCAATGTCATCGAGAACTAGAAGTCAATGCATTAGCATGTCAAACCAAGACCAACGGGGGATCATTCATTTGCAATTGTTGTGGATTGAATATGAGTAAGGCATCAATAGCCTTAAATTCCACCTTGCATGAATTGCTATCCACAAAGTGAAATTGTGTCTGAGCATTGAGCTAGAGTTTATACAGGAGATGACTGCAGCCTTCACATTGACAAACCCAAAAATAATGGAGAGGATGAGGACATTTGCAGCAACGATGAATCCCAACATGACACAAGAATCAGAGTTAGATAACACAGATTGTGGGCTCCAATAGTGGTCCAAGAATTTGCAGCATATCCACTTTCATTGAGCTCAAACAAAGTCTACTTATAGGATTTTCTATTCTATGAAACACACCAAGATTCTAGATTTCACTTGAAGATATAGATTGGAACAAGGACAAGCATGACGAAGAAAACACTTTTGGTACCATAACAACCTTCTTTTCAACATGACAAGAAGCCCATATTGGGAGAATTTGATTGTGGCCTTGACCATTGCGAGGAAATGGTACAAGGTGCCTACTGCACATGACATAAGGGGGTTGTTGCTCCAAGAAGCAATGGGCAATTGCAGGAACAATTGTGGAAGAGCAAATGAAACATCGGCACAAGAATTGATGCACCATATTATTAAATGGCCAGAAAAATAGAAGGGATCACACACTCAACTTTCTAGTGGCTTCAAATGGGGAGATGGTGCTTTTGAAGTCCATCGACACCTCAAATAAAGTCAAGGATGCAGAAAAAATGATTCTAATATTAGAGGAGGTTTTGTTAGAGGCCAGTATAGAAAATGTGATCCAAGTCACGATAGATAATGCAACAACACATGTGGTGGCAGGGAAACTACTTGAGGAGAGGCACCCAGAACTTTTTTGGACTCCTTGTGTTGGCTATTGCTTTGATCTTCAATTGAAGGACATAGGAAAACTTGATTAGATGAAATCTCTGGTGGAAGACACCAGGAATATTAACAAATACATCTACAATCACCCTTGTACTTTGCTTGATGAGAGATTAAACAAGGGGAAAGAACTTGTGCAAAAGGGTGCCACATTATATGCAACTAAGTTAGCTTGATGAGAGATTACAGAAGAGGAAAGGGCTTGTGCAAGACGGTGCCACATAGTATGCAACTAAGTTCCTCACACTCGGATACTTAGCTTGATGAGAGATTAAATAGGGGGGTTTGCAACTAACTTCCTTGCATTGCAAAGCATTTATAGTATGCTAACACCTTCAAAGCAAATGTTTGTGAGCCATCCATGGTTGTGTTCTTCTTGTTCAAGGAAGACAGATGGAGAGTTGTGAAGAATGTTAATGAGATCATCAATAGTAGACTTTGGTTAGGGTTTTGGACTTGGTGGATGGGGAGCAAAACCCAATGGGATACATTTACAAGGCCATGGATAGGGGCAAGGAGGCCATCCAAAACTATTATATGGGAGATAGTGGAAAATTTAAACCCATTTGGAACATTATTGATTGGAGGTGAGGTAATCAACTCCACCAACACATTCATGCAACAAAGTACTACCTCAACCCCAATTTTTTCTTTATAGACGATTTCATTGAAGTTGATGGGGAGGTGATGGAGAGTTTCTCAACATGCATTGATATAATCTCACCTAATATCAAGGTCTAGGACCTAATTATGGATGAATTGCAAAAGTAAAAATATATCGATGAGAGGCTCTTCGCTTCACCACTGGCTATCTAAGGGAGACCTGCCCAAAGCACCATTGAAAAAAAGTCTCAATCTTCACTTCAATATTTCAAATCTTTGATGTGTACAATTATTGCTTACACTTTGTGAAAATCTTCTTTAGAACTGTTTGGTGGGAAGATTGGTGTAGAAAAACCTCAAATTTTCAAAAATCAACCATTTAAATTTTGCCCAATCTTGTAGTACTTCTAGATGTGACTACAACTAAAGCTTTTTTTATACATTTACATGAAGAAGCGCAACAAATTAACAAAAACCTGCCTCAATGACCTTGCATGCAGTACAACCTTTTGCCTCCACTCAAAAAAGGTGGTGGGCTCAACTAGTCATGAACCGCTTGACTCGGATGACATTGATCCATATAGCAATTGGACTAGGCAAGATGACAACCCATTTTTTTAATTAGTTAATCAGGCAATCTATTGGGGCCTATCCTATAATTGAAAAAATTTCAAACAACCATCAAAATTGAAAAGATTACATAAATCAACTTCCATGAAATCCCAAAGACAAAAATTAGGACTTAAACAATCCGATACAAACTAAATAACCAGTGGGACTTCCAGAACTAAACCCAGAGGATCCAACAAAACAAGAAATGCATAATCAGGCCTACACAGAAAGCAACCTTCTCCCCTTTTGGTTAAGAGGGGTCTCCATTGTCCATTGTGAACCATCATCAACCAAATCGCGGGCTTTGGCATTAAGTCACTTCTCTTTTCCTCCCACAACACTTAATGGAGAATCTAGTTGAGTTTAGTCTTCCTACTCATCAATTGAGAAATGGTTAAAATTTTATTGGAAATGAACAGATCTTTCTCACTCTCATCTACAACCACATCCTAAAAGTGTTTGATAATTTACCCCTCTGCAACATCATACTCCCTTAGTAAAGCCTGATCATCATTCAAAAAAAGTTGCTCTGAAGACTGATTGAGATCCCACAAGGACAGCTAGCCTGCTCGATGTTGCAAGCAAGAGAAGAATCAGCAAAGAAGCAACCATCATTCTACCAAATAAAATCAGCAGCAAGAAAGCCAAACTTCTTGAAACATTGTTGAAAGTGAAAGCAAGGAGAACTAGAGTGCCATTGAGACTTAAAATTCCAAAATTTTGGGCCACCCATTTTATTACATTTAAAGCATATGAAGGGTAGACCTTCAGAGTTAATAAACTGAAGCCAATATCCATGCTCAAAAATGACTCTCATTAAGTAAGATAAAGGTTTGAAAATATAACAAAAAAGCACACCCTCACAAAACTACCATTAAATTTGACTTTCTCCAAGTCAAATTTAAAAAAACCTCCAATGATTCTAGCCAATAGTTTAACCATTTCTAAGTTTCTCAACCCTCGACGAAACCTGTAAAAGTGAATTGATAAAGGCACATTAACAATTTCATTCTCCAGATCAAAAAACAGTTTCCATGGACACATAAAAGTCACGTCTAACAAAAGTACAAGGTCATTTGAACTAAAAAAATCATGATCTATGCATGACTGAAATTGTACCCAAAAAAGAACCCTTGGACAATAAAGCCAACAAAGGGCATGCAACATTATTCCACATTGACTCTACCCAATTGTGTATTTCAGAAAGTGAAAGTCTCATTCTCAAGAATTTACAGACCAAAGAGCAACATTCCTACTCCAAGTCAATATAAGTTGAAACCAAGATGCAATTAATGCAGATTATCAAGGATCCTGATTTTTTACCTCTTAAAATCACAATTTTTGGATAAATCATTTATTGCCAATTTTTACTACTTTTTTTTACAATTTTTTCACATTTAATTGCAATTTCAATGATATTTTCAAGTCAAATCATGCACAATATGGGTTTAACTGATTTCAATGTTTTTTCTATTATTCGTGATTTCCTTTCGATAGGGTTTATGCACAGAATACTCGTGAAATCCAGTGCAGTTTTGCATGTTTTTCAAGCAGTTTGTTTTGAGGACATCACACGATATGAAGCTAGGGCATTTTTTACTTGTTGAGTGACTGCCAGTGCATTTTGAAACTGTGGCAATGGGAAGTTTTTGGTGTTGAAGCTAACCAGCCAAGGTTAGATATGAGTGATTTTATGATAGAATATTTAGCAGCTTTAAAGATAACCAATCTAATTTGGCACAATTTTCCAGTAGGCATATTACTAATTTTCAAGTCTCCCTTGATTTCTGCATAGGTGATGCTTTGTTCTACTTAGTATTTCAAGCCATAGATGGCCTCCACCAACTCTGATTTGTTATGTGTTGCTCTTCTTGTGTTGAATATGTACAGAACCATGATTTCTCGCTTATCAATTCCAACAATGCCTGTTGCACCTTATCTTCTTGAGCTTAGTTGTGCAGCATCATCAAAGTTTATTATATCCTTGCCAAGGTAGTTTATTATATGCTGAGTCACATTCTAATATTGTTACGTACAAAGTATGTTTGTAGGCACATGCACTCTATTGACAATGTCACATTTTCTATACCATTCTTTAAATTGCCATAAGTGCCTTTCTTGCGCTGCAACATATTTGACCAAAGAGCAATCCAAGTGGCCATGAACCTCGGAAGAATTTCTATGGTTCCTTTCTATCTAGATTTTGCATTTTGTATATAATGTTATCACAGCCTAGGTACTGAGTATTTTTATCTTCCTATATTGCTTAGCATTTGTTTGGAAACTTGAAATGCTATCCATTTGTCACAAAATCATAAATTATTCAATGCCAAATTTGTATCATTGATGAACTATTTTTGGTTGGTTAGTTCTCTTAGTAGCATTTGAATAACATCATTGTGTAGAATACTTTCGTGTTCCAGACATCCCTCTCTTCTCAACATGCAACTTTGATCACATAATGTATAACCCTTCAATATTCCTTCTTTTGAGTACTTTTTATAATGGCTTCTAATTAGGATTATAGTTGATGTCAGTAATGACCCATTCCATGGTGCTCTCCAAAAAAAGGTGTTCCTCCTATCCTTGTGTTGCTTTATAAATGATTGATTATCATAGGAAATATTAGAATGGTGAAAGATGCTTGGTAGGAAACTCTTCCTCTCACAAAATGCAACATCAAATTCAAAGAGAGCCTCAACATTCTTGTGCTTTTGGGAACATGTATCAAGAAGTAACTTCTCTCTATCTTGAATAAGCCTCAACTCCAAATAAAAATGGACTCACAATAAAGAAAGCCCCAGTCTTGCATTTATCCTTTCTTTTCCCATATGTGGCTAAAATAGCTCATTTAGTCCTACCTAAAGTCCCACTCATAAACCATTATGAGCCATTGGGAGTTATTCTAAATACAACATTGAAAGAACCTTCTTCAATGCCTTTGAGATTGTAATAACCTCCCATGTATCCTTTCTAAAACATCATTAACTGGAAGGGACCAATTTCTATGCAATCTTTTTTACTGCTATTGCTCAACTATATCTATTCAAGATTGCCTAATAGTGCTTCAATCTTGATATGGTCTTGTAACCCATATTACAAAGTGTGATAGGTCTATAATTTCACAACCAATCAATATTTATCATGCTCTTGATCAAGAGTTACTATGAAGTCATGAACTAAGGGTATTTGAGTTACAAATATATACAACTTCATTTGTAACATTAAAGATGACCATACCTTAAGTCTATCCATTCATAGTAAAAAACATTATAGCAATTTGGAACTAATTTTCGTTGAAACAAAAATTAATCAAACAAGGTGAAAGCAATGATTGTCGTCACACAAATTGTTATATATGCATTCTTGATTTGATTTTATTGTAAAGTAATAATGTTTGCAAGGTGTCCAATATACTCAGTTGAAAAAAATAGTTTTTTGCTAATTTGGTCATAATGCTGCCTCAGAGAGACAATGCATGGGCACATTGCACATCAGTCTTGGGCACAACTAAGGTCAAATGCAATTTTTGTTTGGATGAGATCAATGGAGGCATATATCACTTCAAATGGCAGTTGGTGAAGGAGCCAAGACATGATACCACTACTTGTCCGAAGTGCCCTGTAAAATTCACATTTCTAACAAAACAAGCTATTCAAGCAATTTTTGATAGTAAGGTAAAAAAAAAAGAACTAGGGCAGAAGTGGCTTTTAATTCTACAAATGTTAAAGGCAATCCTTTGGATGAGGCAACTAGTGCACAAGAGCCTTTCAAAGAGTCAAAATCAACACCTACTCCTAGAACACGTGGTCAAAACACAAGTGGAGGAAACATTTATTCTTTCTTTGCATCTCATATCACACTAGGATTGCATACCACATAGGAAAGTACAATATGGAGGAAGAATGTCCATGAATAGAGAAGGCAATTGCACATTTTTGGCACTACTCTAACCTATTGATCCATGTTGGCATGCCTCCATACTGGCAAGGTATGGTGGATGCTATTGTAGATGTAGGTCTTGGATTCAAAGCTCCATCTTATAAAACATTAAGGGTTGGTATACTCAATAACGCAGTGCAAGATGTTAAGGATGTTGTTAATGAACATCGATTAGAGTGGACAAAAACTAGCTATACAATAATGTCAAATGGGTGGATGTATAGAAGGTACCAAACTCTCATCAACTTCCTTATTTCTTGCGATATTGGCACAATCTTTTTGAAATCTGTGGATGCAACAAATAGGATCAAATTTGTGGCTGCACTATGAGTTTTGTGACAAAGTGGTCATGGATGTAGGGCAACCAAATGTGGTTCAGTTTATTACAAACAATGATGTTGCTTGTGTTGTTGCCAAGAAAATCCTAGTGGACAAGTATCGCTCTGTTTTTTAGCCTATGCGCAAAACATTGCCTTGATCTAACCTTAGAGGACATTGGAAAATTTGAATGGCCTAACTCCTAAGGAGGTATTGCAAAAGGTTCACACAATTACCAAGCTCATCTACAATCAAATGAGAGTGTTTTGTATGATATGATCCTTCACATAGGGCAAGGAACTAATTTGACCGTGGGTGACAAGATTTGTTACACACTTCCTTGCATTGCAAACTCTTTGCTAATAGAAAATAAATTTGAAGTGGATGTTCATTTCAAACAAGTGGATGGAGTTTGGCTTCATAAATCAAACAAACGTCAAAATAGAGGCAAAGTAAATTTATTCTACAAGTTTTTGGGATGTAGCTAAACAAGTTGTGGAATTTTTAGAGCCTCTAATAGAAGTTTTGAGGCTAGTAGATGAGGAGAAATACACCATGGACTATTTGCATGAGGTCATAGATAGGGCCGAGGAGATGATCAAAGGTAGGATGGAAAATCACAAGGATAGGTACACACCATTGTGAGACATAATCAATAGGAGATGAGATTGACAGATGCACAACCCTCTCCATGCTGCACAACCCTCGTCATGCAAAATAGGAAGACCTTCAAACCAAATAGACTATAAAATTTGGACAATGTCTCTCTACCATGGACATGTACATTAAAGGTGTTAAGCTTTTAGTAGATCTTGATATCATTGCAAAATAATGTATTTTTAAGTGCAATGGTGGGGGTTTTTTGGCCAAGAAAAGATCTTCGATGGATGGCGAGACACATTTTGAGCCAGCCATGCAGTTTGTCAACTTGCTAGCATACTTAGAGTGTTTTTTAACACATATATTCCAAAGAACACAACCATCTCTCACAACAATAAATGAATGAGTTGGTGTCCATTCAACACATCCTCTACTTGAAGCTAAAGAAAACTCAAGGTTATACCTTTGAAATACTTGTGAACATTATTTTTTTCACTTTTCAATTGCCAGAACTATTTTTTCTACAGACAAAATAAAGTACCATTGAGGATGACCAAAGTGGATTGCTAATGATGATGTCCTTGATATTGATGATTGAATCTCCTTAAGGACTGTAACTATGATAATGATGTGATTGAATGACTTAAGAGAGGCTCTGGCCCAAGAGCTTCATCATTAGGTCATGCAACCTTCTAGTGTAGCTCTCTTCATAGTAGCAAGATTCGTTGGCTATGTCCGATTTTTGGAACTTTGTACTTAGTTTGTAGGTTGACTTTCAACAAAGTAAATTGTAATTGAAAATTGGTAGCATCTAGTTATTATTTTTGCAAGATGAAGTATGAATTATGCAATATGCAATACAATATAATTAGTGATATGAATATAAATGATAAAAAGTCTATATTCCACAATTGATGGGCTAAACTCTCAAACTTATTTGCTCTCTATATCTTTATGCTATTGAAATGCATTTAAATTTAGAAAACAAGAGGTTTTTCTCCCTTCTACACTTTTTTAAATCCAAGTTTTTCTCGTTTGAATCGGAATGTCCCCAAAGGAAAAAGAATTTGTTGAAGAACACTCAACTTTGTTTGAAATTAATTCACAAACCTCTTGGTTGATAACCTAGAGTTTCATCAACAATGGTTTCTCCTAAGTTACCTTGTTTCACACTAATTTTAGTAACCTTCCTTGGTGTAATTAATTAACTTGCAACAATATTAATTGTGTGAAATCAATAAGAGAAATAAAAACAAAACATCAAAAGCACATAATGAACAAAATTACTCAACACAAATTTCATCCAGAAAAAACCCAATGGATCAAAAACTCCTAGAACGGTATGCACACTAGCATCCCACTCATTATCATAATGTCAATACGAGGAGATTGTCAATTTAATGGTGTTACTAGGGCTATAATTTATACTTATAGTCACCTTTGTACTCTAACTCTAAACCCTATTCACTCTTTCTTCGTCATAACAACTAACTCTCTGTTCAATAATGTTGTCTTCTTTTATTCCCCTATATATTCGTTACCGAGGAAGATCGGCTATTATCTTGGATATGTCAATGGCCTTCTAAATGCCCTCTCTTGGAAATATGGATGTCTCAATTGTCCATGTAACCACTCACAATTTGCCCACCAACAATAAATACCAAATCAATTCGCATAGGTAAATGAAGCACTTGGCAATCATATCATATCATGACACCCATAGAATCATGGTCAAAGGAGAGTGACTACCACCAAGAGGAGTAACCTAGTTGTCACAACCCAAAGATAGTTAAATAGCTCACAAGCAATTCATAAGATAGTTGCTATCCTAGTTGGCATCACCCCATGGCAAAAGAAAGGAATGTGGCCAATATCAACCCAACTATGCAAGGCAACTGTTTCTACTCATTATTCCATCTGAAATGAGCTCTTAGCTGCTACAACTCACCCAAATCCAATCTATAACCATGAAGAATATACATGGGTTAACTCCATGTGCGGTATGGTAGCATTTCAAACCGCCATCAAGTGACATATAGCATTAATGCCCAACATACTCTTGCTCCTACCATTTCGACTCCTACAACATTGCTAAAAGAAAATACAAATCACCCTCAATAATGACTTCAAGAAAAGAAATGCTCCTAATTCCTCTCCTTAAAAATTTCACTAATTAGAAGTCATATGAATTTTTGTAATAGTTTATTTAACCTTTGTTGCAACTATTTTTCACCTATAGCAATCTATTAATACATACAATAAATTATACTATATCTAAAGTAGCTAATTGGACTCATGTAGCAGATTTGTGATCAATCGTAGCATTGCTATAGGCAACCTACACCTTGCCATTACAGTATTTGTATCCTCCTACAAAAGTGCCCAACTAGAAAACCACTAGATCTAAACTTCTCCATCAAGTTATTAAGATCAGAAATAGCACCCTTCTCAAGGTCCTAATCACATCTAGATTTTGCTATTGGAGGAGCAAAAATTGAAGTAGGGCATATGCCATCAAAAGTTTTGCCAACATCTTTGAATTCAACAAAAATATGACACTTCTCCAACTACTCAATGGTCCTGGCTGAATCAATTCCGATAGTAGAGGGATTTCAAGAACTAGCTAAAGACTAATTAAGAGGCAATTTGTCAACAAAACCAAGGAAACTTTTCCAAAGACAAAGTGGTTGTGCACCCCTTACTTCTATTTCCTATGATTGCTAAGACAAACTCATCTCTTCTTGCCAAAATCCACATCCTTTGCTCCTTATTCTCTTTCAAATGCTTCAATTCCATTCTACTCCCAAAATCACACCATCACAATAAATAGAACATAATAGAAATGATAGCCATTTTTTTCAATGAAAACCCCATATTTACTAAAGACAAGATTGTTGATTTTAAAAGGCAAGCATTGGAGGGTGTAACTTAAGTAGAAAGTGTTGGATTGGATGGCATCATGGCTAATGATGATGTTGACCCTAAGGGGTTATTACCTTTTAGTTCAAGGGGTGTCAATCTATATAGGGAAGATAAAATTATAAATTGTTCTAACTTGTATGGAATTGTAAATTTTTATGATGATATATGTTATTATAAGATTCATATCATATAATAGGTTGTTTTGTAATTGTATTTGCATATTCGTGTGATATTGTACTCTTTTTTAATTCGAATCTAATACAAAATACTTCCCCAACATTCTACAAACTCATTTCATATATATCTTGTAACTATATTTTGTGTGAAATTTATTTTTTACGATTTTATGTTCCACAATGTTTCAAGGATGGGGGCAATGAGAACAAGGGATGCCTTTCATGGATGACAGTCCAAGGGCCAATTTTTGGGGGTGATGGGGGGATGATAGTGTAAAATATTTAAATATATATGAATTTTTAATATAAGAATACTTGAACACTAAAAAAATCATAAAATCAATCTTAGCTATTTAAAACAAAGCAATAAATTTAACGTTATATCAATAAATTTGTCAAGTTATTACAAATATATAAAATTTTAATTTATTAAAAATACTTGAGAGTTGATAGCATTATAATGGTTATTAAAAAATTTATTAAAAATATTAAACTAAAATGTTACAAAAATAGGTGAACAAAAGGATAAATTATCAAATATTTATTATAGAACTAAAATAGGTTAATTTAATAAACTCGTAAATGAAATACCCCATAAAGATTACTTGAATAAATGCCCCAACTATTTGATAAATTGTGAAACAATGACCTAATAAAATATTAAACCACACGGTCTCTAAGAAGTATAATATCCATTGAATGAAACCACTAGTTCCTCTTTGCAGCTTGTACACAAACCTGTCGAACAAACCCTCAAATTGCTAAACACAATAAACAAGCCCTAAAAGAGTTGCCATTGAGTAGAAAAATATCCAAGAAACATTCACAATGTCAAGGACATCTACACATGTTCTATGGATGCTCCAACATTTTGAAAAAATTTGGGGACGGTCAGGGTCCTCCAAATATGTAGTTGGGGGCAAGGACACATGTTTCAAAGGCCAAAATACATCCCCTTGTAACATAGATTTTTTAATTTGATTAGTTAAATTTTTTTTTAATTATGATTGTATTCCTACTTCGAAATGAAATTAAAATGAATTGAACTTGAACTTAGCCATCCATTTCTTCTGAAATGTGAGAAAAGCATGCCCCAAATATTTCACGTTGTATCTTCAAACCGAAGGCATCACCTACTACTACTTTCTACTCTACAATTTCAAATCATCAAAAAACTTCCCTACCCTCTTGAAAATTGAAACACTTTACAAATAGTTGTCGTACAACACATAATCAAGCATTCGCAGCCAATAAGGCTAGAAGTTGTAACCTTTTGTGATGGTCTAATATTTGTGACTAGATGTAAATATCCTCTATAAATAGCCCATTTTTAAAAGATGTAAAGATCAGTGACTTTAAGCTTCTTGTTTCCAAAATGATTTTAGATAAGAGAGATTCAAGATCAAGACTATGAGAAACAAGATGAGAAAGTAGGTGTTCCAAGTTACACTTTGCAACTCCATCAAGATAAAAGATAGTTTGGATTGCTGATTTGAGCTCCTCATTTAGAATCTTACAAGTCCAAAGGGATGGAAGCCTCCTAACACAAGGAAAACCCTCATTAAATAATTAACCACATCTTTTGGCCCACACCAGAAAGAGAAGCTAGTATATATCCAAAGGAAAGTATGTTAAATAAACAATTTTATCATGGGTCAAAAGCCCCTTTATATGCCCATTGACTTAAGCTCAAGGCAACATCCTAATACCAATTGTTTGGCCATTTTTCAATTTCTATCACCGGCCTTGGCCAATGCTTTGTGTCATAATCCTCCCTTGCAATGCTCACCAATTATTGTTTGAATAGATCTCTCTAGATCGCCACTTTACAACAAACCCCATGAACAAGAGACAAGGAGATGATTATTATTTTGTTTGGGGTCTAGAGTTTATGCCTTTTAAATACTTTTCTAAAGTGTTACAAAGAAAAAAAAGGTTAGCCTCAAATTCCTTCCTTTGAAAATCTTGACGATTTTAGTGGCAATCCCTTCCATGTAGGATAAGAATGATTGAGGTTGGCCATTGGTGTCTGCCACTAGGTATTGATGATTAGGTCTCTCCTAGCACTGTGGAAAGCCCTAGAAATCTTGTTTTATTTTTCTATCAAAGACCTAAGCAAGGCATTTTTTCTTTTCTTTTGAACATGTTCATCTAAAAATCTTTAAAATCATGGTGGCTAGGGCCTTACAAATGAACCTACTTTCTATAATGGGAGGTGGTGGGATAAGGCCTGCAAACATATGTCTAAGTTGAAAGGAAACTTGCAACAAAAATATATTGTTTACACATAACCCCATATATACCCTGGGAAACCCCTCTCAAGGGAAAAACACAACATCAAAAAGCAACAACACAACTCAATGTATTATCTCAAAGAAACAATATTGTGATACACTTGCAAAGTCTCCATGCAAGGCCTCTAAAGCATCAACATTCCTCCATATGAACAAGCAAATAAGAACCATGTAGCCACACATCCCAATCTATGCTTCCTCTACTCACGTATGTAGCCTACAAGAAATGCTCAATCCAACCTTAGCCAACAAGCAAACCTTGACAACTACTCATATGCTTGCGTTTATAGAGACAAGCTTAAACAAAACCACTAAGTGGTATAATAGAAACCATGAACTCACTAAACCATGTTCCCAAATTATAAATTTGGTACTAAGTTTTCTCAATAATAAATACCTTCCCAATGTGACACGCACACTAAATATTTTTCCCTATATCACATACAACATAAAATGTACCCAAGAATGCCTAACCCACATGATGCACCACAATTAAATATTTATTTTTAAATTATCAACATTGTTATTATTATGCAAGCTGTACAACACACTTCTCCCAACATTCTTCCACTTGTACACATTGCATAAGAGGTCAAAAGTAAACCAAATCATCAAGAAAACAATCCTTGTAGCCATCATGTACCATCTAAATATCAAAGTGCTCTATGTGCTCCATCAAGTTACCTACAAAAACAACCAAGGTGATCACCATCTTGACCAAGAACCCTCTAATCCTCCATCATGCCAATGCATGAAATATAAGTATCTATCAAAAAGTGATGAACACACTAACTATCACATAGGAGCATCATCAAATCCTACCTCAACTCAATATTTGAACACAAAAACCAAACCGAATGGTACAAATAAGCCTGATTAGCTAACAAGAACTTATCAACAATTGGAATAGCAACCACAACTAGTTGCTAAGACATCCAACAAACCATACCTCAAAAACAAGGTATACTAATCATCACAAGTAGACCTCTTACCATCAACATATCCAACCCAAACCACAATCATGGGTAATGACAAATCTGAAATCAATCAAAGCATCCAAAATTCCACCAATAGCACTCACAAGAAGGGCATGGCACATGTCATCAATATCATCTAGTGCCAAAGAGCACGCATAATGATCTGCAAATCTGCAAACTAAACCATTGTAAAATAACTCTCATTGCTGATCTCAATAGCTCTCCCAAGTTCTACACATCAATGTCACGTGAGCACAAACCTCTGGGAAGAAGCACTAAACAATCAAGAGAGAAAACCTACAAATCAAAACCATGTAGCATGTCATACCAACAATTCTAGGTGCTCTAGTTGTGACAAGTAAGATCTCCTTACCAAAACCCCTAAAATAAAAGTCTCCTCAACATCTAACCATTCAACCCCAAAGTCAAACATATCATATATCAATAAACTAACCAAGATGTAAGCCTCTCAAACTGAAGGAAGGTCAAACCAGCAAATATCCGTTCTCTCAACCTAAGAATATGCCCAAAACCATCCTCTACACTCGTCAAAATTGCCTTCATAACAAACTCATATGCATAAGGAGACAAGGAAAAATAAACCATTCCAAGTACTTCTCAAACTAGACTTCCATAACTAACATATGCAGCTCAAGACTAATCCTCCTGAAAAGACAAAGCACAAAACAAAATGCATCTCAAAACAAGGTGGGCAATACCTATCACATGATTTTTTGCCGAGAGGATTGAGAGTGAGAAATGAGATTGCTCTTCCTAAGATGCACCGAGCCACCATGACTCTTTCCATAAACAATCTCCTCTTCAGGTCCATGTTGAACTCATGTCTAGCTCTACGTGTAAGCTCCTCGGTCTTCCTACTGAAACCTCATCAAAAAATAACAGTCTTAACAATCAATCTCTAAACACAAGAGATCTCTAGCCTCACCCAAGCCTATCTAGTATTTATAAGCACACAAAAAACCATCTCATGTCAACTAAACTCCAACTGCATCACAACAATATCTAGAAGCTCCCAAGGAAAAATGACCACAACACTCAATAATAGAAGACTAATTCAAATCACTACCAAATCTCCAATTGTAGGATCAAGAACTCCACATGACATCGTATTTACGAAATTTTCATAATCATATATCTCTTATAGATAGATATGCTCCCAAGAGCACCCATATCATGCTAAAGCTGAAAAATAGAAAGATCTAGAGTTCCCAATGGCACAATATCACACCACTACCAAAGCTCCCACTGCAAGCATTCCAAAGCTACCCATGGCATCATGTTGAACATTTCCTAACTAAAGATCATTTGTGACCCCTACACAATCAAAGAACTCAACTACAACATCAAGAGATTCCAAAAGGTAGACTAAAACCACAATCTCCAAAGAAGATAACTGCTATAGGCTCCAAAAAGAACAATTGCAAATTACTCAAAGTACTCTTATAGGAAGTTGCACAAACATCCCAAAGTACTCCACCATGAATCACAAGTACTCCATCCATCCACCTCATTGTTTCTCTACTACATTGCACCAATACATCATGATGGCTAAAAGATGGCTACCAAGTGGCTTAGCAACAACAAGTGGGCAAGCCTCGGTCTATTGGGGAATCAACCCACATGGGCAAGGGTTGGCCCCCATTCATAACCAAAGGCTTAACCCTCTAGCTCTAGTAGCCAGTCCACGACAGAACCCATGCTTCTACCCTTCCCCACTTTGCACCCATTGACGTTACCACTAGCTCAACCCCTATGCCATTATTTTCTAAAATTTCTACAAATTGTACGATGATGGTGCAAACATTGCAGAGGATGAATATGCCCAAGGAATATTCTTTGCCAACTATACCACAGAATTTGCAGCGACCAATAGAGTGTATAGACATGTACAACTATATAGATTCCCACAATCAAAGGTTCCTCCACTATAATGATCACCCTGGAATTGGAACCAATTTTCTTCTTGAGCATTTTTCCCACAATTAACTATATGGGCATTTCATCAAACAGATGCATGAATGTGAGAATGGAGGTAACTGTTTGTATTTTCTGAGTGTTGCTGGTTTATAAGTGTTCGTGAAACATTCACAATATTTGAACTCGTTCATGGAATAAGTTAAAATGCAACAAAGGATTCTGGTAAATATTAAAAAGACCTCCTGACAATATTATATTGATATAGCAGAAGGAAAATCCACCTACAGTCAAGAGTGAAATGCAATGCACATGACATTGCTGCTCTTAAAGGGAATGGATACAACAACAGAAATCTCCCCTTAGAATTAATGAAACTTATACATTAATTTGTTGTTCATGACAGAGTTATTATAGGCATAGCACCAGTAAATAACAAAATATTTCTGATCAACCTCGACCTCCAGTAAGGTGTCCTTCCCTTAACAACCTGAAACAGTTTAAATACTGCAAGGATGCTAGTTTGATCCGCTCCCAACTAAAGTTTGCCACAATTTAAATCTTCCAGCTTTCACACCAATGGCCTGGAGTGCTCACCCGACCTCTCAACTCCTTCCACAACTTTCCAAAGGGATCACACTCTAGCACTGTTGCTCAGAAAATGTCTTGTTTGCGCCCAACAGAGATAAAGAGGTGAAATATACCAGAAATCTTCCACAAAACAGTCTAGATGGATTCCCACAATGGCAAATATGGGATGCTCAGCACTTGGACTCCACATCACTAACTTCACACCAGCCTTTAACCACAAACAATCGCCCAGCTCTGCACCATGACTCACACCCAGCTGCTACTTGAATATGGTGGCTAATAATACTGAAATGAATCACTTAGAATGTGAGAAGAATGGCATCCCAGCAACTCATGCAATCACTCTTATTATGGTAGAAAATTCCCACGCCTAGTATGATAACCCCACATTTGCTTATTTCATTCATACACCTAGCTTGACATGTATATGCGGCCAG
This sequence comes from Sequoia sempervirens, assembly GCA_007258455.2. Taxonomy (NCBI): domain Eukaryota; kingdom Viridiplantae; phylum Streptophyta; class Pinopsida; order Cupressales; family Cupressaceae; genus Sequoia; species Sequoia sempervirens. Next base: position 1,180,731,153 of record VDFB02271358.1, on the reverse strand, counting down.
CATTGGCTCAGAAACTACAATAAAATCAAATGCCTAACAGGGGTAAGGGCACACCCAGCAAAGAACAGATTTCACAAATATTTTCCAAACATAGCTTACTATCCTGTAGTCGCCTCAGTCCACAAATTTCCCTGTATTCTGAAACCTGTAACTTGTCTCCATTTTTTATTTATTGGAAAATGTACCTAGTAAACCCCATAATCAATCTTGTTAATTAAACCATTAAACATTGGCACCAATTCTAAGTAAATCAATCCGCCATCAACCAGGGAGGATCTCTCACCATTGCAGTTGGTATTCCCTGTGAAGGTTTTCGTCCTCAAGAAGTTCTTGGAGAAATTAAATATTTGGTACTGAGTTTTCTCAATAATATTTTTTTCTAATGTAACACCCACATTATAAATTTATCCCAATGTCACATACAACATAAAGTGTCCCCAAGAATTTCTAACCCATGTGATGCATGCATCCCTCAAACACACCACAATTGAACATTTATTTAACATTATTAGCATTATTATGCAAGGTGCATAATACACCTTTCCCAACATATGTGAGTTTTTTTCCTATAAATCTGTCAATAAATACTTCATGTAGTTCATGAAATATGGGTCAATGAGTTTGACTCAAAATTTGTGTAGTTTAATCTTGATAGAAATATCATAATTTGACACACTGCAGAATATGCCTCCTACTTATCAACATTTGTAGATTATAAATTAAGAAGGAACTTTTCAAAAAAAATTATGGAGAAACACTAAAGTAAAAAATAACAAAGAAATGATAAATATCTAAAACTCACTTGTTGAAGACAATCATATTTTAAGTTGTCCAATTTTTTTATGTGAAAAGGAGGCCATGTTTATATAGAACAAAAAGGATTTAAGAACATACCACCTCTGATTTTTAATTCAAATTTGAAGTCAGGTGGATTATAAAGCTTTGTTTACTTCAAGACCTTTGGTGGAAAGATGGGTTGCTCTCTAAAATGTCTTGCAGGGGAGATCTCCTTATCATTTCTCACCACCTGAATTAGATTTTATGCCAAGGAACTTATCTGATTCCGTTAGGAATAAGTTACTAAGGCATAGATATAATCATAGGAATTAAATAATACTTAGAATGTAAATATACTGATCAGAATATAAACTATTATCCTTCAAACATCTGTGGCAAAAAGAAGAATCTGCATTATATACGTCAGAGAAAAGACAAAATCAGAAAGCCTTTTCTAAACACAAACAAGAAATAGAACTATTTAGAGAGAAATTATTAATGCAGAACAAAATCTCATCATAAGGATATAAGACAATGTGAATCACATTATTTCATAAACAAGTCCAGTCAGAGGATAGAATTTAGAGTACCCAAACTGATCTTGAGATAGCTCGAGCCCATTTGCAGCTATTTCTGACACTAAAAAATCCCGTTGCAATCCATCAGAGTGATCAATACACCGCTGGAGAACACAGCATCCATGCCGATGTGTTGCAATTTCAACACAATGTTTTGCTGCAGCGTCAAAAAGAAACTGCCAACATAGCAGCCACAATATTAAGCTCAATCAAAGGAAAAGGTACGACTGCTACATGAGTATAGTGAAAGGATGTCCCAATCATTTAAATTAATTTTATTTTCTGAACACACTAGGAAGGAATTCCAATCTACATATGTACAGTAAATAAATAAACAGAGAGTAGAGCATTTTGACTGGATAACTGGAATTGTAGGAAAGTTTAAATAAGGATTCTCAGTACAATCTGATGTCAATATCATGCACTACACTGAAGATAAAATCAATACATGTATACCGTTAAGACAAAAAAAATTAAATGCTGTTTTATTGAAACAAGACCAATGCCTTCATGAAATTAAGATTAATACCCAAATAGCGGTTACAAGATCAATTCCTTAAATTCACAGAGTGATCATTTTTAGCACAACTACTTATTTGAGCTGGTGGTTTACAACAACTCACAAATAAATTATACAATATCAAAGTGAATGGCTGCGGCAAGGCCTGGAACCAGGATAAGAATATAGCCAAAAAAGAATTGAATATCACATAATTGTAGCCAACAAAAATTTTCAGCAAATTCAAGGCAGCAGAATCTCTAAAATCTCGGAAGAGGTTCCCTTTTGTCCTCAAAGTCTACTTGAATCACTTCCAGGACTCTTGTGATTAGATGCAACAGATAATGTACTCTATTAGCACTCCATACCATTCACTTCATATGCAACACATCAACATGCAAAAGTAGGGAGAGCAAGGATACGGAACTCTCACTTTAACACTAAATTAATAAATGACAGTTAGGGCAATATTGTCATTCTATTTATAGGCATACAATTCACTAAACCTTGGTGGTTATATCATGCCAGCCTCTTATCATTCAAAGGTAGACCTTTGCTGAATATAGCACATTGTAAGGCACGCATCATTAATTATGAATCCTAAGATACACAAAAATTTATCTTATTGGATCCACAACTATCTAACCCAAGGAGCATAATAAAACCAATGTTGAGAACATCTCAAGAGTCACCCACAACTGGTGATCAACAAACCAACGAGACTGGATTACATAACGTGCAAAATATGCACTAACATGCACCCTTAATTAAAATCCAAAGGAAGATAATGCCTGCAATGTCTCCTTGAAGCTGACTCCCACAAGAGTCTCAAAAAAGCATGATGCCCCCCAGGCATCACCCAATGAAAGATGGCTCCTGCAAAATCTCCATTAAAGAAAATGATGCCAGCAAGTCAATAGGGATGCTAGCACCCACATCCCCCAAAGAAAGATGATGTTTCTCATGACATCACTATAAGGAAGATGGCTTGCGAAACATATCCACTGAGGAAAACCATACACAAAAGTTCATTATGGAAGAATGTAAGTGGCTTACATGACAGCTAATGTGAGAATGGTGGCACCAACAAACCAGCCATAGAAGATAGCTCCCACAATACCTCCTTGAAGAAGATTGCAACTACAAAGTCACTTGACGGGACAATATAAGTGGCTCTCGAAAAAACTCCTCTAAGATAGCACACTCATGCACCATCTAGAGAAGATAGTTCCCACAACATCTCCTCCATACAAAGAATTAGAATCAAGCTATAATAATTAATAACAATTCCAAAAGATGATGGCACAATTCTTAATCAAGGGAAGATAGCACACCCAATATCTTCCAGCACTCCATGGGAGAATATCAATATCTCAAGGACAGGTGATTCATAATTTCAAAATGCACACAAAAAAGCTAACAATTCTCAATGCTCCATGAAAACAACTGACAACCAGGTATTTTAAGAGGAGTTTAATCCTTTATGTCAAATCAAAACTTGTATTGAATATATATCAAACACATCTAACTGCGAATGTGAAATCTGGATTGCCCACACATCATCTCCCCTCAAGTGTTCATCAGCTGGCAAACTTGAACAAAAAATGCATAGATATATGAGCCCATCAAATAGCCTCAAGTTTCAACACAATCATCTCAAAGAAAATCATGAAATGAAGAGGTGTCTCTAAATGTATAAGTATAATCAACCAATCTACATTAATGCATCCAAATCATCTCTCATCCAACTAGTTATCCGCATCTCCAAAAAATTCTAGTAATCTTGGCACATGAGAAAATGAATTGACTCTGCAAGAACCAACTCCAACAAATACTTTCAAAGTGGGAGATGGTTTCCCAAATATCAGCACAAGTCATCTAAATCATCCATCTAATTTCCATATGCCATCTGCACAGGCCCAAGGATAGCCAATTAGAAGAGTGAGGCTATACTTATAATAAAGATGCCACTCCATGTCAATACCCAGATCATCCTCAAACAATATAAGGTAATGTCCTCCAGACACCTTGAGGATAGTAAATTAGAACAAACGAACTATCCAAAAAAAGAAGGTTGACCACTCAATATCGATATATGAACCATTCAACAATCATGAATGAGGTATAGCATTCATATTTCCATAAAACAATCAAGACGTAGCTACTAAATCAAGTAGAAAATAGTGTGTCCCAACAATCATAAATTTGTACAAAAGCAGATGCAAAACTCGACACTTATCATCATAGCATCAAATCCATCTAAATAACAATTAAACATTGTCATCCGCAAGAAACCAAAGATGAAAGGTCTGTCCACAAAGCAACAAAGAATGGAACCTCCAATAAAGATCCCAACATCATCGCAATCAAGGAATGGAAAAACATATTATTAAGATCAAGGTGAATCTAAAAACCTATGCTGTAGGGTTTAGCAGGACACCCCCCCCCCCCCCCCCAAACAAGTACCCATATGGGTCCATTTGGGGCCAAGATGGTTCTAGGTCTGCCCAAGGTTCCCTGCAGGTCCTTGAACCCAACATCATTGCAATCAAGGGGTGAAAAAACATATTATTAAGAATCAAGGTGAATCTGAAAACCTATGTTGCAGGGTTTAACAGGACTTGCTCCCCTCCCTCATACCCCTATGGGTCCAATTCAAAGTTGAGTTAGGGGCCAAGGCAGCTTTGCGTTTGTCCAAGGTCCCCCAAAAAGGATCCATAGGAAACCCAAAGCAGATCCTAGGCAAACCCGAGCCAGACCTGCAAGCCACCCAACTAGAAAAATTATTTTTTTAACATTTTTAAAAACAAAAAAGCTCCTAAATACTTAATTTCACCCAAATAATAGGGCACTTAACCTCTTTTGCCTCATTTCACAAACACAAGTGAATAAAACAACATTTTTGCCTCCAAGCTCCCATTTTTGTATTTTGAAGGTTGTTGCATTTTTCTTTGAAGGTAAAGGCTACAAGAGAGAAAGACCTACATCAATTGGAGAGAAAGACTGCACAAGGAAGATTTACCTATCAAAGGTGAAGTGAATCTTGTAATCTTTTTCAAGTTTTGAAGAAAATTTTCAATTTTTTTAAAATGTTTTGAATATTTTTTAAACCTTATATACATAATATAAAGGTTATAATGTTATTTTTTTTAAAGTTGTTTTTTAAAAGTTGTCATAAATTTGTAATGTTTTTTACAAAATGGCTGATAGCTCTAGTTGAGTTGTCCCATATGTAGACGGTTCACTTAAATTTGACACAATGTCAACTCTTTTGGGACATACAACCATGATTGAACAACCTCTTGGTGGTGGAAGTTATCATTATCATTGTAGCCATTGCGTGAATGAGTATAAGAGCTCGTACAATCGAGTGAAAGATCACCTATGCACTATTATCAGCTTAGGAATAAGAATTTGTCTAAGGCCCAAAAAAACAAGGTTGCCAAAGCAACAAATAATGGTATATATCAAAGAACGAGAGTACACCAATATGGTAAGTAATAGATCAAAGGAAAGAATTCATCTCTATATGGTGCCACCCTCCTCAATAAATAAGTATCTTTGAGCTATAATATTTTGGAGGCAAAGAAAATGCTAGGAGATGTAAGGGCATGGCCATCTTGTTCTAATAGTCAACATTTTTTTTTGCACCCTCTTGAAAAATGTTTTTGTGAGATCATGCTCCTTGGCTTCTATTATGGTCTTTATTTTTTCAACCATGGAATCCATGCCATAATAGATTTCACCTAAACATGGGCAATTTCACCATTCATGATTGTCTTTCCTATACTTGTCTCGAAGAGTGCAAACATCACGGTTCTTTGGAGATATTGAGTGGTAAAACTCACTTAAGACAACACTATATATCAACAATTGGGAATATATTGTTTTGGATGTAGTTTTATACCCAAGGTCGTTTTCATCTCTATATGGTGCCACCCTTCTCAATAAAGAAATTATCTTTGAACTACAATATTTTGGAGACAAAGAAAATGCTAGGAGATGTAAGAGCATGGCCATCTTGTTCCAATAGTGAACAATTTTTTTGCACCCTCTTGAAAAATGTTCTTCTGAGATCATGCTCCTTGGCTTCTATTTCACCTAAACATGGGCAATGTGTATCAGCATACTTAATCATGGTGATGATGGGCTTAGTGAAACTTGAAACATATTCCACATGAGCCCACCACCCATCATTTAGGATCAATGCTTTGATCTTTTGTGCTCTCTATATTTGATTGCCTCCATATAGTCCAAAGAGAATTGATGACCATAGTGCTCAATGTTAGAAGTATTGTCATTGATGTCAAATGCCACAAATCGTGCAGATATGCTAAAGCAAGATATGAAGAACATGGTATGTGGATGATCAGATTAACATGAAGATATGAAGAACTTTGATCAATGTCTTAAACAAGAACCAATGATTTGATCATTAGATTCAGAACTAATTTCTTAAACAAGAACTAATGATTTGGTCATCAAATTCAAATTCATGCTCAGATCTGAAGATCTTTTGATATATTCGATACATTAACAAATTGGTTAAGACATGAAAAGATCGAACTGAGTAATCTTTTGATATATTCGATACATTAACAAATTAGTTAAGACACGAAAAAGATCGAACTGAGTATAATACGTATTTGTTAAGTCAAAAGGAATATAATACGTATTTGTTAAAAGGAGTGGCTGCTCAGCAGATGCGAATGAAGGGATAAGACGTCTTCATTAAGCATAGACATGTTTCACAAAACAAAAGCTCAAGACGTCATAAACTAATTTCCCTAAAATGCCAATTAGTGAAGAGATATGGCGTGGCATGAAGAAGAACGTCTTTCTGAAAGGACACATGATTTCTTCTCTTAAATGCCTTTTGCTTGAAGAGTTGGAAAATCAATTATAAGGAGTTGTGTCGGTCTGTTTCTAGCAAAGACGTGTTGCATCCAAAAGACACATCTCTCTAAAGGGTTCGAAGCATTTTCTGAAGTGATGTATTCTTTCGATTGAAGGCTGAATTGGTGTAATCTATTTGATTAAAGATATATGTTATATTTACACACATTCAATTAACATTGATGAAGAGAAAATAAAATCAAGTAATTCGATTTAGTTATGAAGAGGCAGACTTTCAAAAGGTACAAGAACAGACGTGATCTTTCATAAAGAGGTGTGCAACTATTGAACAATATACATATGAGATATCCAAATCAAAGCTGCGGTGTGGTTGGAGAGTGTGAGCAGTTCAAGTCAGAAGTCCCATCTTCTTGTGTGGGCTTAGGGTGATATCATTCATCACAAAAGCAGATTGCAGGATAGAGATAGTGCAGATCTGATTGAAGGCAGTCATCTTACATCCATCAAGTCAAGGTTGGTGCCTTGCACATTAGGGGTTGGTGTTCCTTGTAGGTTGGAGCCTACTAAACAATCTTATTAATACTTCAAGTAGGTTGGTAGCTACTTCTGTAAAATCATTTAAACATATCATATATCAATTGGAGTCAACTTGATTGTATTGTTTCATTTTAAGAAGTTGATGTTGAATAAAAGTTTAAGAAAGAAAAAGTTTGTATTGATTTACTGATTCACACACCCCCTCTCCCCCCTCTCAGTAAATCTTTGTGCTCTTCACTCAATGCCTCTCACCTCTTCACAAGTCATCTCAAGATGATCGTGTGATGCAAATCGGATCCTAAAGTCCAAAGAGCATTGATGACCATAGTGCTCAATGCCTCTCACCTCTTCACAAGTCATCTCAAGATGATTATGTGATGCAAATCGGATCTTGACAACCTGATATGGTGTAAAAAGTAAAACAAATTAAAATATTGAAAAGTAGATGACACATTTAAAATTAAAAAATATACTAAAAACTAAAATTACCTTCAACAACTCCAATTTGGAGGTCTTGAAGGTGGCTTGTGATATATGATGATTTGTCACAAACATTTGAATCTCCTTAGCCTCATGTAGATCTCTTTCACCGACTTGATCTCAATGTCGATCCTTTGCAATGTCGAGTGAATGGACAACACATGGTGTCTAAAAAATATGCCCATATGTACCCTCCACTATTGAATTAGGTGCCTTACAATTTTTAGCGTTGTCCATTATGACTTGGACAACATTTTTGGGCCCACCATCCAAATGGATTGCATGAGGATATTGTCGATAAAAATTGCATCCTTCACTTGCTCTTCACAATCTACTACCTTTAAAAACATCACCCCTTTAGGGGACACTACAGTGAAATTGATTAGTGGTCTATTTTTGCCATCTTTCCATCCATTAGAAATGATGGACAAACCTGTTTCGAACCATGTATCTTCGATTGCTCTCAATGATGCCTCTATGAGTTTTCTCCTTGGTTAATAAGGTGGTGTTAATTTTTTGATATATAGGATTAATGTAATCAGCAAGTGCATTGAGTGCAATTGTTGTGACCATATCCCACCGATATGGTCATTTAACAAGATTGAAAGAAAGCTTGTTGCCATAAATACAATGAGAAATGCTCTTATTTGCAATCTCCCTCGCCTTATTATTGAAAGCATTTTCCAATGGGCCTCTTTTACGAAATAAAAAGAGGGTATTCTCTTGTTGGGAAGATGCTTGAGGCATGAAAGGATGTGGGCCAGCTTTTTTTGACAGTTTTTTTTCTTAGAAAAAATCATGGGATTATTACCTAAAATTCGCAAGGGTTTTCCAAAAGAATTTTTGGCGAATTTTTTAACAAAAATCAGTGTTGCCCCAAGTTTCCAAGACGGGGACGGTAGGGGGACAGCGGGACGAGTCCCCAAGTTTCCGATTTTTGAGGCCAAATTTGGGGACGGCAGGGGACAGTTATATAAAATATAGGGGAAATTTTAAATATTCATATGATAACATGGATAAGGCATGCATAATATACATTATAGAACCTTAACATATAACATTTGTGTTCAACATTATGCCAATACTCAATACGCATTCAAAATTAACATACACGAATCATGAAACAACCTCCAAGTTATAATTTTTAAACTTATATCAAAATGCCCAAAGGCTACATTGCTGCCATATAGTTTTAAAGTTTTCTATGAAAATCAAAATACAATATTGTATGTGAATAATGAATAAACAAAGAGCACTGCTGCCCCTAATCATCTCTCATAACCGCTTCAAAATCAGAGTCATCCTCTGAGTCATTGCCACTGTGATGCTCCTCCTCAACCAACGGAACCCCAACCAAACCCTCAACTGTCTCCTCCTCATCTACCTGGGCCACGTCCTCAGGATCAATATCCCACTGTAGAGCTTAGAGAGGCCTTTTTTTCCTCATAAAAGAGTCAAAAACAATGGGGTCCACAGATGCCACATAGGCAGGGGCATTTTTTATTTTTTATTTTGAGTTTTTTTTAAGTTTAAAACCACTTTAGACGTGGTGGATGGCCATTTTCCATGTGGGCACAATATTTAAAATATTTTACAACTATTAAATACTTGCAACTACCATTAGCACTTGTAAGGTACACAACACCTAGTCCTAATAATATCCAATATGTTATGTATATTACAAGAATTGTAAGGGATTCTAACTACTAGATGATAGGGGTTGATACCCATAGCCATCCTACACCATATGAACTTCTTTGTGCTCAAAAGCTTTGTCAATGCATCTACAACATTCTCAAAAGTGTCCATTTTCTTGGCCATAACTCTCCTATCATCTAACATATCATGGCAAAGCAATAATGAGCATCAATGTGCTTCGTGCATGCATAGAAGGTGGGGTTTTTTGCAAAGCTAGTGGCACTCTAACTATCACACTAAATCAGCACTATATCATAACTCAACTAATGTCCAAACACAAACTTTGGAGCCAAATTATTCCCTTATAGGCATGACCAACTACCATGTACTATGCATCTATAGTCAAGAGAGCAACCATAACCTATCTTTTACTCATCCGACTAATTGCACCACTAAACAAAGTAAAGACATATACACTTGTAGACTTCCTACTATCCACATCTATTGCCCAATAAAAAACACATGAATACGTATATATCCACTATCCTATTCAAATTCAATCCTACTTGGTGGCAAATCAAAAACTCGAACATGTCTTGAAGGAACTTGAAGACCTTCACTATAGACTAATGCTCCTTGGCCAAATTGGACATATATCTAATTAAGATTCCCACTACTCTGTAAGAGCTCGTCTCCTCTCAACTTTTGTTGCTTTGTATTTCTGACGAGGATTTATGAATTTATCTGTGTTTTTCTATATATTTGCTTTTTTGTACTTTTTGAATTATAAAGCCAAGCATGCAATAAAATATAGGAAATGGAATATAAAACCCTACTGCAGCAAATAGATAATTTTATTGATTCCCTTTTGAAAATTTTACAAAAGGGCATACCCGGAAATACAATCCTCTGATATTGAAAGCTGTTGAAACCCTTATTCTAAAAATTCTTCCGTAATCCGATGAAGCACCAACTTGACCTTTGGATGAAGCCAACAGTAAGCACCTTCAGCTGATATTTCACAACCTCAAAATTTTGTTGCAATGAAGTAGCTATGCTCTCCATTGTGGATACGTTGGCAGAAAACCCTAGGGCTCCCTTCTCCAAACGCCAAAGAGAAATCATAAATCAAATATCAAATCCACCATAACCCAAATGAGCCCCTTAAGATTCTTTTATACTTTTCCTGGAGGAGCTCACACACTTTTCTCACCAATGTGGGATAAAAGAAAATAGGCCGATTCCCTCCATTTTGCCTTTTAAATCATTTTAAAATAATATAATGTTTGCACTTTGGAATATTAAAATATGTCCTTGAAATTGGCACCCATGTAATTAATTAAAATGGCCCCCTTTTTAATGATAAATGGACCCTCAAGTCATAAAATGTAAATATAATGTTATAATATAATATTAAAATATTAATTATTATTAAAGTCACCTTTAATGATAATTAAACGTTATAACTAAGGCAAAACTCCTTATTTCACCAACTCAACTGAATTTGGGAATTGACACTGCCAACATGTGAACTTCAGGTGCCCTGCTATAAATAGAATTGCTTGTCGGCTAACTTACTATAAATAGTAAGTATGTGAAACTGAGTCAATTGAAGACTAAGCTTGAACCCATACGAGACGCTAAAGGAGAAATTCCTCTTATCACCGCCAAAAGAGACCCTCTAACCAGACATATTGGCCTACGAGGGCCAAGAATAGGCTAAGCTTGAACTCTGATGCTCGCAAAATTGGGGACATTACATACTCAGACCTTGTCTAGTGCAAACCATAGCATGCATGAGACTACCAATTGCACTTGCACTAGGGATGTGGCGCATGTTCTCTCTCTCTTTTGGTGTTGAAGGACATTGCTCAACTGAAAGCTTTATTCCCATAGGAATGGGAACACTCACTAGATTACATTCCTACATTTTGGACCACTACAAAACAAAGTTAGCATGCTTACTCTAGTTAATCCAAAGTTTTTTGTAGCTCTATCCCACTTGATCTCCCTAAAATATGCTTAGTTGTTCCCAAATCATTCATATGAAATTGTAAAGAAAAGATACAATTTAAGACCCCCGATCATTTCCATAATGTTACTAATCAACATATCATCGGCATAAAGAACAATAACAATAAACTAATCACCTATCTCCTTAAAATAAACAAATTGATCTAACTTAACTCTAACAAGGGCCAACTCTAAAACATATAAATTGAGCATATGATACCAAATCCTAGGGGATTGTTTTAGACCATATAGGGGTTTCTTCAACCTACAAACCAAGTCCTCTTTACCCTTCATCAAGAACTAGAAGAGCTCTAGCTATGACATGTAGATCTCCTTCTATCCCCATGTAAGAAAGTTGTCTTAACATCTATTTGTTTGACCTCAAAATAAAATGCAACAGCAACAAACAATAGAAATTTGATGGATGTAAGCTTTACAACAAGATAGAAGGTCTCAATAATATCAATTCTCTCTACTTGAGAATAACCTTTAAAAACTAACCTTGCCTTGTACTTTTTGACCTTTCCCTCTAAACTATAATTCTTCCTGAACAATTTTCTTATCCTTGTGAAAATTTACCAAGTCCCATGTAATGTTCTTCTCTAACACAGACATCTCCTTGTTCATACCCTTCTTCCAAGACGCCCTATCTACAAACTTCATTACCTTCTTGATAGTTCTAGGCTCATCATCACCCATAGACAAAACAAAAAAGAAACAAAAATCAAGTGAGCTTTACCTTTCTAAGTGCTTTCTCTATCAAGTGGACATCCTCATGATTAGGGTATGAGGTTTTTCTTCTTCCTCTGAACTCTTTGACTCACTCTCTAAACAAATCTCCTCTTCAGATCTATCATGTACCTTTGGTTCAACCTCAAGTAAAAGCTCCATGGTCTTTGGCTTCAATTGTAAGAATGTCTTATTCTCGTCTTTAGGTTGCAAAGGTTTAGGAGAATATCTGATTTCTACAAAGATCACATTCTAACTATACACTATTTTTCCAATCTCAAAGTTCCAAAGCTTGTATCATTTAATTCCATCATTCTATTTGAAGAAGATACATTTCTTTGCTTTGAAATCCAACTTGGATCTCTTCTCCTTAGACACCTACACATGCCTCAGAACTGAAAACCCTAATTTGCTGCAATGAAGGCTTCTTTCTTGACCAAGCCTCCTCTAGGGTTTTTGTTGGCAAGAGCTAATGTAGAATATTTGTTAATCAAATAAGCAATGTTCACAACTTTTTCCTAGAATTTCTCATCCAAGCCAACTCCACTAAGCATAGTTCTAGCTCTGTCCATAAGTGTCATGTTCATCCTTTCTACAACTCTATTCCAATGAGGGGTGTGTGGATTTGTCTTATAACTCGTAATGCCATGTTCCCTTGAAAAGTTGTTGAACTGTATTGAACAAAACTCTCCACTATTGTTTGTCATCATCTACTTGACCACCTTCTATGTCTAGTTCTCTACATGAGCTTTGAACTCTTTGATTTGAGCTCAATTTTTTGCCTAAGGAAAAACACCTATGTTTTCCTAAAGAAGTCATTCATGAAAGAAACATAATACAAGGATTTTCCAAGTGAAGGTACACCAACAATACCAAATACATTATTATGAATTAAATCCAAAATCCCTAAAAATTTAGGAAAGATCAAGTAAAACTTAACAATATTATGCTTTCCCATTATACAATGTTCACAAAATTCAAAATCTAGGGTATAATCAATGAGCCCCTCCACTAAATTCTTAGATTTCAAAGCCCTAAGACCTTTCCCATCAATGTAGCCCATATGCTTGTGCCACAACATAATCTTCTTAGCAAGAAGCTTGTGATTCCTTGAATTAGAAACCTTAGAATTATTACATTCTACAATGTTTACACCAAGGCAAATTTGAATTCCAAAAGGAACTCCCTTGGCCAATACCATAGCTTCATGCGCCATCTTGCATTCTTCCTTGTTGAAGAGCATCTACACACACATCATTCATCTTCCTTACCAACAAGAATTTCCTCACCAAATCTTGAATGTGCAAAACACCAAAAAGGGATTTGGTCCTCCCATCTTCAAAAGAAGGCATGATTTTGCCTTAACCAACAATCTTGAGAGAAGAGTTATCTCTTGTGTAGACCTTTCACCATCAATGTTGTTATACTCAATCATGTGAAAAGAGACTCCAAAGTCAATCATCCATGTATCTTTACATGTATGCATAGCTAGGGTTGCAATGAACACTTCACTAGTGTTTTCATTAAAGGCTCTAGAGTTTGAATCATCATCAAACTCCTTCATGGATTTCTTTCATTGCAATCCTTCTTAATGTGGTAGTTTTGCCACAATTCCAACACTTGACCTTAAATCTATCAAGAGACTTAGATCTCCTCTTTGATTTAGATTGTTTGTACTTCTTGTTCTTGACTTTGTCCTTCTAAAAACCTCTAACAACTAAAGTATCTCTAATAGATTTTGGTGTTTTATGCCTCATCTCCTCTAACACTAAGGCACCAACCACCTCATCAAGATTCAACATTGAGAAGGTACTATTGATTGCTATAACAAAGTTGTCCCACAAATCTAGCAAAGAACACAATAAGGTAATGCATTGATGCCAATTGGCTTGCCTCAATGTTTAAGACTTTCAAATGCTCTATCACAAAGTCTCCATCATTCATCCTCACCAAATATAGCTTCTTTTGTAGAAAAAGCTTGTTTACAAGGGGCTTCCTCTCATAAAAATTCCCTAACTTCATCTAGAGTTTCTAAGTAGGGATTTCTCCCCATAAATTCAAGAGCAATAAATCAAAAAGCATGGGCATACCAAACTTCTACCCTTTGAATCATACATTTCCCAATCATCTGCAATCATGCTAGAGGGTTTCTAACCAACAACTGCAACCCACAAGTCTCTATCAACAAGAAGATCCTCCATCTTGAGCTTTCTTAGAATCGGTGTCATTAAACTTCACAAACTCCATTTTTATGTACTTGCCATCTTTGTTCTTCAAAATAAAAAACTTGATGACACTACAAAGCTCCAACTCAAGCGCAAGGATCAATACAATAGCCTACTCCTCCCACAAATCTAACAATCCAATCAAGTTCTCATACCAAATTAATGTAAATAGACTAATTCCTACTTAATCCAGATAAGCAATGCAAATAAGCTAAATTTAATATAGAAAAAAACAGCCTCCAAAGCACACCCAATATATTGATCTTCAAACAAGGTTACAATACACTCCTTGAGTTACAATGCTTCAATGAATATCAACACACTGTATTTGGAGGAATTCCTGCACATAAAACTAGACACTTGAATCTCCATCCCAAGCCCTCAATATATAAACTAAAAACTTAAAATTACCAATGGTTTCCCAAAATCATGGGCCAAAATCAAGACCCAAACCATGGTCCAAGTAGTCCAAGTTAGACACATGCACCAAGTTCAAAGCATAACTCCTCCACAATTAGAAAGTATCTTGTGATTTGACAATGTGACTCCTATGACTAAGGCGGTTCTACATAATTCTCAGGTGCTGCACTTTGGAGAACTCATTACGTCTTACACCCTCTTACATGCAACTATTTTTAGCTGGTCAATGATGCTAGTCATAGTCCAGCTAGTAACCTCTCTTATTTCTTACAATTGTCATAAGACTAATGATACATGGCAAAAAGGGCCAACAAAACAATCTCAATATTCCTTCCAAGTTGGGTGCTAGTTTCCATGTGGGAACATTATTTCAAATATTAAATAATTGCAACTAGCACTAGGACTTGCGAGGTGTACAACACCTAGTCCTAACAAGTTTAAGACCCATTTAGTGTGTGATTTAAATAATGCTCAAGCTAGATGGTATTGTGCTTGACCTTACAACTGCACATACCAAATAAGTTAATAATGTGATAGATAGCTTTGGTATTGAAAGACAACATGCAAGCCACAAAGAATAAATACAATGTTATTTTCATAGGTTAAAACTCATCAAGCCAAATGGATTTGACAATTAAGCACACAACAAGTTCGTGACTGATAATTACATGGCAAGAAAACACATCAGTCTACACATTTAAACACAATCATTTTTTGCATTGTTCGCTTTGAAATTACAACCTTACAACATATTGAGCAGATTGTGTTTGTTTGCAAGCAATATTGTGCAAGTCCAATAGACCGTTCAATGATTTTAGCCAATTTATCAACTGCATTTGAAAGCTATGTGACAACTATATATTTCGTTTTTTTGCTTTGTTTTTTAATTTTATTATTGCTTTTCAGTTATTTTCTTCTAGCTGCTAGGATTTACATTTATTTTTTCTATTTTTTTGTTATGGCTTCATTTTTTTTGGAAGAAAAATGGCATCCACAAACAACAAAATTGGTCGTAAGTGTAGCACTCTGTTAGGTCCCAAAACCACAAGTCCACAATCCTAAAACTTCTTCCTACCTTCAAGGCCAAGGATATGTCGTCAAGAAGGTAAAGCAAGGGTTCATCAATAGATTGTGAATTGTTTAAGCCCTACAACGAGAGGTAGTCTCTCCTACACTTTGGGCTCAGCTTAAACCCAAGAGGGTATTCCCAAAGGTATAACTTAATAAGTATTTAAATCAGTTATAATATGACATGACTGTTAAAAAACAACAGCTATACCCAAATGTGCACTTGACCCCCATAGTTGTCATTAGGTCAAGATCAAATAGCTGTATAAGACCTCTATATGGCTGCTAACACATATCAGCATCGTTATAGTCCCTTAAGATATTTTCATTTGTCATACATACACAATGGCAAGGTGTAGACATTTTGTACATAATTCTCTGATAATCAAACAGTTTCAGTTTGCTTAAGATTTGTTCCCGTTTTTAATATCAAACCATGAATAGCATATATAAAACCTAATCTTACTCCTATAGCTAACCTGAATAGAGATGTTTAAATAAAAGTGTTTGATCTTGAACCAATATAGACTAGTGCCTACTCCATTGGGCAACAAAGTCATGAACAGCAAAGAGGAAAGGAAAATATTCAATACAGCATCGACAAAACTAGATTTCCATTTTAATGAAACCAAAGATTATATCAAATATAATGAACATACTTAATGATCCATCTCAGAACTACAACAGCCAACCTGCAATAAAAGAATGACCATTACAAAACATTTGTAATGAATTAGATGCTGTCAAACATACATCAAACTTCTAATACAGTTACACCAGCAAATGTGGTGAGAGGAAATAAACAACTACACATTCCCTTGAATTGTTACAAACTACCATGGAGACATTCATTACAAAAGATTAAGCGATATAAAACCCTTCCTACGGTATACAAAATATAGTCCTTTCATTTACATCTCAAACACATATCTATCAATGCCCTAGAATACATCTGAGGCACTTACAAACCAAAAATTGGCTTGACAACCAACCATCTAAGTGAATAGCCAATTGATCTAAAATTTAAATAGATTTCTCATTTCTTGAAGTCCAACAACACAAAGTGCCTCGGGATGATAAAATGTTGGTGATTTGAAGAAACTCACAACACTCTTCACAATCGTCCATGCATCACGATTAGCGTCTCAAATTGTGTGAAAATTGCTTGCAAAATATTAAATCCACACAAGAGGCATGAATAAACATACCATAGATCCACAAATCCTATCTTCATTCATTGAGCCCCTAGATCTAATGTATTTAGGGCATTGTCGAGCTAATAAATCCACTGAAAACGATGCTAGGGGATGGTGTGAACACCATCGTGTCTGAAAACCCTAATCGTCATATTAAATGCAATATGGGCCGATTATCTTTTATTTCCTCTAAACCCACACCTTTTAGAATAAAGAATGTTTTTTAGGCATTATTAGATCTAATTCGATAACTACAGAGCATCATCAAATCATTTATGTCGTTCTGGATCGCTTTTGTCTTTATTGTTGTAAGGTACATGCAAATCCATGCTCAAATGATGAACAATGGTTTTTGGGTGCAATAAACCCTAATCTAGAAATTTATGATGTCAACCCTAGTCATAAATGGTCTTCTAGGCATGCAAGGAAGTAGTTGAGTTTGAACAATAAAAAGCACAATAGTTTCAAACTTTGGAGGTTAGGGATAACTCATACTTCATGCCTTTGGTCAAGGCATCAAGGATTGGGGGTGACAAGGAATTCATACCATTAAGGTATGTGGAATGGTCGAAGCAAGCAATCCCGATAAGGTAATAAGCTTTGAATGTCAGGGATCAAGAGTAGGGTGTTCTTCATGACAGGTACTTGAGTATAAGGATGGCCAAAAGTTCGACTCTTAAAGAGAACATAGTAAAAGGATTCAAAAGTTGGGGGGTCAAAGTTGGTAGAGAAGGCATAACAAGAAGGGAAAGTTTGAAAGTCCATCTCCAAAGGAGTACATGGTAAAAAGGTTTAGAATTTGGGGGATCATAGTTGGCAAAAAAGGCATGTCCAGAAGTGAAAATCGGAAAGTTTGAAAAATATTCTTAGGAAACTTTTGAAGAGTAGAGGATCAAGATGTCAAGGATGACATGGAACAAGTACCCAAGTAGAAGGAAGCCCACAACTCCAACTCCAACAAAGCACTTAAGAAATTGAATCAAGAGTCACAAATCAGGGGAGGTCCATATGAGGTACGCCAAGTAAGGGATAGTCCAAACTATGGTCCAAAAGACAAACAAATTTTGACAGAAAAAGAAAGGGAAGTTGGGGTTAGGGGAAAAGGTATGCCAAGAAGGGAAAGCTCAACAAGCCTATAAGAACAAAGGGGATAAGCGAGGATGGGTGGAGTGGCATACTGAGATGGACAACCCCAAAAGTTCAAAAGTTTGACAACCTACATAGAATAACAATTTTACCAGAAAACACACTAGACTTGGTGTTGGTGTGAATAAAGTTTCCTACCCAACAAGTTCACCTAGAAGGTCCTATTCACATGTTAAGTTTACTTAGGTCCTAGGGATCTTTCTAGAAGTCTTAGGCGTCATGTGATCTTATCATGTTGTTTAATACTTTTTCCTAGGTCATTTAATATTTGATGAGTTAATTGCCACATGACATAGGATTAAGACACTTATCATGATCCTGTCTAATCCCATGTCTCACCTTGGCTATATAACCAAGGGTCTCTCATACATCATATATTGAATTCTATTTTGCATTCTTGATAGGAATACAGTTTATTCTTGTCATATTAATCTTCACTCTCTCTTTGTGCTTTCAATTTGGCCTCTAGATCTTTGTGGCTATCTCCATAGCCAGCTCTTACATGATATCAAAGCAAGTGGGGTGCCTTTAGTTTGTCCTTTTGGAGAGATCTTGGTAGATCTTCAAAAGTTGAGTATGCTCTTCTCTTGCATCGTATGATGATTTGGAAAATCAAAAAAACTTGATAGAAATACCAAATTTTGGGGGAGTTCCTCTTTGTGGCTTTGTATTGCAAGTATGTTTTGGAGCTTGTTGGTGCAAATCTAAGCTCACCATTTAGTTCAAGGCGTTCGAGAAAGTTAGGTTTGCCTTTTGTTTCGTCCAGATCGAAGATCAGACATATGAGGCCAGATCTATGAGGGTTTGAAGCTATAAAGTGGTTGCCAAATCCAGGAGGTAGCTGCAATTTTGGAGCATTTTGGATCAAATTTGATCCTGCCATCACATCCAGAAGGACCCAAAACCCCAAGATTGACTATCAATTCATCAAAATCGAAACACTTCACCCAAAGCCGTAAAAAAAAACTGCCCCAAGCCGTTCATACGACCATACAGTCGCTTGCGCCATCATTTCAGTCATCTACAGAGTCTACAAACTATACCCACAACAAGCTATACATGGCCCCCACACACACAAAGCGCCACGCGGCACCCATCTACATGCCTCTGCAGGTCCACCAATCTAGCAAGCCGTGTACCGTGCAACCCCACCAATCCAACAAGCAGACGGTAATAAAAACTGGCAAATTGAAATGCGTATTCTGTGGATTTTTTAAAGATTTTGAATGCCTGTGAAAAGATTTCGTTGAGATTCCAACAACATTGGGGATAAGAAATATATTAGCTTTTGAAAGAGTATTCCAATGGGTCAAGCCAGGCGCATGATAGTCGTTTGACCATCAATTTTAATCCCACGGATCAAGCAAATATTCTAAAGAATATTCCCTGCTAACGTCAGCAATGCCTTTTTAAAATCCCCCCCCCACTCCTTCATTTGAATTTTCATTTTGAAGGGCAATTTTCAAATACCCATAACTAAGGATCAAGACATTCGTTTTTCAAGCAATTTTTTTGAATCAGGACAGAATTTTGCTCTACGCAATGGTGCAGGTAGTTTTTTATTTTGGTGTCTGGACTTTCCAGAAAATGTAGTTTCTCATAGGTGTTGCTGAGTCGTTCTCATTTTGGGAACTTATGGGGCTCCATTCTCGCTCCTACGGTAACATTTTTGGGTGCAGTTTTTTTTTAATGCGCATAATTTTTTGTGTACTTTTCATTCGTGTGATCAAATTGATCTCATTTTATTAAAAAAAATGTACTTTGATTTTGTGGCCAAATTTGGCATTTGCATCAAGAGCACTTCGTTGTTTTTTGGCAAGCGGCATTTGTAATCGCACTAATCATAAAGTGCCAAGCTTGTATACCGCTTGGGGGGGCGGGGCGGAGAGAGGGTAGGTAGGGAATAGGATAGTTCATGGGCTTGATGGTGAACCAAAAGATGAAGCTAAGGAGAATAAATAGGTTGAATAGTTGTGAAGAAACCATTAGCTATTTGTGCTTGTATGTCTCTCCTAAGTTGTTTCACATTGAGAAATTGGATACACACATGGCTATGTGGAGTACATTGTCAAAATTGTTTGGGCAAACAAATGAAATTCAAGGACATTTGTTGGAGAATAAATTAATAAGTCTCAATCCACATAGTTTTGACGACATACATGACTTCATCACCAAATTCAAGTCACTAAGAACATGATTGAAGGATTGTAAAATTGAAAAATCATATGCACAATTGGTGTTAACTGTTCTTTCAAAGCTAGGACTTGAATATTCAGTGTTTGTGTCTACTTTCTATGCTACAAAAAATGCCTTTGGGAGTGAGTTTAAGATGCCTTCCTTTGAGGATTTTGCTATGCAACTCACGAGGGAGCAAGATAAGCTTATTCAAATGGGTGTTTTGAAGTCTTCAAAATCCAACGCCTTGATTGCAAAGGATGAGAAAACTTAAGTGGCAAAGAAAAGAAAAAGAACAAGCCTAAGAAGAACACACAATCCACATTTAATTCCGCAGAAGAACATAAAAATTCCTCTAAGGGGGAATCATGTAAGAAGGAAAGGCCTACTTGTGCATATTGCTAGAAGGATGGACATGAAGAACACTATTGTTATAAAAAGGATCTTGATGAATTGAAACATCTTCTTGTGAACAACAAAATCAGTTTACCTTCTAGAATGTCTACTTCAACTTCTTCTAAACATACAAAATTTGATAAGGAAAAGAGTCATTCTATTGGAACAAGTAAGAACAAAGGACAAGTTCTTTGTGCTTTTGCAAGTCATGGATCAAGGAGATGGCTTCTAGATTCAAGAGCTTCTCATCATATGGCATCTTCGCTATCTATGTTCTCTTCATTCAAGCCTTGTGTAATGCCACCTATTTTGATGGGCAATCATACTTATGTGAATGTAATTGGGAGGGGATCTATTGATATTAGGGATGGCACCTTCAATGATGTCTTGTGTGTACCTCATTTGATAAACAATCTTCTTTCTATCTATCAAATCACTCATGGTGGAGCAAGGAGGACTGTGGAATTCAATCCTAATTCAATTATCATTCAAGACTTGGAGAGCAAAGAGGTCATTGCTACTAGGATGGTTGATCATGCATCTTGGCTATAAACCTTTTCCGACTTTGTTCCTAATGCTGATATTGATCCTTTGGATGATGATCACACTTCTAGTGTGGACTATGGTTTTGGGGAGAATTTTGATTACTTGAACTTGGGTGTGCTCACAAGTGATCCAATCCTTGAACCATGCATTCCATCTCCTCCATCTATTGTTGTGGTTGATGATGCTTGTGTTGCTACAAATATGGCTTCTTGTGATTCATTGCAACAGGATATTCATTGTCTTTCAAATATGGCTACTTGGGATGACTTCTTGACAAGTATTTCAGACTTGTTTGTGGAGTCTCATATTGCAGATTTGGGAGACATCGTTGATTGCATTCATCTTCTCTTTGATGAAGATGATCCTTCTTCAATTGTTGTGAGGGAACACTATGACCCTCTTGTTCATTCTCTACATGATCATTCTTCACAATTTGACATGAGTGTTGATACTTTTGGACAGCATTTGGAGGAGGCTTCTTTATCTTCAGAGGAGATATCTTTGTCTTTGGATTGTGTTCTACATTCATCTCCACTAGATTTTGGAATGTCCTCTTCAACAATGCGGCCTAGAACTTGGAGTGTGTCCGCTTTCAACATCAACATGGAGACACTTGAGCATTCATCAAAGACATCATACATCATCCTTCTTCCGTCATCTTCCTTTTAGGAATGAGAAGAAATCCTGCATACATTCTTGGTATTGTTTCTTCCTAAGAGGAGGAATGTTGTTTGAAACTTTGATGGTCTTGGATAATCTTCAACATTTATTGTCAAGCATCTACCATCTTTGCAAGAGATCCTTCATTGAGGGGGGCTACATAGTCTCTCTTCTTCTCTCTTATGGGGGGGCCTTTTTTCTTGCATGGGGTTTTGTCCTTCTCATTCTTCAGTGAGAGAATTTTGTTTTCATCTATCTTTTGGGGAGGATTTTTGTCCCACTAGGTTTTCTCCTTTTCTCTGTTTGTGAGAGATTCCATTTGTATATGGGTACCTAACATGGCCTCATAGTCAAGACCCATCTTCATCTTTGCATCATTTGCATTAGTTTCCTCTTCCCTAAGTTGCACTTAAGGTGGGTGTTGGTGTGAATAAGGTCTCCTACCTAACTAGTTCACCTAGTAGGTCCTATTCACATGCTAAGATTACTTAGGTCCTAGGAATCTTTCTAAAAGTCTTAGGTGTTGTGATCTTATCATGTCATTTAATACTTTTTCCTAGGTCATTTAATATTTGATGAGTTAGTTGTCACATGACATAGGATTACGACACTTGTCATGATCCTGTCTAATCCTATGTCTCACCTTGGCTATATAACCAAGGGTCTCTCATACATTATATATTGAATTCTATTTTGCATTCTTGATAGGAAAATAGTTTATTCTCGTCATATTGATCTTCTCTCTCTTTGTGCTTTCCATTTGGCCTCTAAATCTTGGTGGGTATCTCCATAGCCAACTCTTACACTTAGAACTTTTTGGATTTTTTGCAACTATTAGCACATGGGGGATGACATAGGCCAACACTTAGGCAAAATTTGACTCATGGGAAACCCACTTAGACTAGCTTAGATCAGTTACAAATGGTCGGTTTGAAAGGGTTAGGGCACATGGAAGTGATGGGACTCAAGCAAAAATGTCATTACAAATTTGAGTCCCAACAAACCCTACTTAGAAACATGGCATAATAGGTACAAAGGCAAGAATTGTGGTAAGCAACTATTATGGGCTATGTATTAGAGAAGGCATAAATCACCTCAAATTTAACTTTGTTACAAATTCTTGACCGAGATGTGCAAATATGTAATGTAGTGGACCTTATGGTTAAGCGACAAGTTAAGGCTTTCCTTGTGTCTTATGACAAGAAGCAGCTAAAAGAAGGGAGTTAAGACATTGGCAACTATCATGAGATCTATAGGGTCAACGGTCGATTTAGGTGGCTCTTCATCTTGCATTGGTCCATGGATATGAGTATCTCATACTGCAAGTAGTCAAAATTCACAAGAACAAGCATATGTTTTTTTCATTCCTTGTAACGCTTTTGATGCACAACCTTCAATAAAAAGTATTGCATGGAATCAAGAAAAATATGAGGCCTAGTTGACATGTGCCAATTTTTCATACTACAACAACATAGCATTTATGTTGTGAGGAACCCTTATTGGAAAGCATTGGTCTATGCATTGCCCTTAGCAAGAATGGTATTCAAGGCACCAATCCTTATGAGCTAAGTCGGCCATTGTTCAAGGATGTCGTCAAAAACACAAATATTTTAATTCAAGAACAAAAGGAAATTTGGCAAAATAAAGGCTGCACTATTTTATCCAGCAGGTGGACAAATGACAAGAACCACACTAATCAATTTTCTCGTATATTGAATTAGGTATATTAAGCCACATATGCAGTAGTGCATTTATAACTCCCACTTACATTGAATAATCTCTGCATGTAAAACTCTAGCATGGACTCTCACTAATAGCAGTTCTCAAGCAGCACAACATGTTTATGTTTATCAAAGATCATTGTAAACCTCTCCAATAATAGAAGAATCTATAACTACAAATTTGATTACCTTTACTGCAATGATCAAAAATAAAAATAAGTACTTCTGATGTACCCACTGATCATCACTCGACATATGATACTTCACTTGTTTTCCCTCATCTATTTTGGACTCTCCCCACCTTGGCCACTCACTACCAACATCCATGATCAGTAACACCTCCTACACATGTATCATCTTAGCCAAAAAGGATAGTAACCAATATATCTTGTTATAGTGGACATGATTGATTCCTCTCTCAAATACATGAGTACAGTAGTCAAATACAAATGTCAGCACATGTCTAGTGGCCTTCACCAACACCAAGATCCAATTAAACTTCAAAAATGTCTTTATTGTTGAATGCATGTACACTAGAATAGATCCATCTTCACATGACTCTGGTATGTGCCAAGAGGTATCCAAAAGGTTTGAGGTGTCAAGCCTTATATTCTTAACCCAGAATTTGTGATGGGATTGGTCAGTCAAACCTTTTGCATACCACTGGACATGCTTCAGAATAGTTCAGATACATGTTAAGATGGATCTATGCTAGTAATAGAATTTGTCTAGCTTCTTTGTAGATGCATTCTATAGAGACAAATGACTTGCAACCACCTAATTTTCTGAGGCTTAAATGTGTTACCTTCTTTGGAAAGAATTTGCTTTTATTGTTAAGAGTATATATCTATAAAAATGCCAGCCTTGTCAATATTCTCTATGCATTCACCCACACATGCACAGACCAAAACTCCTAATTGATATGAGATGTAAATAGTGCTTCACAGCATAAACCACACTGTGTTCAAATAATATGCCTGAAACTGCTTTGAATCAGTAATCCTGCTAATCTATAAAATTGTGCACGCATTGTCACCATATAGACCACATGAGAGAGCCCAATCTTTTCTGTAACATTACAAACATCCTCGTTTGAAGATGTATCAGTACCATTAATTAGTTGCCTGGGGTAATATTGGTCAACACATCCATACAACAGAGAACCATGACATCCTCCGAGTCTGGTTTAATTCCTCTATTTATACATTGCTCTTAGATACACAATGTTCGAGTAGGGCGGTGCCCATCTTGAGTTCACTTGGGGTGCATATAGCAGATGTCATCCTGCTACAATTTTTCTGATCATCTCCTTGTAATAAAGAGAAATATCAATATGGAAAGATATCCTATTGGCCAAAACTTGCAAATTCGTTCACCTACATCTTAATGTTGCTGATATTAGTACATTTCTTGTGGCATGCCTGCAGCCTTTTTTTAGAATAAACCAAAATTTCAATTTGGTATTTTAGATTATTACATGTCCCCTTTATTTCAGCTTCCATTTGCATTCAAAGAAGCTTGTATTTTTGGGGATATAGAATTTCTCTTTGTGTTTACTCATGGCTGACATGCCCAATAAATATCGCCTCAAAGTTGACCCACACAGTTACAATTTCCTTCCAACATTAGGAACAACCGTTGCATTGAAACTGAGGTGACAGAGCTCAGATTTTGGCTCCCTTCTGTCACATATGGGGACATATTGAAGCGATGACTTCAACAGGTTATAAGGGCCCCTTGCCAATCCAAACCAAACTGGAAAAGGGCAAAGAGTTCATGTTGCCTCCCATTGTGTCTCTTTCATCTAGCTCGACCTCCTTTGAGTTATACAACCACTACTGCTACATTAAATCAATCTTCCTTTTGTTTTGTTTCGAAGTGGGAATTTAAAGTTTGTGTTGAACAATTAGGAAAACTTGCTGCAAGAGACTGCTCAAGAAAACTGAAAATAGAGGGAGGAAAAATAACTTTTCCAAAGTAGCTCTCACTCTTTAAGTTGGCCATGCGGGAAATATTTAATAATTAAATATTTAATTGCAAGTTGTCGTAAAAACATAAATTAAAAGGCAACTTAAATTAAGTATTTTTTAATGTGAGTTTAAAACTTTAAAGTGACTAAAGTGCCGCAAAAAATTAATTAACTTAATAAAGTCATTTTTCAGCAAAATAAGGATTATTCTTGAAGAAAGGAATTAAATTAAAAGTTAATATGAGGATTTCAAGAATTCAGATGGTAGTTACGGTTGGGAAAGGAAAAAAGCAAATTTTGGAGCACATTTTTGGGTTATGTAGGGAATTTTGTGAGAAAGTGGCTTTTGCTGCTGTTTGCAGAACTTTGTGGAGACGGAATCCTCATAAAGAATATCATCTTCGAAGTTGAAATATGCTTCCTAGGTGATTGCTGACAGTTCCATTCAGGGACTGTGTTGGAGCTTATCAGCTGAGTTTTTATGGAATTACTTCTTTCAAGGTTTATCGTATCTGAGCATTATAGGAATTAATTGCAGAATATCAATATCTTTTCTTGGTGAGTTTATTTCAAGAACTTCTCAAGATTATTTTATAAACTAAGTATTTTGTATTTCTGTCCTTGCATCTTTGCCAGAATAAGCCGTACCCTAGCAGGCTTATTGGTGTCATATAATTAATGGTAATAGAAAAGGACGTAAGTTGTGCTGTACATTTCCACACCTTTCAGTTGTTACCTTTGAAACCGTATGGAATGGTTATTGGATTATTTAATTTGAATTATTTAATGGCAAGGGTGATTGGGGTGAAGATCATGAGAAATTGAAGGCTTGAAATTAATTCAAACTTTAAGCTTCCACCACCGTACTTCTAAAAGGGGTCTGTTAAAAAGTTGTGTCCGTACAATTTTATAGGAGGTTGCGCCAGTAAACTAAGGGATGTTATTAATCTGATGGGGATGTATATATTAATGCTGGCATTAAAGTGTGTCTGAAGTGGTGATCAAATTAAAGGATTAGCGGCTTAGTCAATTAAGAAGTATTAATTCATGCACCAGTCGTACCTTGTAAATTACAGGCTGTCGTACCATTTTCTGGGCATTCCGTACAGCCCACAGTGAAAGTGAAGTGATGTACCATATGGAGCCATTGAAGATTTAACAGGTCAGAAAAATATTACATTCGCTTTCTGATGATACAGACGATCTTTTCTGTTAGAGCAATTAAACAGCTGTAGAACAGTAGAAGGTGACCTTTAATGTAACATTCCTTTATGAATCAGTAATTATCAGTTTCCTTTAATTTTATTGTAAAATTACTTGTTGAGCTGAATCAATTTCATGTCTCAAAAGGAATTGGTCTGAAAATGTTTGTCAAATTGTCCACCTGATAAGACTCGGGAAAAGTTCAAAAAAATTGATGAAAAACTTAGGGTAGGTCATCTCAACTAACCACATCGACAGGGCCATGATTTAGTATGAACATCTTATTAAACAGGCTAACGTGTAGAAGAGTTTGTTAGTCTTATAATTTGGTGTTCCATCTCAAAAGATTTAACAAATTTGGGTAATTCTGTTACTGCAGAAGGTTGTGTCACAATGTCAATGCTTCAAATATTAATAAGACACTCACAACTCTGATTTCCCACATCTTAAGGAAATAGTGATACTTACATGTCCATTCAGACCCAATATCAAGTAGAGAAATTGGCTATAAAATTTTACCATGTTCACTAGCTCTTTGCACATTGGAGCAGTGTTCCATGCAATGTCAGCAGTTTCTCTAACAGTCTCTTACAAACATCTGTAAAGCCCATAAGATAAAAGGCTGGGGCTACATGACATTTTTCCAAACTCTTTAAGTTCATATGGCAATAGTCCAGCAGGGGGAGACTCTTCAAAGCCACATGGCAATCCCCTCAGAGGGAGGTACTCTTCTGCCATCTTGAAACCTGTATAGTGAGCACCAAAGTCTAAGAGAAGCTGCACTTTCCACAAGAGGCCTATGCTGATTGATGGTTACCATCACATTGTTGGAATATTAAGGTTTACATTAATAAAGTCACCTTAGTGACTTGTTTATTTTTGTTATTTAATAATTGGTTATATTCCCATGAGATGGTAGTTTGGGAAGTTATATTTAAAAGGCTTTATAAAAGTCATTTTGTAATACATGCCCGGATGAACTCAATAATAATTATTATCATTTTGTGTTTATTACTGTGCAAATGTAATGCTCTTGATTTTTGCAATACCCTATGACATAGGGGTGATAAATTCACCACTCTCCTCACTAGATCTAAGGCTGAAAGTCGGCAAGATTGGGACAACTGTACTGGTGGTGTATAGAAAATTAATAATCTGGTCCAAAACCTGCCAGAATTTGAAGGAAGCTCATTTAATTGACAAGATGAAGACTCATTTCAAACAACCAACTTGATTTCTGTGGGTTTGAGGACAAATGACAAGCTCTGCCTGGACCTGCCTTCTGCTTTTTTTGATGCTCCAACACAACAGGACAGATATGAATGTTATTCTGCTCTTCACTTTCTGTTTTAGAGGACTGTTATTTATTACCATATGAAGAATTGTCTGGCCTTTGTGAGTTTTCTTTAAGCAGATCTATTGGTGTTCTATTAATTTACTTGGGCATTGTCCCCTCCCGAAGATTATTAGAAGTGTGTGTAATGTCCCCTTTTTTGAAATAGGATTCAATAATAAATAATTATAATAATAAAATTAAAATATTAAATATATATATATATATATATAAAATTTAATTAAGTTTAATGAATGGTCAAAAGGCATGAAATGAAGAGTTGTGACTCCCTCAAACATGAGATATAAAAGGGAGAAGAGTTCATTTGAAAAAGGGGAAGGAAAAAGGAGGGGAGCATAGGAATCAAGGAGGGATTAATGGAAGAAGAAAGGAATGGGAAGAAAATAAGGAAATGACTCTTTCAAAGGGCAGAAATTATGAAGGGTTGTACTCTTTCAAAGGGTGGTAATTGTGAAAGGTTGTGACTCTTGCAAAGGGCAGACATGATGAAGAGGTGTGACTTCTCCCTTACATCGGAAAATATAAAGGGGAGAAGGTTTCATTTGAGGAGGACATGCAGGTGAGATCAATTTGGAAAATAATTTATTATTCCCAAAAAGGCAGCAATGAAGGGTGGTGACTCAATTCCTATGAAAAGTGGTGACTCTTTCACCAATAAAGTATAAAAGAGAAATTGTTCCAAACATTCAAGGATCACTTATCAATCATCACTCACCAATGCATCAAACCAGCATTCATTCAATCATCACTCATGAATCCATCAAATCAATCATCAATTATCAAATCAAGCAAACAATCAATCAGCAAATCATCATCATAAATTATCAATTCATTCAATTAATCAAACATACAAACATCCATCATTCAAACATCAACTATTCAAGCATCAACCATTCTAGCCTCAAATCATTCAAATATCAATCATTAAGACAATCATTCAAAAATCAATCACTAAGACATCAATTATCGAAGAAGATCGGATAATATATGAATAATCTGCATTCAGAAAAACAACAGCCATTTGATTTAATAAGTGATCGGTATGGAACATGATTGAGTATGTTGTTTAATATATAATCTCTTATGTATCTTTAATCTAGTTACGATGGGAATTGCTAATCTATTTAAACTCTTATAATTATTGATTTGATCTATTTGTTTCCCTACAAGCAATCATGCATGGATTAGGAAGGAAACACGATTGGGAGAGGCAGCAGACCAGTTCCCACAATGTAAGTAGGCAACCCCATGTTGGATGGATAGTAGTTCCCGCCACTTGTGGGCCAAGGGGTGTTATACCACACTCTTGGGCTCAATTGTGATGAACAGTCTCTGGGTGCCCTAGCGTGCCTTCCTCTCCAATCCTTGCTATGGTTGCTTATTGGAAATGAAGCTGGAGATTAGATTCAATTAGGTGATGTTATTTATCTTAATCTATTTGTTTCCCTATAAGCAACCAGTAAGGGATTAGTAAGGAAACACGGTTGGGAGAGGCAGCAGACCGGTTCCAAAATGTAAGTAGGCCACCCCATGTTGGATGGACGGGAGTTCCTGCCACTCGTGGGCCAAGGGGTGTTATACCACACTCTTGGGCTTAATTGTGATGAACAGTCTCTGAGCACCCTATCGTGCTTTTCTCTCCAATCCTTACTATGGTTGGTTATTTAGCTTCAATTAGGGGATGTTATGTATCTTAATTGTTCATTTTCTCTTAAGTCCAGCAACTTTTATATGATTTAATTTTAGAATACTATTTGTGAAATAAATTATATTGTTGGAATTGTTATTTTTGGGCAAAAATCATGTATATCCCCAAAGGGGACATTACAATGTGCTTAATGCAACCCAATTCTTTTCATAGAAAACCATTTTACTTTTCATTTTATATCATTAGAAATGTGAAGCTTTTTGCAAAAGAAATTGAATTTGCAAATGCCAAATATATCCTGCATTTGTAAACCAAACAATAGTATGCCCAAATGTTTTATACTGTCAATTCTATAAGATTGAGCTAATGTAATGTTGACCCCTTTGAAGATGCAAATTAAAATAATTAGACCATCCCTTTGCTTCCCCAAAAATTTCTAGGAGATTTGAATACTTTGGTACTGATCTCGAGGTTTTAATGTTTTATTTTTTTTAACTACAAATTTTCAATGTTGTACAATAGAAAATAACTTGCATTGTGTCACAGTAAAACACATTGATTTATAGATCTACGTTGCTTTCTCATTTAAGAAGACATGGAGTTCATCCTCAATTGTCAGTTTAGTGTTGATAAAAATTTATAGGCTGAAAAATGTAATGTCAAACCATCATATGTGATTCCTAAAAAGTTGTTCAATTAAGGGAAATTTTCTGTAAGAGCACTTCAAAAAGTCAAAAGTACAACCCACACTAAAAATGTCAAGATCAAGATAAATGATCTTCAAAATAACACAAACTGCTTTTCCAAACAGCAACAAATATTAAAACTACCCTTTATGATAATATCTAAGTAGCCAAATCGTCCAAGTTTGAAAAACGACTTCGGGTACGAATCGTACCGAGTACGGGTACTGGTACAGAAACCATGTGGGTTTGCACAAGATTTGTTTTTTCCCACCCAAAAACAATTCCGATATTTGCCCAACGTTTCCAAACGAATTTGGTGATCACGTGGCATTTCCAAGCAAATTTCGGAACGATTCCAAGCGGATTGTACCTCACTTGACCTCCTTTGACCCACGAAAAAGGTGAAATGTATCAAAAAAGCCTGACACCTAGATTTATTCATTCATTTTGTTGCATAAAAAACACAACTGGCAACTACATAAAAAACATGACTAATGACTACATAAAAAACGTGACGAACAGAGGCAAAAACTGTGATGGAAGGCATAGAAACCGAGACAAAAAGCAGATTTAAGGGCATATTTCAGGTCACGACCAAGGCAAGGGGACATTGCAGGTAGGTTTTTTTTATTTCACTTTTTTCTTCATTTTTTCCCTTCATTTACAGTCTGAAACCCTAGGTTTTTTTTTAAGTTAAATATTTTATCTTTATTTAATAGTTAATAGTTAGGGATTAATAAATAATAAATTTAGAAGATTAATAAAAAAATTTAAAAACCCTAGTTTAAAAACTTAAAGTTATATATTTTAATTTTTAAAACTTGTTTTCTTTAATGATTTAAAATTTTAATCGTTCAAATTTAATTATAAAATTAAAATAGATAAACATGAATTTATTAAATTATTAAAATATTTTATATTTATAGTTTCAAGTAAATTAATTAATTTTTAAAATTTTCAAACTTCTCTTAACAAATTGTAGGCTTGTTGCACATAGATACATTGTTCGTAAATACTATGGCAACTAGTTTTGGATCTGTCGGCAAACCCTCATTCAATAATGACCTGACTTAACCACTATGGAGGCATGTAGAAATGGTAGAGCAAATTCCAGGTGGGGGGGACATATGTTTGGATATGCCCCGGGTGTGATAAGTGGTACACTAGTTCCTACAGTCGGGTGAAAGCGCATTTGCGTGCAATTCCTAGAAAGGGAATTAAAGCATGTCTAAGAAAAAATAAAATACCTATACCGCCTTCCAAAATAGTAGAATATATTAAGGAGCAAGAGGAAGCAGATGCAAGGGTTGAAAATAGAATGGGGCATCCATTGAGTACAGGAAGGGGCTCACAGAAGCCACCTACTTCTTCATCTCACACACATAGTGTTGGCCCTAATATTGTAGTAGAAAGCCATCCTTTTGAGAAGAAATGAAATTGAAAATGAAGTTACTATTTCAAAGAGAGCAAAGGGACCATTGGAGAGGTCATTTAATAATGATGCCAAAGATATTGCTAACCAAGCCATTGGAAGATGCCTCTATGCAAATGGTTTGTCTTTCAATGTTGTTCAATCGCCTTATTGGCACAACGTGCTAAGAAAAATAAATGAAGCTCCAAAGGGGTACATAAACCCAGGTTATGAGAAGGTGTGTAGCACTATATTGTCAAGGAAGGTCAAACATATAGAAGATGCATTATCTCCCATCAAGGCCTCATGGAAAGAAACAAGTGTATCTATTATTTTTGATGGACGGAAGGATGCAAGAAATAGACCATTAATTAATGTGATTGCAGTGTGCCCTAAATGGGCAATGTTTTTAAAAGTTGTGGATTGTGAGGGGCAGGTAAAGGATGCACAATTTATTGCTGACATCCTTATACAATGCATTAATGAAGTGGGTCCTCAAAATGTTGTCCAAGTTATAATGGACAATGCAAAGAATTGTAGAGCGGCTATTATGTTAGTTGGGACACGATTCTCACATATATTTTGGACACCTTGTGCCATGCATTCCCTAAACCTCATAATACAAAGTTGGGTACAAAAATAAATTGAATCAAACAATTCTATGTTGAAGTTGAAGAGATCCAAATGTTCATAACAAATCACCACATGTCACAAGTTATTTTTAGATCATTCTCATGACTAGAGCTACTGAAGGTAACTCAAACTTCAAACAATGCAATTTTTTTGATGTTATGTTTTACTTTAATAATTTATTATATAATTAATTAAAATCTATATATATATATTGATTTTAATTATTTAATTTTATTTCCAAATAGGTGGTTGAGACTAGATTTGCATCCAACACAATTGTCTTGACACAACTTGTGAAGGTGCGAGCCGCGCTTTCTGCTATGGTCATTAGCCAATCATGGGCTATATGGAAGCAATCAAACACTGAGAGGGCAGCAAATGTAAAACAAAAGATTTTAGATGACACTTGGTGCGATAGGGTGGAATATCTTCTTTCTTTCACCAAGCCCATCATGAGCATGATACGCTTTACTAACATGGATAAGCCATGCTTGGGGGAGGTTTATGATGGCATCAACTCAATACTTGAGAAAATGAAATTCATCATAAATGCAAGAGAGCAAGATCCTGAAGAAACCTTCTTCAAAGAGGTGCAGTCAACTTGTGTTGACTGGTGGAATAAAATGACCACCCCACTCCATCTTCTTGCCTTCGCTTTGACTCCAAAATATTACAGTCCAGAGATCCTTGCTATACCAAACAGAGTGCCACCATACCGTGATGCAAAAGTCAACGAGGGGTTTAGGAAAGTTCTTGCTAAACTCTTCACTAATCCTGATATGGAAGATGCAGTTACAACTAAATTTGTTGATTTTGTTGCCTCTTGTGGTCAAAGTGCTTTTGTTCTCCATAACAAATATAGGAAGGATGCTCACTCTTGGTGGTACCTCAATGGCCACAAGATGCCACACCTCCAAATTCTTGCAATAAAAGTTTTATCTCAAGTAAGTTTTGGATTTTTACCACTCTAAATTTGGTTTTAACTTTTAAGTGTTATCATTTAAAATTAAAATGCGTTCTTTTCAAATTTGAAGTTTGATTTACAAAATTTTTAATTTAACAACTCTAATGAGAGCTCACTTTGCTTCAATAAGTTGCTAGTTCTTCTTCAACTGAGCGAAATTGGAGTACATACTCCATCCACTTAGTGAAGCACAATTGATTGGCATCAAGCAAAGCAAAGAAGCTAGTTTTTGTTCATTCCAACTTGCACCTTCTTACTCACAAGGATGATGTACAAAGAAGGGGCAGCAAAGACGTAGGATGTAGAACTGAAGCGAGCTGACCTGGATCTTTCTTTTGCTGCAGTTGCACAATCTTCAGTTTTTGAGGAGTCAAGTAGTCAGCATACTTTAATACAAGTGCCAGTGGGGTTCCATCATCTAATGTTAACGTTGATGATGATCTTGGTCTTGATGATGACCCATATGATGCAATTGCAGATTAGTGAATTGGTTGCTATTTGTATTATTTAAATGTTAAACAATGATTATCTATCATGACATTCAAGTTTGATCCTTTCGATATTGAAACCTGAATTTAAATTAGTATAATATGTTTCAAAAATTGAAATTTGTCATGGTTTTGTTTAGCATATTTTAGGTTGCATATATATATATATATATATATATATATATATATATATATATATATATATAATATTTTTGTACAGATGTACCCAAATCATACCCAACCCCCCAAAAAAATCTGCCATACCCACGTATCCGTACCCATACCCGATTCAGCAACTTAGGATAATATTAAATTCAACGAACATTAGACTTATATATGGTTTATCAGATCCTAACTAATTTATCCATCCCATATTTGTAATGCACATGAATGCAATGTGGGTGTCGGTTCAAATACAAACAAAAGCAAGCTTTAAAAAGAAATTACAAAAGGAATCATTAATCAGTCCAAATAGCCTTAAGAGATGGAGATGCACAAAGGCTTGACAGCAATCCCAGAATCATTATAAATAACATGGATCCTGTTTTCATCAGCAATTTGTGGATGGACTTGTTAACAGTTTTGGCACCCCAGCTCACAGCTCTTTGGATCAGCCCAAGTTTGATGGCCAGAGATTATGAGCAAATGTCTAACAATGTGTCTACATTGCTTTGCTTCTGACAAACAGACTCTGGTTCAAATGACTTCCCCTAGCAAAATGATGGTCAAACATTACATTCACACTTCTACAAAAATGACAATATTTGAATATTATTTTAAGCACCCTACAGATACACCCAACCATCCACAATATCCTATTTTAAAGGTCATTCAACAGTTCAACTACTGGAGGACTGCATCTTGTAGGATGCCCATTTATCCTCAAGGGGAGCTCAGCTATTCGGTTTTCCTTAGGCTCTACCAAGCAGCAGAAAGGAAACAAGCTTTGGGCCCAAATTATATGTGGTGCTTCACAATGTTTCCAGCTTATCTTACAAGTAGGAATCCCAATATCATCTTGGATCCAACCAGTCTTCCATTTACTATGCCTAAGGAAGTTTGTTGGTGCCAAAATCCTTCAAGCAAAGCCTTCAAAATTGGATAGAGGAGAAAAATTGTTATGATCCTACTATGATATATTTTTAAATATGTTATTATATATTCCTAAATATATATTATATGTTCTTAACTATAATAAGGATAAACACTTGTGGCATGCTTAACCCTACCATAAATATCCATTGGAAATACTTGTGAAAAATAAAAAATATAGCAGACCACTTCGAGGGGGTGACCTCCAATAATCAGATAATAATATATTAATTCAATATTTTATAATATGATGATATGGAAGAGAGTTATCTTCCTTATTTATAGGCTTAAATATTGTAAAGACATACCCCTTCGTCCTAATTAAGAGGGATTAGTGTATAAACTAATATTTATGGTAGGATTAAGCATGCCACAAGTGTGTATCCTTATTATAATTAAGAATATATAATAATATACTTAGAAATATATAATATTAGGATCATAACATTCCTTTCCCCTTTAGAAAAGCATTGCCCTGAATGCTTACCAAGTCTAAAATCTTTTGTATGAATCATTCATCATTCCATGTTGTATCTTCAATTGGAAAATTCTTCCACTTGATTAGGAATTTTGAGCGGCTCTATTTTGTACTCTAAGTTTGGAAATTCCATGAAGTTTTTGTATATTTTGCATGAATAACTTTTCCATAATATTAGTAGGAAATAGATGAGAGAGTCCACAAAAATATGCATTCTTAATGAGTCTATCCACAACAAGCCAAATTACATCAAGATTATTTGCCTTTGGCAACCACATAATTAAGTCCATTAATATTTCTACCCAATGTTGTATTGGAATGCCTAATATTTTTAAGAGGCCTAGAGTATTTATTGTTTCCATTTTATTTCGTTGGCATATCAAGCATTCCACCACAAATATTTGGATATTCACTTTAATACATTCCCAAAAGAAATGTTTCTTTATAGAATGATAGGTATGAACAAATCTTCTATAGTATCTTGTTAGACCCAAAAATCCTCTCTTCTAAGGGTCCATTTTAACACCTTTAAGTGACACGAGATGTCTCGGGTATTTTACTTGTTTCACCATAAAGACACATTTGGATTCTTTTGCATAGATTTTATTTTCTTCCAATTCATTAAAAATAAGAATATGAAACTTGTCTTTATGAGTGATCATGTTTAACTTCTTGTAATATGAGCACATTTTCCATAGATCATCCTTTGTGTTAAGCATAAGAATAAGGGATAAATAGGAAATTTTGTTGGGATGAAAATACTTCTTGGTATTAATTCAATGTCATGATTATGGTTTCCAATTAGAGGTGCAACCTTGGATTCTTGAAATACTTGTTGATGGTGTTGAATAATCTATTGAATTTTTAGTTGATCTTGAGTTATCATATCTTGTGCTTCTATAAAATGTAATTGTACCTCTATATTATAAGAACCTTTCTTGAGTAATTTCTCCATCCTATGGGAGCTAAGATTTCACTTGGTGGTTATTTTATCCCCAAAAGTTCATACTTTTTCCCATGTATCCTAAAAGCCATGGATAAGTCTTGAAAATTGAAATATATTGTTCCTAATTGTTTAAGCCGTTGCACACCCAAATCTACATCCACTCCCCTAATATGGATGGCAAACATTTATGAATCTAGTTGATAATTTCCTATTGAGAATTTTATATGATGGCATTTACCCCCATAAGGTGATTGTTTCCAATCAACTATCATGACTTGAAAATTAGAGACTAGATAAACAAAACAATTAAGCTCATTAGTTAAGCTTCTATCAATAAAGTTGTGTGTACTACCAATATCAACTAATATTTTCACATTTTTCTTTTTTATATTACCAATTACTTTAAGTGTTTGTGGTGCATTTGTTCCATTCAATGCATGCAGGAGATAGTAGTGTTTTCTTTTTCGTTGGAATCCTCATTCTTAAGCTTTATGTTTGGTTTCTTTACAAGTACTTCTCCCTCCTTTTCAAACTCATTTTTTGCTCACTACTAGAACACATATGACTCCTTGACCATTTGCTATCACAATTCCTACATAGGCCTTTTTATTTTTTCTCTATCTCTTGTTGAGGAGAGAGATTACTAATTTCTCTTAGGTTAAAAAATTTGTCCATATTTTTGCTAGTAGGATGTCACATTTTTGTGAGTTACTCTCGTGGTTTCACGTTTGGTGGTGTTTTGTTTCTCCATATGCATTGCTTGTTGCATAGCTTTCCTAACTATATAAGGTTCCAACAAACATCATGTTGAATTTTTTCCTTAAGTCCATTGATGTACAATTGTAGCCTTTGATAAGGTGTCACCTCAGGAGCTTGAAGTGTCAATCTCAAATACTTAGCATTATATTCAGCTACAGACCTTAATTGTTTTAAATTTGTTAGCTAGGTAAGATAGCTTTCAATGCATGGTTGCTCATAGAAGGTTGTTAATTCTTTACTAAATTCTTGCCAACTAAACATTTGTCCTTGTCTGTCACTCCTCTTCCATTGGTACCATTGGTAAGGTCCTAATTCTAAATATAGTAAAACTACATCAACCATGTCATTATTTGGTATATTGTGAAGTTTAAATTGTTTTTCTATGAGACATATCCATGAAATTACATTTCTATGATCAAATTTATGAATGTTTTTCTTGGTAGGTATATTTGTTGACCTCGAAAAAGTTCTCCTATCCCTTTGATTTGGCTTATTAGGGTTGTACCCACCTTGATGGCTTTTTGGGGACTTCAATTCTGATAATAATTCCTTTGTAAACCCATCTAAACCCTCATTTAAGGATTTTACAAATGGGTCAAACAATTTATCTTTAATGGAATGTATCCTTGATTCATGTCCTTGTGGAATTATTTCCTCAATTTTAGATTGTGGAAAATAAAATGGGGGTCCTTCGATTTTGTATATGTAGAAAGGTACTTTAATCCTAAAGATGACATGGCTTTAATTATGTTTTTATTTTAATATTATTAAGGTAGGAAAGCATTTGGTGTGAGAGAATTTAATGTTTCTATTTGGACCAACCTTTGACCACTAAATTAAGAAATATATTTTATGTCAAACAATAAATTTCAAAGAAATAACCCTACCTAATTTTTTATAGACTTTCCAAAATTGTAAAGTTTTAAAAAAAATCAAAAAATTGCAGCCTATAGAGAAAATTAATGAAAATTTTGACTAAACTTTGAACATTAAATTAAATAATTTGTTTCATTTCTAATAGAAAATTACAAAGAACTAACCCTACCTAATTTTTTATGTTTTCCAAAAATTTACATTTTTTTTTTAAATCCAAAAAATTGCGGCCTCTAGAGCAGATTAATTGAAAAACATAAAATCTCAATAACTTTTAATAAACATACCTTCATCTGATTTTTTTTCTGAGAACTTATCTAATGCATACCTCAAAACCCAGAAAAAATCAGATCCAAATTCGCATTGATCTATTAGTTATGGTGGAAACAAAAATATTGGCCCAAACCGTAGTTCTAATACT
Organism: Sequoia sempervirens; assembly: GCA_007258455.2. Classification (NCBI taxonomy): domain Eukaryota; kingdom Viridiplantae; phylum Streptophyta; class Pinopsida; order Cupressales; family Cupressaceae; genus Sequoia; species Sequoia sempervirens. Next base: position 1,180,692,567 of record VDFB02271358.1, on the reverse strand, counting down.
ACTTGTTATGATATTTTTTGGAAAAAATTGTGAAAATCAAAAATATAGCAAACCACTTCAAGGGGGTTGTTGATGGTGTTTTCTGCACAGCAACAACTCATACAGAATACAATATTCTATCTCTCTTGAAAGGTAATCTTCAACAATAAATTACTGAAAATCACCCCAAGGTCTCTCGGGTGTTAGGTCATGACAATGCATAAACAACTCAGATGAAATGTGAAAATGCTCGTAATCACAATCGGACCTTACAAATGAACAATGCTGGAAGTGAATTTTCATCAGATGCAACAATATGGTGATGCTCTCAATCCTAAAACTAACGCAAATTCAAAATAAACAGCAAAAGAGATAAGGGTTTAGAGAGATTCTATTCTATTCTACTTCTAAGACTAACAATGCAAATGATAAACACTTGAAATGGACCAATCCCAACGAAACCAATCTCTACTTGACCAAGATTAATCTACAATCTTACAGAAACAGTGCAATTTTCTAAGGTTTTAAAGATTTTCAGATCATGAACATTCACCCAAGACAACCCAATTGCAGTTGAAATGAATAAATCTCCACAATTGAACCAAGCACAATGAATATAAAGGTCCAGGCTAACTTTGCAAAGCAACTAACAATCAACTAGCTGCAAAAAGTATGGACCAGGGATTGCTACAAACACTTCAAACATTAAATCATAAACACCATTGAATCGGATCTAAATCTAAATCTAAAAACCTCGAGCAATTTGAAAGATAGAATCATAAGAACCATGCAAGATAAGTCAACACAAAAGAGATCACCAGAGAATCACAATGTCTGCAATTGTATTGAATCACCAAATTTCAGCAACAATTCCGGTGTTCTGTTACATCACTTGCTCAGAAATTGACTAACTTCTACCTCTACTCTACTGCTAAATTTGCTCTCTATCAAATCTTCTCCTAATCTCTCCCTATAATGAGGCAAGAATGCCCTTTATAGCAAATTCTTAAAACATGTCGGCCCAGCCAAACATTTACAAAAAATAATAGCCAATACAAGTCGGCCTCAGGAATTTCAAAATAAGGCACACATTGAATGCCGATACATCATCAAGGTCGGCCTAGACACACTCCCCAATGTAGCCCGGATCAACACATGCCCTATAATAATAGGGAAGCACAAATCTTCAAAATGGGGATTAACTACCGCCTCCCTTATCCTTACTCTGAGCCAATGATCCATGAACTCTTAAAAATACATTATCCAGCTCGGTGACAGGTGGCAAGGGCAAGATCTTGAGCCGACATTCGATGAAGCCAATCTCCTCTTTAAATTCTTCATATCTCCACGCTCCAACATTGGTGTCAGAGACCTCAGACCACACAGAAGATACTTTGCTATCAGGCAGTTGACTCTTGGTATCCAATCTCAATTTTTCTGCCTCCGAAATGGAAAGTCCCTTTGTATCACCCTTAGACTTTCCTGTAGCAACTTTGCTTGATTCAGCCTGCATTCACAAAAGAACCCTCATAAGCGTCCAATTATCATACATATTCCAATCAAAGGGTTAGCATAAAACCGCATAAAGCAATCAGGATCCATCACAAATTATCAATCCTTGAAAATCCGGAAAAAAGAAGCAATCCGGGAAAATGAGGTAAACCGGGAAAATCCAGTCAGGGCGAAATTTCGGAGAAATCCGACCCAGATGGATTCCTGCTGCCAAGACATCATTTGCCAAATTGATCGTTAGCACAAACAAAAACTATGTAATTATCATGAAATCCATCCATTATCAACAAGAAATCATCATTTAGCACTTTACCCCATTAGCCCTAGCCTCGAGAATCGAAAAGAATGAAATCAGGCAGGGAAACCGGAAAAATCCGGGTAGGACGGATTTTTGCGAACGGTTCAAATACTTCGGAATTCGCCATACTTCGCGGACTCGACAGATATCGGGAAAATCCGGGCGTGCAGAAATTCCGCGGACACCTTGGAAACCCGACGAATGTTAACACGCGAACCGTCAACTGTGTGATCATGTAAAACCCTACTATTTGGATTCCAATGGTCCTAAAATCGATCCTAATAAGCAAACTCGGAATACACATGAATCTGAATTTCAAAAGACTTCCAAATGATTAACCCTCAGGTCGAAACAACAATGCCCTAAATACGATAACCAGACCTCCGCCATGAAAGCCCGAGTAAGCTTAGAATTTCAAGAAAAACTATCATTGAGGTGATCAATCATCACGCACAGGGATTTCTTAGGGTATGAGCAGGTTGGGCTAAACATAAAACATGAAAATCGCGATAACCCCATCAAACCTAGTAAATTCGGGCAAACGAACCGAAACCCTAATCTTCACAAAATGTAGCGAATTTGCACACCCAGAAGGCAAAAATCCTACCCAAACGTATCTACAAGGATACACCCGACACTCAATTGATAAACAAAAACACGCATAGTGTGGGTGATAAATCTGGTGGAGAAGTAAGTCGAACGCTAGCTTGATAAATACAGAATGACAAAACAAGCAAAAGCCGACCCAGAATGACTATCAATCAACTCGAAAGATTAGATCTAAGTGCAAACAAAAAGAAAGGGCCAACACCGACTTACCATGGATGGGTCCGGATGAAGCTCGAACTCGAAGGAGTGACTGTAAAACCGTGTGCCCTAGTGACAAACAAAAAAACAACCAACGCTCAAGCAAATCACCCACAAGCAACCCAACTTCAGCAATCAGAACCTCAAATGAAGAATCTCGAACTCCAGAGCAAGCAGCGAGTAAATAATAAGATCAAAATGATGCCCCAAAAGATCTTAAATCCCTCCATAATCGCGTCTGAGCAAAGGTACTTCGAGCACTAATGAGTGACAAGACATGCTAGAAAAATCCGGAAACCCGAGCCCAGGACGGAATTTCGGAAAAAACCAAGACACACGGAAAATCCGGATAAACAAAAATCCCGCGGATACGGCAGAATTCGGGATTTTAACGAAGTTCGGGATTTTAACAAAGTCCGGGAAAATCCGCCAGAACCGGAAAATCCCGAAGTCAAGCAGAAACCCGGATTCAGAAAATTAATCAATAAACGGACAACAAACCAGGGCCCGGGAGAATCCGCCAGAGCTGGAAAATCCCGGACTCGGGTCAAAACCCGGATTTTGACTGAAACCTAAGTCCAACCAATTTAGGCCTCAAGGCAAGACCAAAACTAGAAAGACTAACATCTCAAGACCTTAAAAAAAGACAAATCTCATAAAAACCAAAGGTCAAAAGACATCATGAAAAGAGGGTCCCTACTCCAAGTGGGGCGTGTGTGCAAAACTGCACAACAAATGGCGACTCTGCTGGGGAAATGCTCCTGAGCATTTCGATGATGAACAAGAATCATGAACCCAGAATCTCTGGTTTCGATCTCCCTATCAGGCAAACAAATCAAAATGCAAGACTAAAGAAAATCAAGACCAAAGGCCAACTGAAACTTCCATAAACTGAAAATCCAAGTGTGTGCAAGTGAGTTCATTTCCCTCTTTGAGCTACTGCAGAAACCATGCTCAGTCAAGTTGGGCTACGTAAAGATTCTAGCTCCAAAAGCAACCAGGATAGAGCCTCGCTGCCAGTCAGGTATCCATAGCCCCGACGAGGTTATCGCTGTGATTCTCCTAAACATAGCTCTACTGCCAGCCAGGCATCCATAGCCCCGATAGAGATATTCAGATACCCCTGATAAGTTGAAATCATTCTTCTGACTCTCAATATTTTATCTCCCTTTTTTTTTCTTTCTTTTTGATATTTCTTTTATTTTTCTCTCTTTTCTTTTTAATCAACCTGTGAATAGTGAAGTCCACACTCAGGGCTGAAAACCACAGTGGCACTGAAGCAGAAATATGATTTTTCACCCAACAAGACCTTGCAAGGACCCTACTGCAACCTTCAGATTCTTAAGATGTATGAAGGATATAAGATTTCAGAATACTTTAGGTTCAAGTCAGACCAATGACCCATTCTCTTTAAATCAGACATTCAGACTGCTCAACACCAACAAGAGATCTTTGACCATTAATTCAAGAAACATAATTGAAGTCCATCAACGAAACACTTAGAACAATCCCAGATAATAAAGAATTATTGCACAGGAAAAACACTTCCCCAACCAGAAAACAGAAACCCAAGCCAAAGAAGCAAAACAACCAAACCGAAACCAAAGCAAACTAAACTAGCCAGAACAGAAGTAAAGAAAAGCAATTTAAACTAAAGCAATCTATCCTAAAGAAAACAGACAAAAGTAAAAGAAAAGCAGACCAAGCTGCATTTATTCAAATCAAAACTATGTACAGAGAGACTCAAAGTGGCTCATGATCAGATAGGATGAACTGAGACTCATCCCCATATGATTAATCAATGTATGGACAAGCAATAAGGTGAAGGTAACAGTCCTCAGAAATGCAAACCTGTCTTTATATTCAGAAAAATAAATCTCTGCATTGTAGCATTCAAACTCCATGTCAAAATTAGGAATAACTAGTAACTGAGGTAACTCATTAGGACCATGATTAACCCATATGCAAGTTGTCTTTCCTAAATCTCCATAATCAAATTGACAAGATTCAGAATTTTCAGCAAAGAAAGAAACAACCTGACTTTGCATTTCTGCAAACTGAGTGTTGTGTTCATCATCCTGCACTTGTAAAAAGTTGATCATAGTGTCATCAGGGGGTCTCCATTGATGGTGCAATATTCCACTTACATTTGAAACATGCAAGATAGAATTAGAGGAATCATTACATGATGCAGAGTGAAATTCATATCGAAGACTTTCAGAACTATGAACATGGAACTTTTCACCTGTTTGAGTATTTCCATGAAGGATCAACAATGAAAATGCAGAGGCATTATCTTGTACAACAATTTCCTCAGCAGGATGCTCATCCAAAGGTATCACATATTGATCTTCCAGCACATTCTCACCTAGAGAAGTTGGAGCATGTTCACCAATACTACCTGCAACATTTCTGTTTTCAACATCATTCATATTTTCTTGCACATTAGCATGAACCATATCAGTTACCCCATCAATAATGCATAGAATCTATGAGTTTTCATTGTGCAGTTCATCAATAAGCTGAGGAAAAATAGAATTTGATAAATGAGAAGACTCCCTGAATTCATCTTCTGTTGGCACTAGCTCGGATTCTTGATCACAATCATTGATCACTTCATTGAGTGCTTCCTCATGTTCTTCAAGACATTCATCAGCAACTGGTTGACATTCCTCAGTCAGAGACTTGTCTGGTGCATCTGTCGGTGTATCATCTGCATGTAAGAGTAGTTGTACTTGCTCCTTCACCTCCTTTATGACTGTCTGGCACTGGAAACAGGTGAATTCTGAATGCTCTTCCTCATGTATCCTGCACCAAGCTGGTAACAACAGCTCCTCTAGGTAGACTCCAAAACCTAGGCTTGACCAATCTCTTATAATTCTGGCAACAAACTCTTTGTATCTGGTCTGTATCACATCTTCATCTTGGAAAGGAAGAGCCTGTAGGGGAACTTCTTTCTCAGCTTCCACTGTGTCTTCAGGAACTTGACTAGCCTCCACAAGAACATCCTCCTCAATCTCCATAGGTGATTCTTCACTTAAATATTCCTCTGTTATCTCTGATGCCTCAGATTCGTCTTCATGACACTCAATTCTTTTCAAAGTCGCCTCAACAACAGTTGCAACATCACCCCTGCATTGAGAACTGGTTGGCCTCTCTGCAGTGCATTCTTTGCTTAACTCACCTTTCCACTCTAGGTATTCTCCAACTTTAAAGATAATGTCCCCACACGAACGACAGATGAACTCTGAATGGGCTGCATCATGGACTCTGCACCATCTAGATGAAAGGAAATCCTGCAAACACTTACCACTAGCAAACTGATCTTCAACTATCTGCGTGAATGTCTCAACTGCAACATCAATAAACCCCAGATCCGAGGAGGCTAATGGCTCTGACAGATTTTGCATGAAAAGGTTCCTTTGCAAGACCATCTCGATGCTGTCTAAAATGGCCAAGCATTCAAACTCATTGTGTCTATAGGTATTATGAAGCCTACACTTGTTTGAAAATGCACAATGATGCAAACCCTTGCCATTCCATTGATTTATCCTCCTATTCAGGGACTTACAGATTTGAAAAAAATCAATCTGAAGACTATTTCCATTATGAAAAACATAACGCTGTTTTTCCATCTTGACTTGGAGCTTGTATTTTCAGATTTTGAGATCTGCCATATCTCAGATTTTGAGATCTGCCATATCTCAGATTTTCAACATAAAGGCTCATTCAATCTTCCAGCTATGTCACCTTGTTTGGCCCTCCTAGCGCCAATCTGTTGATGGCGTTAGGAGGAGGGCATAAAATGAATCACTTCCAACCTTCAGCTTTGCATTCCCAACGTGTCAGCCCTCCTTCTAGCGCCAATCTGTTGATGGTGTTTTCTGCACAGCAACAACTCAGACAGAATACAATATTCTCTCTCTTGAAAGGTAATCTTCAACAATAAATTACTGAAAAATCACCCCAAGGTCTCTCGGGTGTCAGGTCATGACAATGCATAAACAACTCAGATGAAATGTGAAAATGCTCGTAATCACAATCGGACCTTACAAATGAACAATGCTGGAAGTGAATTTTCATCAGATGCAACAATATGGTGATGCTCTCAATCGTAAAATTAACCCAGATTCAAAATAAATAGCAAAAGAGATAAGGGTTTAGAGAGATTCTATTCTATTCTACTTCTAAGACTAACAATGCAAATGATAAACACTTGAAATGGACCAATCCCAACGAAACCAATCTCTGCTTGACCAAGATTAATCTGCAATCTTACAGAAACAGTGCAATCTTCTAAGGTTTTAAAGATTTTCAGATCATGAACATTCACCCAAGACAACCCAATCGCAGTTGAAATGAATAAATCTCCACAATTGAACCAAGCACAATGAATATAAAGGTCCAGGCTAACTTTGCAAAGCAACTAACAATCACTAGCTGCAAAAAGTATGGACCAGGGATTGCTACAAACACTTCAAACATTAAATCATAAACACCATTGAATCGGATCTAAATCTAAATCTAACAACCTCGAGCAATTTGAAAGATAGAATCATAAGAACCATGCAAGATAAGTCAACACAAAAGAGATCACCAGAGAATCACAATGTCTGCAATTGTATTGAATCACCAAATTTCAGCAACAATTCCGGTGTTCTGTTACATCACTTGCTCAGAAATTGACTAACTTCTACCTCTACTCTACTGCTAAATTTGCTCTCTATCAAATCTTCTCCTAATCTCTCCCTATAATGAGGCAAGAATGCCCTTTATAGCAAATTCTTAAAACATGTCAGCCCAGCCAAACATTTACAAAAAATAATAGCCAAAACAAGTCGGCCTCAGGAATTTCAAAATAAGGCACACATTGAATGCCGATACATCATCAAGGTCGGCCTAGACACACTCCCCAATGTAGCTCGGATCAACACATGCCCTATAATAATAGGGAAGCACAAATCTTCAAAATGGGCATTAACTACCGCCTCCCTTATCCTTACTCTGAGCCAATGATCCATGAACTCTTAAAAATACATTATCCAGCTCGGTGACAGGTGGCAAGGGCAAGATCTTGAGCCGACATTCGATGAAGCCAATCTCCTCTTTAAATTCTTCATATCTCCACGCTCCAACATTGGTGTCAGAGACCTCAAACCACACAGAAGATACTTTGCTATCAGGCAGTTGACTCTTGGTATCCAATCTCAATTTTTCGGCCTCCGAAATGGAAGGTCCCTCTGTATCACCCTTAGACTTTCCTGTAGCAACTTTCCAATCAAAGGGTTAGCATAAAACCGCATAAAGCAATCAGGATCCATCACAAATCATTAATCCTTGAAAATCCGGAAAAAATAAGCAATTCGGGAAAATGAGGTAAACCGGGAAAATCCAGTTGGGGCGGAATTTCGGAGAAATCCGACCCAGACTGATTCCTGCTGCCAAGACATCATTTGCCAAATTGATCGTTAGCACAAACAAAAACTATGTAATTATCATGAAATCCATCCATTATCAACAAGAAATCATCATTTAGCACTTTACCCCATTAGCCCTAGCCTCGAGAATCGAAAAGAATGAAATCAGGCAGGGAAACCGGAAAAATCCGGGTAGGACGGATTTTCGCGAACGGTTCAAATACTCCGGAATTCGCCATACTCCGCGGACTCGACAGATATCGGGAAAATCCGGGCGTGCGGAAATTCCGCGGACACCTCGGAAACCCGACGAATGTTAACACGCAAACCGTCGACTGTGTGATCATGTAAAACCCTACTATTTGGATTCCAATGGTCCTAAAATCGATCCTAATAAGCAAACTCGAAATACACATGAATCTGAATTTCAAAAGACTTCCAAATGATTAACCCTCAGGTCGAAACAACAATGCCCTAAATACGATAACCAGACCTCCGCCATGAAAGCCCGGGTAAGCTTAGAATTTCAAGAAAAACTATCATTGAGGTGATCAATCATCACGCACAGGGATTTCTTAGGGTATGAGCAGGTTGGGCTAAACATAAAACATGAAAATCGCGATAACCCCATCAAACCTGGTAAATTCGGGCAAACGAACCGAAACCCTAATCTTCACAAAATGTAGCGAATTTGCACACCCAGAAGGCAAAAATCCTACCCAAACGTATCTACAAGGATACACCCGACACTCAATTGATAAACAAAAACACGCATAGTGTGGGTGATAAATCTGGTGGAGAAGTAAGTCGAACGCTAGCTTGATAAATACAGAATGACAAAACAAGCAAAAGCCGACCCAGAATGACTATCAATCAACTTGAAAGATTGGATCTAAGTGCAAACAAAAAGAAAGGGCCAGCACCGACTTACCATGGATGGGTCCGAATGAAGCTCGAACTCGAAGGAGTGACTGTAAAACCGTGTGCCCTAGTGACAAACAAAAAAAACAACCAGCGCTCAAGCAAATCACCCACAAGCAACCCAACTTCAGCAATCAAAACCTCAAATGAAGAATCTCGAACTCCAGAGCAAGCAGCGAGTAAATAATAAGATCAAAATGATGCCCCCAAAGATCTTAAATCCCTCCATAATCGCGTCTGAGCAAAGGTACTTCGAGCACTAATGAGTGACAAGACATGCCAGAAAAATCCGGAAACCCGAGCCCAGGACGAAATTTCGGAAAAAACCAAGACACACGGAAAATCTGGATAAACAAAAATCCTGCGGATACGGCAGAAATCGGGATTTTAACGAAGTCCGGGAAAATCCGCCAGAACCGGAAAATCCTGGAGTCAAGCAGAAACCCGGATTCGGAAAATTAAGCAATAAACGGACAACAAACCAGGGCCCGGGAGAATCCGCCAGAGCTGGAAAATCCCGGACTCAGGTCAAAACCCGGATTTTGACTGAAACCTAAGTCCAACCAATTCAGGCCTCAAGGCAAGACCAAAACTAGAAAGACTAACATCTCAAGACCTTAAAAAAAGACAAATCTCATAAAACTAAAGGTCAAAAGACATCATGAAAAGAGAGTCCCTACTCCAAGTGGGGCGTGTGTGCAAAACTGTACAACAGGGGTCACCTCCAATAATCAGATAATAATATATATGAATTCAATATTTTATGATGTGATGATATGGGAGAGAGTTACCTTCCTTATTTATAGGCTTAACTATTGTAGGAACATACCCCTCGTCCTAATTAAGAGGGATTAGTGTATTAACTAATACTTATGGTAGGGTTAAGCATGCCACAAGTGCTTATCCTTATTATAATTAAGAATATATAATATATACTTAGGAATACATAATAATATACTTGGAAATATATCATATTAGGATCATAACAAAAATCATCTTGCAACCCAAAGCAATCCTTGATTGATGGTTGAAGCAACTATGCAAGAGGAGAATCAGAACTGCTAATTGAGATGGCCATTGCGATATTGGGCAATTCGTACCAAAGCATGTGCAGTTCTCAAGTGCTGAGGGAAAAGCTTTTCTGAAGTGGGGGAGCATATCATGCCCTTAATCCTCCACATCATTATGTGTGACTGGGTTATAGAATGGCTGCAATATTTAATGCATAACCCTTGGAAGTCTTCTATTACTTCTATAATTTTCAATTTTGATTGCTTAGTCTTAAAGGTTGCACTACCCTAATTTTCCCTATAAACAGGGAATAAATCTCCATTTGAAGATTATCAGCTATGCAATTCATTTATTGCCCCAATGTTTTCAAGAGGTCGCCTCATGGAAATGGGCATTGCTTTCCATTTCAGTGATCCAATAATTTAATATTCATCTGTGTATAATATTTGGGATCTATGCTACTTCATTCTATTTCCCTATCTCTTAGTGGATTAGACTCCCAGTACTACTCAAATTGGAGATGATGAGGACCATGCCCAATGTCAATAGGCTAGATTGATATGGATTAATCACAGAACATCACCCTTTCCTGAACAGCTTATCCAGAAAGTCGCCCCAAAATATAGTTCAGGGTGAGTCGCCTGTAAGTTATCCACCACATCTCAAAACCATTTCAAAGATACTCTGCATCCAAATAGGACTTAATGCATGGGAAACACTGATACAAAGATATTCTGTATCCAAAAAAGATTTAATGCATGTGAAACACTGATACAAACAATGCTACCTACTTATATCTGAGACTTTTTTGCTTCACAACAACTAACTGCCAAGAACTTTACCTCGATTTGTGCAGTTCATGTTGTGAGATTTCTTTATAACTATATCTAATATTACTACATGGTATTCATTACAATAAATTCATGCGCCAATTCAAATGTTGTCACCTTACAATAGACACTCATGGACAGTTTTTCTTCAATCATAATGTACTCCTAACAGTACCATTTATAACTTCATTCTCCTATTATAAGAATGGTTTAACAAAAATATCCTTAATTACTCTAAAAACTGGCACTCTCGTATGATTGTTTTCTTTCTTTCTATTTGAATGCTAGTAATTTCATTATACCTGAGAATAAAATATACGAAGCTGTCGAACAAAATTTTTTTCTCTCCCAGAAGAATACATCTCATAAGATTCTAAATTGGAAGCTAAATCTTACTTTCTCCCAGTGTTCTCCGAGTTTCAGGCACAGGGGGGCAGATTTCAGGTATGGCAAAACTTTATCCCATTTAAGGGACAGATAGGGTGTACAGCAGAGAGATGACTATATAAATTAACATTTGATTTTTTAAATAAAAAAGAATCAAAAATACCTAGAAATAACATAACAAAGCAAAAGAAAATGAAATTTTAAAGAGTTAATACAATAACATTTCGTTGATTCCATAATCCATGGGATGGACTGACAATCATAAACATAACATTAAGCATGATTATATTGAGAGATGCCAAAAAAAAGAAAAGTTGCATAATGCATAATACATGGGTGCATTACACAACAAGCTCAGAAATTGGAATCATCATCCAATTAATATCTCAAAAATTCCCCTCTTCCTCCTCTTACTTTTCCTCTACTCTTTTGATGAATGCAGAACAGCAATGGGGATGGATTTTAAAAGTTCTTGGGTTGAGGAACCTTGGCAGGCCCCTCTTTTAGGATTTTGTTTGTTGTATAATGTTTTTTACTTATTTTAACTATTTTTTATGCATTTGAAGTAGGGAGTGCCCTAAAGTTCCCGAGACAGCTAGGGGATATTGTGATATCCAGAGGACAGCCACGAAATGTCAGGGAGTCCCCAAAAAGACAAAAAAGGGGATGTCCAAGGATGTCCCATATGTTCCCAAAACTTTCAAAAAAGGGTGGACAGGAGGGGATATCTCCTCCTGATCCATATGGATCCAAAGAGTCAATCATCTTCATTAGTTGAATGAAATCCAGAAGTTGAAAACTACAAAAAACATTTGGTTTTGTCCACAAAATGAAACCACCACTTTATGACAGGAGGCAGAAACAAAACCACCACCTAATGACAACTAATCACAACACAAAGAACGTAGAATTTGAAATAAATCAACTGACTTTTGGTGCCTCCAATTCCAAATTGAGGTCTTCCTGTGCATAGGAAAGATTCCAAAAATTCAGAATAAGGCATGACAAAGCTAGTGCAAGAATTCAGACGATTTCTTCAGTGTTGTATGTGTGAGAGAAAAGAAAATTCAGCTGGAGGAGATTATGTATGCTTGACAATGAGCAATTGGAACAACATTGGTTGTATCCCCTCTTTTTATTTGTGTTGTTGATGATAATAATCAATAGGTAGCTGAGTATTTGCCACTACCAACCAGTTTCCCCCTCTAAAAGGGGTTTCCAGGATAAAATTCTGAGTTATGTGTTGTTTTTGAAGGTTTTCTTGTGTTTCTCTGTTTTTTAACACAACATTTTTCCCTTATTAACTTTCATTTGTGATTAAGCAAATACAACAATAATTAATTCAGTAATTTCATAGTTCGCATGACTTGTTTGACAGAATTATAGATCATTTTAGTATCAGAGTAGGTTGCTGATATTTGAGAGTGGAATTTGGGAGTTGTAAGAAAATGGCAAGATCATCAAAGAGCAAGGAATTGCTATCTGGTAATCCAGAAGTGGGCACGTTAAAGTGGAACAAAGAAGTGAAATGGAAGAAGATTTGAAAGCCCAAGGGACAGCCTTGGAAAGCAACATGTAGAGGGTAATGAAGAACCAAAAATGGATTGCTCAACAACATGAGACTATGACCCAGCAACAAACTCTAATTCCCCAGGAACAGTCATCTACGAACTCTCAGGGGCAAGCTCTAGCCAAGAAATTTGCTATTGGAGAAATGGAGGAGTTGACCAAGGGGCATATTGGAATGAAATAAAAGTCGACAAAAGTGAGGCAAAATCTGAAACTACCACATTTAAAGTTGAAACCAAGATTGAAATCAAAGCTTTTGAAGGACAAATAGATACAGAAATTTTACATACATGAATTAAACAAATGGAGGTATATTTTAGTATGCACAATATGAATGAGGCACAGAGAATTTCCTTCACATGTCTTAAAACATTTGAGCATGTTAATAGTGGGAAAGCTATCTAGCATTCTCAAGAAAGACATGAAAACCAGTAGTTGCTAGTTGGGAGGGTTTACAACATTTATGAATTATTATTCAATTGGCCATCAGAGTAGCCAAAATAATTAGGTGCTTATTTGCTAACAAAGTAGTGGACAAAGTGCACAAGATTATACAATAGAATTCCAAAGACAAGCTATGTTATTGGGCATGGAAGTGGCAAATGAAAATGTTCTCACACAACACCTTTGAGGGCTGCATACCCACCTCGGTAGAAGAGTGATTACTTGAAACTGCAAGATTTGGAATAAGCATGTGTTCTAGCCTAGTACATAGAGGAGAGAAAAAGAAAGGAGAAGGGAATCTTCAAAAACAATCAGCCCAAGAAAGGAAAAAAAAAAAGTCACAAAAATAAAGGTAATTGGAAAGGTAAGAAGACAAATATTGTTCTACATCAATGCAAAGATCCAGAGAACCTTTGTAGTAATTTAAATAGTGATGGTTGCACTAATGCTAAGTGTTGGAAGTTGCATCCAGAATTGCACCTAAAAAATAAAGCCAAAAAGGACTCCACGAGGTCCATGGTCACCATTCAAGAAGAGATAGACATTGAGGACAGTTCGGATGTGCACAAAAGGCTTGGTTACACTGCCACAAAAAATTGTCAATTCAGAAAAAAAAAATGAAGAGATTAGCATACTTTTTACTCTCAAACTACAATTCAAGAAGACAAAGTAAGTGCAATTGTAGATCCCTCAATGAAATTTTATTTCAGTTGATCTTTTCAGAAAGCTTAGTTTAAAAAACATAAAAGCATCCTCGTCAATACCCACTGGGTTGGGTGAAAAAGGGTGTGGAGATTTAGGTTACTAAGAGGTGTAAATTTAAATTTGGTATAAGTCCATAGTTTATTAATGAAGTGGATTAGATGTGATTTCACTTGATTTTTTGATATATAGTGCTTGAGAGTGCATATCTGTATGTTTGAGCTGCTATTTTTGTGAAGAAGACTAACAAGTGCAGGTGGGTCAATGGTGGAATCAAATCCATCATCAAGGGACACCAAAGCAAAGTAAAATTTGCCATGGTTAAGTTCAAACAAAGTGATATAATTGATTCAAGGGACCAAGCAGTTTTGTTTAATTTTATTGAAGGATAAACAAAAGGATGGGATTGGGATTTCTTTAGTGTCTAACTCTAACCATAAAATTAAAGGTTTGGATAAGGTCTTGGCATCTTTTCAGAAAGTGTTTCTTGAGCACAAGGGATGGCCACCAAGAAGAGAGTTAGAGCCTGAGATTTATTTGATTCCAAAATCTCCTTTGCCTAATATTGGGTTGTACAAGAAATTACATTTGGAAAGTCATGACATTAAAAAACAGCTCCAAGAACTCTTAGCACACAGAGCCATTTGCCCAAGTACTTCATCATGTGGTTTGCCCATAATCATGGTAAGGAAAAAAAATCACTCAGGCAGGAACTGCATCGATTTCAGAGCTCTAAATAAGGACACCATCAAATCTCACTATCCTATCCTATCCTATGGATCAAAGACTTGCTGGATTTAGAATTTGGTAATCCTCAAGTTTACATGGAGGAGGAGGATACATGGAAGACCACTTCTTAGACCAAGCAAGGTCTTTATGAATGGTTAGTACTTCTCTTTGGTTGTTTTAATGCACCCACTACTTTTATTTGACTAATGATGACGTTTTAAGATATTTCATAGACAGTTTACCTAGCTAATTATGATTTTTAGCACATCATGGGAAGAACATCTAATCCATTTGATATAAGTTTTGCAAGTGTTGATGAAAAACAGATTTTAGGCATCATGAATGTGAGTTTAGCAAGCAGTCTTTGGTTTATTTGGGATATGTGGTGAAGGTAAGTTGAGAGTGGATCATGCAAAGATGGAGGCTATTGCAAACTAGCCAACACCCAACAATGCCACAAAAACAAGGAGTATTATAGGTGTAGTTCAATACATGTGAAAATTCATTCTAGCTTTCTCTTCTATAGCTACTCTACATTTTGTTGTGGCCATTGGTAGAAGTTTTTAGTGGAGTAAGGTACATGAGTATTTTGAATTATGGAAATACAAAATCAGCCATGCTCCTGTGTTAGCTCTTCCTAATTTGTAGCAACCATTTGAAGCAGAGAACAATGCACGCAAATATGTTATCAGTGTCATCTTGTTACAAGGAGATAAATATGTTTGTTATCATTCAAAGGTTTTTACTGTAACAATTGAATGTTATCTAGTGTCTGATAGATAATTATATGCACAGGTTCAAGCAATAAAGAAATTGAGGCATTATTTATTTGGCAAAGAAATTATTGTGTATGCTGATCATCAGTCATTACAGTATTTGCAAGCCCAAAGTAAGTTGAAACAAGTAATATACTACAATGGATAGGATTCTGACAACAATTTCACTTAGTGATCAAATATAAGAAAGGAAGCAAGCATGGTGGCAGATATGCCATCTAGGCCACCAATTTCAGAGGCCATTTCAGCTCTAGCTAAGGTGACTCAACTTGAGCCATTCACAAAAGAGGCCTACAAAGAAGATTATGCCAATGATGCAGATTCGAGAAGAAATTCAATCAATTGCAAGCTCATGAAGTTGTCAAGAGTAAAGAAGGCTTCTACCACAAGCATGTCTGCTCCATAGGTTGGTAAATTGTGGGTGCCAAAGGCACAAAGGCTTCTACTCATGAAGGAGGCGCATGGCTCCAAAGTCATGGGTCATTTTGGCATTGGTAAGATGGCGGACCATTCACAAAGGTATGAGTATGGCCCAAAATGTGGTTGGAAGTAGCTAGATTTATGAGAGACCGCAAGCTTTGTTGCACTAGTAAATTTAATATAAGAAAGGAAGGATTCTATATGCCTCTAATTGTACCCACAAAATCATGCGAAAGAATTTCTATGGATTTTGTAGGCAGTTTGCCTATCAGTAAGCATGGACATGACTATCTTTTTGTGGTTAAGGATAGATTTAGCAAGATGTGCATGCTAAATCCATGCAAGAAAACAATTATAGCCATAGGGAAAGAAGCAGCTGATTTATTCTTTGCTAATATTTGGTTGCACTATGGTCTACCTAAGTCCATTGTTTTAGATAGAGATAAATGTTTGGTTGGCAGGTTTTGGTCTACTTTGTGAGAGATGGATACCAAGCTCCAAAAGAGCACAGTTTTTTATCCTCAAGCAGATGCCTAACCAGAGGCAGTCAACAAGACTATAGTACAGCCCATGAGGGGTTATAACATCAGGTGTCGCAAGCAATGAGGTGAATCTCTACCCTACATCCAACATTCTTAAAATAGGGCAATCCACTCTCTACAAATCAGCCACAATTTGAGGTTTCTTTGGGGTATTTGCTTACTAGTCCATTTGATGTTGCATTGGAACAGCCCAAGAAGAAAGATTGACAAGATTCAAAGGTGACTGGAGCAGCTAACCCAGCTCTAGATGAGAGAGTCACTTTAAATGTCTCAAGAGAAATATAAGAGCAGACATGACCAGCACCGTTTGAAGCATGATCTCAAAGTGGGGGATCGACTATGATTGTCCCTAGGTAAAGAATGGTTGCAAGGTCAAGCTAAGAAAACTAAGCCGTTGAGGTATGGGCAATTTTCCATCTTAAAAGCAGTTGGCAACAAAGAGTTCAAGCTTGGTTTAGCTCCTTTCATGCAGATGCATTCAGTGGTGAATTGCGAGTATTTGCATGTCTATGAACCATCTATGTTAGATGAAGAACAACAACAACAAGTACTGACCTCTTTGGAAGACTTGATGCAAGATTGACAAGCAATACTTTCAGAGGATGTAGTGCCATAGTGAAAGACAGGGGAGACTAAAAGGAGTCCAAGAGTCTTTGCAAGTTGGACTCAAAGTGTTGAAACAAGCAAAGTCGGACTTCAAGGACAAAGTCTCATTAAGCTTTTGTGGGACAAAAAGCCTCTCTAAGAAGGAAGATATAATCCATATGGATGCTTCACAGGAAAGGTTCTAAGCACCCATAAGAAGGTGTGACAAAGCTAGTGCAAGGGTTCAGAGGATTTCTAGAGTGTTGTACGTGTGAGAGAGGAGAATTCAGCTGTAAGACTGTGTACATTTGACAGTGAACAATTGGAACAACAATTAGTTGTATCCCCTCTCTGTACTTGTATTGTTGATAATAATAATCAATAGGTAGCTGAGCATGGAATGCCCACAATTTTTAACAAAAGCAAATTTTGATAAACCCAACAGTTTTTTTTTAGGAGCAACATTGAACAGTATGTACAAAAGGGCAACAGGTATTGTTGTCACAAGCAATGCCATCCCCGAGTGATGATATGTGATGACCAAACATTCACATTGGAAAAGTAGTATGATGAAGGGAGGATGGGTGACATGAAAATGAGGAGATGAAAATGAGCAAGCCTTGGAGCAGGATGTGGTGAGGCAATGAAACAAATTGGTGGGAAGGGATTACAGATGGCACACATTCCCGTACAGCACACTAGACCTATGATGACAAAGAGGTTGTCCCAGTCACCTAGATGATGTATTATCTCCTGATTCTAAAATTCCTTTAATAAAACTTTGAACTTTCATCTGTTTACTTTGATTTATTTCTTATTTAATTTATAACTACAACTTATACAATATTCTTATATGTTCCAATTATTTCTTTTAAGATTATAATCTATAATATACAAAATATAATATGTATATATTGTATATATATTATAATGTATTATATATAATAATATATTATTTTATATATAATACAATAAAATTTGCCACGACCGGCTGGATTTTCCCTCTATGGAGGATTTTCCACAGTAAAATTCCCTGAGTTGTGCATTGTTTTTGCAAGTTTTCTTGTATTTCTCTGTTTTTTAACATAATATTCTTCCTTCACCAACTGGCATTTGTGATAAAGCAAGTAGAACAGTAATGAATTTAGTGATTTCATAGTTTTTACAACTTGTTTGATGAAATTATGGATCACTCTTAAGTCCCTGAGCCCCTAGGACATCCAAGATGTCACCCAGGCCCACAGCCCCCATGGTACAAAGCTTACTCGAGATTTGATGGCATAGTTCTTGATTGTATATCTTCATTAGAAATTTAGAACAGACAATAATAAGAAGATAATATATTCATATCAATTTTGTAAAGTACTGTTGTTTCCAAATACATTTCAATATTTCCAGAAATACTACTTTGATCGTTTGCAGGAAGCATATGATTTTCCTTGTGTTCCTTATGAATGATTCTAAAGTCGTCTTCTCCAGAATAGATTAATGAAGGCCTTCAGGCCAAACTTTCATTCAGAGAATCCTCAGTTGCATGAATCCCCTCATATAGGGTTCTCTGTCAAAATAACCTATTAGTATATTACTCTGTCTGAAGCATTTTCTCCATATCTCTAATGACTTCCACATATCACCTCACATGATACTTCCAAATGGTAGGTACCATGTCATTCAAATCACTTTCTCCATTCTCTAATAGATGCATTTATTTCCATAAGGATTTACATCACTCACAATTCATGTTGTGTGAGGTTACACATTCAATTGCTATAATTCCCATCAAAGTGTAACACTCATGCATTTTATTCACCAAAATCAAATTTCAGTTGTACACTGAATTGATAAAAGAGCAGATTTCCAATTTTTGACATATGAAGACTTTTAAAAGCATTCCATCAAAGAATTTTCAACAAACCAATTGGTCACATAATTCATTACCACAGTACCATGCCCCTTACAAACCTATGGAAGAAACTCACAAGGAAATAGAAAATAGCATCACTGTACAGATTTGAGCCCTATATAGCCAAGAATCATACATATTGGGCAAAGAATATCATCTTGGTTTTTTATTTACCTAATTTCTGTGTAGCATCTATCACTAAAACACCTTATAGTGCTAAATTAAAAAGTCTGGTTTGTTTTTCTTATTTTAAAAAGAGGGTCATAATTACAGGAAAAGGAAAAGTAGTAACAAGCTCCACGAGCAACATAGCAAACACAATAAAATCATGCCATATAACAACAGCTAATAGCCAAAACAACTTATCTAGAATTGTTCTAAAATTAAATTGCTATAGGCACTTATAAACTGGCTTGAGAAGGCACCCATTAGTTGGCAGATGAATACCTGGTTATCTTTATCACTGAGGCATTGCAAACAACGCTGTACAACATGATTGCCATTTAAGTCCTTTATCAAAGTAACAACACCTGATTTTAGAGATTTTATTACAAGCAAAATTTGTTCTGGAGTCTGTAGGGTTTCTATCAATCTCTGTACAGCCCGTGTCCTACAAAAAGTTTCAATAGACAAAATGGATGTAAACAACTTTAGTTAGCCAAACGGGTTTTGCAAACAAAATGACTTATCAAAGAAGACTAAACAATTTACAGTACACATAATTACATTACACAGAATAACATGTCAAAATCGAACTATGCTGACTATAAAGTACTACACAATTCTATCACTGCAGTATCTTTCCATCTTTTTAATAATTTGCAAAAACTCAATAAAACTAGCACTTACCCATGCATGTTAAGTGATATATTGACAAGCTCACCAGGCTTCCCAGTTACTGCAAGAAGAATTTGCAATCTCTGATCCTCATTACACACTTCTAAAAGCTTTTGAACAAGATAATTCCCAAATGGATCAGTCATGAGTTCAATTATGTGATCAATAATCTCCACAAAAATCGTGTGCACATCCTGGGTACTTCCTTCCTCAAACTTCTTTTGTAGAAAACGACAGCCATGTTGATCCTTTGCTATAAGATAGATACGGCCTTGCACCTCTTCTAATGAATTATATTTAGCTGGTTGCTGAGCATTAGGTATGACCTTGGGCATAAGTTCAGACTCTGTGATTCTAGATGGTACTCCTTTGGAGTTTGCTCGAATATCCAACTGAAATGACCCAGAAGTCATAGCAGAAGAATACTGTTCATTTAAATATGTCTTTGAAATGCCATGTCCATATGTGAAGGAGTCCTTCTTTCGTCCCCCTGTAGTGGATGGATTGATAGTTGTAATTGAATTCACTCCACGTGTCCGGTTTCTAGTCAAAATCTTTTCAGGAAAATTAGGGTTTTCTTGTTGATCCAAAAATGTAACCATGCGGGGACCCTTAAGTGATAAAGAACCAGACATTCTTGCACTTGTAACTGGTTGCATTTGCCAATCAGAAAAGGGGTATCTTTCTCCATTGCCACAGAAGCCATGGCTGTTATATCTAGAAATGTTTCCACCTTGCAGAGGAAACTCTTTGTGATTCAAAGCACCTGCAAATCTTGGAACAAAACTTGTGCAATCACTTTCTGCACTAGCTCTTCCATTGCTTTGATGGATGCTAACAGGCTTGTCAAATTCTTGTAAGCTTTTCACGGGAACTTGAGGCCTAACACCAATATTATTGATACTTCCAGTAATTGTACATGCTGTCTGATTGGGAAGACCAGAAAAAGCCTGAGCCTGCTGCAATAGAAGATACTGCTGATTCATTCTGCTACATTTTTCATCCTCAATTCCATGCCATGTCAAGTGTGTTGGATTTACATGCTGTAGTGAAGAAAAAGGAGGATGTTGATGTTCCAAGTACGATCCAATTTGAGAATCTGCATAATATTGTGGCTGCAAACTCATTACAGAAGAGCGAAATTCTGCACCAGAATCATGTCTAGATGAACTTGGCAGAATCTGATACGCAGGCAAGTCATGCAAAGCTCTTCCTGGAGAGTACAGAGGAAAATGGCGTTGATGGTCTAGCAATACTCCTGATTGGTCATAAAATTGCCCAACTAAGTTGGCCCCACATGCTGCATTGTAAGTATTCTGCTTCAAAATCATATCCATTTCTCTTCCATTAACATTATGATTTTTTAAATGAGCAGGAAACTTGACGCCATGCATTTCAAAGGAAGCTGACATGGTTGCCTGGGAACTAGGATGATTTAATGTATGGGGTGATATTTCAGAGCCTACAGAATTCAATGTCTGAGTAAAAGGTTCATTGACAGACACACCAATTGCATTAATGGCAGGATATGCTCCATTAGATTGGCTTGGAATTGTACCATCTTCTAAAAGTTTAGCACCAAATGCTCCATTCCCATTCATAATTTGAATTGAATGTTTTGTATGACCATCTTCCCTAAAGCTCAAATTTCCAAATGCACTTGCAAGGGATTGATCATTGGTTAAAAACTGTTGTGTAGGCGAGACAACCCCATTTTGCTGAATTGATAATGGTGACTGTTTTTCTTCATGTTCCATATTTTTCTGCTGATGCAATATTGCTTTCGATGGAGATCTCTCATCTTCTGGAAGTAGAGTAGAAGCCACACTATGGGGGCTATCAAAGGACAAGCTGCTGTAGAATGAATTAAGGTGGCCATTGGAACGAGGAGAATGTGCATGACTGTTACCTGCAGATGATGCAGAGAGATTCTTTACTCCATGGTAACTCTGATAAAAATCTTCATATATGTCTGCGACAGAAGAGTTGTTGGACCCTTCCCTTTGCAAAGGACCATTCTCTTTGCCAGCCTTGGGAGACTTATTATTCACGCTTTGAAGCTCCTCTAGATGAGGAGGAGCTGATGTTGCCCGGGGTATTTCCCCTAAGAGCATCTCAAACTCCTCCTCGTCGGTCTTTGTCCCTTTCATGTTCAGCTATCCAGCAAAGAACAAAGACAAACTAAGTCAGGGAAGCCAGGTGTAAAGATGAATGCCCCAACTTACTGTCCTATCAACTACCCACTAATACATCAAGAAAAAATCAGCCTGAAGACCCTAGCCCATAATCATCAAACCCAACACCCCTCAAAAAAAACCATATTATTTAGCCCTGCAGATCACTGAAACCTAAAGACCCCAAACAATTACACGTCTTTATTACCTGGGCCAGATATTCCCATAACCTACAGAAAACCCAATGTCATTCAGCTTTCCAAATTATCATTGCCAATAGCAGACACCTAAAAACACCGATGCTTGTATCTAAGAAAGAAACCTCTACCTTACAGAAAATTAATTCCCAAGGACACAGCGAAATCAAGAGAGAGCCAAGGCATGAAAATATGTGAATAAAAGAGTAAATGTACCATAGCCCTTAAAATAATAATTTAAAGAAAATCTAAAAAATTAAGTAACCCCAAGAAAATTATAAAAAAGTCATCGGCACCCACATCTAAACCAATCCTATTTTTGGCTTCCAAATTAAGATTAGTAAGATAATATTTAATGCAGACTACAAGACAGTCACATTCAAAACTCCTTGTAAATATGTCCCCAGAAGCGATGAATATGGCTCTGGTGTTTGAAAGCTTAAAAAAAACGGACCCATATTCACCAAATTCTTTATACAATTGAACTGCTCCATACCACAAATTGTTTTCTAAATTTACAAGCAGAGGTTGCCTAATAAAGCATGGATTTTATTTTGAGGGCGTGCATAATCAAAAGAAACAAAAACTAAAAAATAACAAGAATTTTTCCACAAATTTCATTGAAGTTTAATTATACCCAGACGAAGAATCAGAGACAAAGCCATTACAAGAAATAAAGAAATGCATTAAGATCGGAGCAGGAGGCACCAACCTTAGACCAACCCTAGACCAAAAGGAGGCGATTATAGGTAGCTGTCAGGTTCGATCCTGCTGTGTGACAGCCCTCACCCTTTTCTTTCATTCATTCAATCAATAGATACCCAACTCAACAATGTGCAGCAGAGGCCGCGCTCAGAAGAATGTTATAAACACAGACGGATAAAACTATCTGGGATAGGAAGACAAGGCAGAGGAAGAAACAGAGAAAGCATGCATTGTTCAATTGCAATGACTACAACACCATTTTAACAACATTGCCCATGGAAGGCAAGGCAAAGACCAAATTCAACATCACAAAATATATACTCCCCTAATATTGATATTCAAGAATATCAAATTTTAAACCACACCACCTTTATAAAAAATGCCAAGAAGAATTTCATGTGCCCACTGTATTGTCTCTCAATGGTTTAACTTTGACCACCTCCTACTAAGGTAGGAGGCATACTTTTCTTTTTAGGTCTATGAATAACCGAGAGGTCAAGCTTGGTGCATGAGGCTTCTCTTGTGTGGACATATTCAACTTTTTTGTCGGTATGTTTAGATTTTGGTGATAATTGATTTCTTTTGTTTGGAGGTGAGAGGTAAACTCCCTAACTAGATGTAGGGCCACTTCGACCATACTTCACATAGGAGATTTATTTTGATTCAGTTGTTAGGGTATCAAATTTCTTTTGACTAAGTTAGAAGATAGGAGAGGGAACATCTTTGGTAATGAATGGCAATTACTTAACCTTAATATGGTGGGTTGTAAAAAATATTGTTCTTAATGGGGTGTTTTTTTAAGAGTGTTTTAACTAATGTAGGTGGCTTTAAGAGAGTTTAGTCTAAATTTCATTGTCATTTGGAAAAATTGTTGAGAGAGTCTTATTTAAATATAAGAATGTTTGAAAGAAATGCACTCTTGATGTGTATGATTTTGTATATAAAATATAAAAAAAGTCAAATTATAAATATATTGAAAGACAATAAAAGGATCCTAATAAGTACTTCATTTTTAATTAAAGTTTACTTAGTGTTAAATAAAATAATACATTAATTAGACATTATTAAAATTAAATAGAAAAGAGTTGAGTCACTAACACAACATGAAAATGTAAAAGTCGGCTAACTAGGTCATAGGAGGTAATTTTAACATGGTGGAACATCCTAATGATCACAATTGGCCTAGTAATGTAAAATTGAGTAATGAAGAGTTTGATAAATGGTTGAATTGCCACAATACTATTGGGATAATAGATATTATCCATAACAAATGCTTTAGTCGAGTACATAATTGGTACACTTGGTCCAATTGCAAAAGCAAAGATGATAGAAAGCTAAGTAGATTAGACATGTTTTATATCTCCCCTAACTTACAATTGTTATAAGGCTTCGTTGGTAATTATGTTAGAATTAATTATGCTACTATCCTTCTAGATCATTTTTCTATCATTTATTTTATCTTAGATGATGAAATGAGTTGTGTGGATTATCAACCACCTTACAAACTAAATATTTCACACCTAAAAATGCCTTCTTGTGTTACTACTTTAGTTCACATCTGGAATTATATTCCTAAACCAAAAGAGGGGGAATCTTATAAGGAATGGTGGAATTATGTTATCTCTCAATGTGTTGAATTATTACATGTCTTTGGAAAAAGAAAGGTTTGGCAATGAAAATGCAAAGAAGATTCCCTTCAAGAGAAGTTGGAGCACACCAAAAAAATTCTTAATTCAAACCCACATAATATTAATGTTCAAAATTTTATATCTGCAATAGAGGCTCAACTTTGAAAGCTTGACATATTTAGAAGTCAGGGAGCTAAAATCAGGGCCAAACTTCATTAGGTCAAAGAGGGTAATAGAGGTTCTAAGTACTTCTTCAATTTCTTAAATTATAAACATAAAAAAGAGTTTATTAGATCAATTCAAGATGATTATAGTCTTGTTCACACAAGTCTATAAGAGAAAATATTTATTTTTGAAGTTTTATGAGAATCTTTTTAGAGAGGAATCACATTGGTAAGACATGCAAGAAAAATTGGAATATATCATTAAAGATCACATTCCTAGGAAGGTGGATGTAGAGTACAACCAATTTTTAGATCATGATCTCTTTATTGAAGACCTTGAACATGTCTTTTCAATGGCTCCCATAAAATTCTTAGTGTTGATGGGCTTGTAGTTGAGTTTTATCAAGTAATGTGGTCACATATTAAGGAGGATTTCTACCTCTGATACTTGGAGGCTTTGTAGCAAGGTTTCTTAGGGCTTTATATTAATAAAGGCCTAATCAAGCTTCATCTAAAAGGGAAAAATGAGGACACTCTCTAGTTGGTGACATATTACCTTGATTAACACTTCTTATAAAATCATTACTAAAGCCTTAGCTACGAGGATAAAGTATGTAGCAAAACGGATAGTTAGCTTTGAAGAAAATGGGTTCTTTGGTGGAAGATTTATCCTTGATAACTTACTGTTGCGCTAGGAAACTAGTGAATGGGCTCCACAATCAGGACAAAATACATTGTTGGTTAAACTTGATTTTGATAAAGCATATGACAAAATGTGTTGGAGATTTATTCTCAAGATGCTTCAATGGTTGGGTTCTAGTCCCAAAATATGTAAACATGTTCAAATGCTTTTCAAAGATGTCAATGCTCAATTGGTAATTAAAATTTCTTTGTCTAATCATTTTCCCTTACATTGTTCTATCAAAAAGGGTTGTCTCTTAGCTCCTTTCCTTTATGTTCTTGTTGTTGATTCTCTCAGTTACCTATTGCATAAATATAACCAAATGAATTTGATAAAGGGTATTTTCATCCTCAATAATAAGGTTGTGATTAGTTCATATTTTGTTGATGACAATTTAATTTTCTTGCAAAACTCTAAAAAGGACTTTATAATGTGTTGGAGGTCCTAAAATTATACTGCTTAGTTTTGAGATCAAAGATAGCTCATCATAAAATTGAATTTATGTTGGTTCAAGTTGATTAGGTGCAACAGTGGTCCCCAAAGAATGGAAACCTATACAACATGGTCAAATCATGTGTTACCTAAGTATCCCCCTTAGGCTCGATGTCTCTTTGGCTGACATGTGGAGGTGGTTTATCACTAAGTTAAAAATTCAAACTTTGGACCTAGGGTAATATTTTTTTGTCATTAGCAAGTTAGATTCAAATTATAAATTATATATTCCTCGCTTCTCATGTCTATTATTCTTCATGTTAAATGTCTTCCAAGAATGGCTATAAGGACTTAATTAAAATCACTTGCCAATTTTTATGGTCTAAGTGGGATGGATGTACTAGTTTTAAAACTATTTCATGGTTGCATTGTATTCAGCCCAAGGCTAAAGGTGGATTGGGCTTGCTTGATCCCAAGATGCAAGGGTTGTGTTTAGCAACCGAATGGATTGTCAGAGTTGTTTTTGGTGATGAACCATGGAAAATCTTGGTTTATCACCGTATTATTCTTGTTGCAGTAAAAAAATAAATGGAAAGTTATAAGATGGTTAAACAAAAAAAATTGCTCCCTTTTTCCACATAAAAGCTTTATTTCCTCTAAAATCCATTTGGAAGGATTGGGAACAAGTTAGTAGATGCTTAACCTAGAAAAGTTCTTCCCTACAACATGGATTCATCTTTACTACTTCTTCTATTTGGTGGAACATACTAATTCAATATTATGGTCAACCCCCCATTGTTGTTGTCCCAAGACATGCTTATTATTTATTAAAAAATGGTACAATAGTTTGGTGACATTTGGGTCTTCAACTCCCTTAACTAAGTTTCTTGGAAATTCTCTAAGAATTTTATTTAAATAACAATGTTAAAGAGTTTTTAATCTTTGTGAAATCCTTAGTGCTAGTGGATCTTGTTACGAAACTCGGTACTCCCTTACAATGCAATTTTTTGAAAGTCTATCTATGGATGTCTAAGTTCCATTTCTCTTTCTTTCCTTAAAAAAAATATTTAAGTCTCCTGCAAAGTATGTCATTAAATCCAAGGTTGAATCAAAAATGGAAATGTAGGCTTCATGAAAGGATGTGGAAGAATTTGAGTGCTCAAATATGGAATTCAGAAGCTAAGGCTAATGCTCAAATCTTGGAAAGTCAAAAATATTACATTTCAAGGTGCTTGTTGGGGACAAATTAAAATGTATAATTGTTCAACTAGTCAAATGCCCTTTTTGTCAACATATTAAAAGCTTAAAATACATCTTTTGGGACTATTCATTTGCAAAAAAATGGAATGCTATTTACAATCATTTTACTATTATGTTTGATCATGTTTATGCTGGAAAGAAGTTATTTTTAGTATTGGTCTTCATCATAATAACTATTTTATTCAATATATATGGAAAAACAAGTGTTTGGCTATATTTTCAAATCATTTGGTTCACCAAGAGGTAGAAATTCTAAAGTTTTACTCAAACATATTGATCCAAATTGTATCACTCTATTTTCAACTATAGGGGGCCACTAAAGAGTGTGTTAAGACTAGCAATCTATTGGAAAACATTAAAATATAGAATCTACAACTACACAAAGAAGATATTATATGTTCTAGACAAGTGCAAGGACTCTTTAAATTCAAATTTTGACTTTGTTTTTCAACTTCTTAATGTTATGTTTTTATTGGCCAGTTGGTTGGTTGGTTGTATATAACTTTGGTTGGTTGTAATAATGCTTGGTGGCTAGTTTTTTTTTTCTAGCAGTTGCTATGTTATTATCCTTCTTTACAGTTTGTTGATTATGATTTTTCCATGTAAATTTGTTTGTACATTTACTTAATACAAAAAAAAAAGTAAAATTGATAAGAGAGAAGAAATAAGAAAATGTGCATATATCTCATTGTATTTTGACTAATGTGATGTAATATACGATTATTATATCATATTAGAGGCTAGAAAGGTGTCTAGACAACTATGACAAGCTCATCTTATTAATTTTTAATTTTAGATAGAATCATGGTTGTGATCCTAATATTATTTGCTGTGATCTCATATTATTTATGTGACTTCATTATAAGTACCTAAAACCTACAAATTGTGGTTCATATGGACTAGATGTCTAAAAGGGGAACATGGTATTGAAGAACATATTTATGAGTCTATCATGTGAGAGTTGAAGTGTTATACTTCCTTACACATGTCGTTTCTTTTTATTGTAACCCTCAACTCTAAGGAATGAACCACAATACCTAAAAATGAATTTGATCCAAAAAAAGAAACAAATTTGTGGTTAAAATGAGGATAAGAAAAGACCAATTCAATGAGATTGGACCATGTCTTCTACACTCCAAGCTCTATGGGACTCAGTAGGGTGGTCCTAATAAAGGCCTTAAATAATGATATACATCTTTGAGGTAAACTACTACATAAACCCTATTTACTATCATTTACCCATATTGTGCTACTCTTATATAAGTATATAGGTGAAAATCTTAAAACTTATTTATTTGATAAATTCACATGTGTACAAGCTAAGTATTTATTGTTTAATATAGGTGTAGGTATGATCCTTTGTACCTTGACAAGTTTTGTGAATAAATAATTTGAAGAAAATAATCTGTCCTCCTTCAAAAAAAAGCAAAGAAATGATGAAGTAACAAGCATCGAGGTTATTCCTTTATACCTTCAAGCTATATGAAGATAAGTAAACACACATAACCTATACCTTATGTATAGTTTTTCATTTAAATCTAAAATATTAGATTAGTTGCAATCAACAAAGGTCGGTGCCTAATCTTAAAGAAATAGAGTTAAACTAGAACTAATAAAAAAAAGATAATGTGATTCACAAATTTAGATAAATCATAATTCATTTGGCTCTATTTAAACTAGATATAATGCCTTATTTCCCTTATAATACAACCCATACCTATTTTTCCATTTAAATTTGAAATACCCCACATATCATATTAGAAATATTTTCTATCAAATCACTCTTAATATAAATGTTTTCTATCAAGGCACTCTTATAGAAAGATTTATTACATTCTTGGAAATCAAACTAATTGATCTCTAATGCAAGTACAACAAATTTTGCACTTAGAAAATTTTGAAATTACCTAAAACATCTAATAGAAAATGGAGGGAGACAAATTACAACACAATGACAAGAATGTACCTTATATTGATTTACAAAGGAAAATGCATTGCCATGACAAAATTAATTTCAAAACAAGACTATGTTATGATGTTCCAAAGTTCCAAATAGGTTCACACACTATATTAAAAAACTTGATTATAGATACAAATCCTAGATTGGCCCAAATATTATAGAACTTGCTTAGAAGAGTGGAAACCAACATTAACAAAACCCATAAAATTACAATTTATAGCAAATAAAAATTCCAAATCGAGTGTCATACTAATTCTTAGCTCAATTTGAACCCTCTACTTGTAATCATTAATTGGCATGTGAGAATATACCAATAGGATCTTTGATTTTCATCTTCCTACTTATATTTATGAGAGAAACTTTACCTACCAGTTATGTTAAGTTCCAACTAAATAATTTATCATTTCCTACTCAATTTTTATTGGCAACACCTAGCTTAGTTTGAATCCATGATTTGTAACTACTCATATAAATAAATCATTATTTCATCATTGAGGTGAAGTAAATACTTTATTTTTCGTATTCTCATGTGTAAACTTGATGCATTTTGCATGTTTGTAATAGACAAGACCTTTTTTATTAGATGACTAGGATGTATTCCTTTAGCACTTTACTTAAATTATAAAACTAATGAGAGAGTGTCATGTCAACCCAATTGGGACCAACAAATATTTGAATCCCATAATGTAGGTAAGAAAAACACAAAGCTAGGATCAAGGAATAAAAAATGCTTACCAAAATGATGTGTAAGTGTCGATGGGGAGTAGGAATCAAGGCTATTTTGCATACTCAATACACTTTTTGGAACGGAGAATAAAAAGCTCTAGAAGTCTATGAATTAATTTTTACCAAGGGAGGCCAAAGTTTCAATACTATCTCTACTAGCCTACTTTTGAAATGAAGGGACATGTGAAGTTTGTCACACTAGTGGGGTTTAGAGTTTCTTGATGCAACATGTAGAATTTTAAAAATGGGGAAGGAAATTTTTGAAATCATAAAAGACAACTTCAAAATGGAAGCATGGATTGCGACTTTGAAATGACATACAATAATTTTACAATTGGGGTATGAAGGTATTATGGATCCCAAAAATTTAAAATGAGAAGGTGTGAAGAGGAGTAAGGATTAGGAATTAG
The DNA here is from genome assembly GCA_007258455.2 of Sequoia sempervirens. Taxonomy (NCBI): domain Eukaryota; kingdom Viridiplantae; phylum Streptophyta; class Pinopsida; order Cupressales; family Cupressaceae; genus Sequoia; species Sequoia sempervirens. The sequence goes on along the minus strand of VDFB02271358.1, from coordinate 1,180,662,560 downwards.
GAAGGAAAAATACCTCATACTAGATTTGGAATGAAGCAGAAAGGAAAGGAAAACCTCAAATTCCTAAAGAAAGCATAAATGAAATAAAAGGGTTTGGATTCTAAGAATACCAAGTGTAAGGTGAACATTGGGGAGGGAGGGATGGATATATCTAAGAACTTGCAAATGTAGTGGAAGAAATTGAGGATTGTGGAAAAGGAAAAACCAACACTAGAGAAAAAGGGATCAAGCATTGATATTGAAAGATACTATACACCTTTGGTAGAAAGTGATAGTGATAAATCCACAAATCTAGTCCCAATAAGGGGTAGAAAAAGGAAGTGATAAAAGGAAAGGGGAAATCATCAAGGATAACATTTACAAGATGCCACATAGAATTGAGGGAAAGAAATAATGATAAGTCTAAAAATATAGGTATCCTCTTGTGGTTTGCTTTCCTTTCCTCACTGGATTTTCCTACTATCATTACCATTATGAATGTTGGTATGGTTGGAGACTTGGTTGCAGACTCTTCTTTCTCTAGATCATTTGTGGGGTACATTGGGGGATGATTTATACTTCAATGTTGTAATCATGTTTAATGTTGTTCATCTCCTTCTCAAACATTTGGGGATCAACCACTCTCCTCCTTCAAGTACTCCTAAGGATATTGCAAGCTCTAGTGAGAGTTGTGATGGGTAACCTATTTTTCTCTAAGTGCTCAAGTTGGAATTTTGGTGTAACAAATCAGAGAATGGAGAAATCAAATTTTATGCCCGATATCTTGTACTATGTATCCAAGATCGAAACCTGGTCCTAATATTATTTCTCTTTTAATTTTTCTCTTGGCATGGATTTCTATGCCCTTATGCAAAATTTGTAAACTTGTTGCATCCATGACCTTCTTTGATCCATATGTAAATATTTTTCTTTTAATTGATATAAAGTGGCTTTGCCACCTTTGATTGATAAAAAGAAGTCTACAAATATAGTCCCAACAAGGAAAGGGATTAGAATCAAGGAACTTACAGATGTGTAGATGAATACAAAAAAACCTAAAATTTGATGGAGCAACAAGGAAAGGGATCGAGAATGCATGGATAGAGATCTTTTACTTACCAAAATAAAAACTTAGACAAAATGGGAGATTGTCAGAGAAAAACCTAAAAGATCAAAATGTAAATGAGTGGGGAGGAACAAAAAGAGATACCATTAAGAAGAAATTTAAAATGCTAACAAATAGGAAATCATGGGGTTGTAGAGAACTAAATGCAAGTATAAAGGTTAGGGAAGCTTGAAACCTTGTCCAAAGCCAAAAAATGACATAAAAACCCCCATACTTAGAAAAATTCTAAATTATTGAGATTTTAGGCACATGAAAAAACATGGTGGAAGGAAAATTATAGCATTTGTGTATAATTTGACCAAGGGGGGCCATTGAATATTTCTTTTATTGATTATAAAAGATGGGAAAAATGAGGCTAAGGAAACAAAGGGGACTCGAGGCCTATAAAACTTTTGTAATTTGGGGCATACAAGAATAGGTGCTAACAACACCTTAGTTTATGCAATCAAGACCAAGGATCTAATAAAATAGAACCCAATCTTGAAACCCACCCACACTAAATACACATATATGCACAATAGAATACATTTTAAAAAAATCCACATCAACTTTATTGACTACATTCAACAACATTCGCTTGCATTGCAAAATACAATATGCTATAGAAAATTATAGTTCCTATAGTCTACATATTTCTCTCGGTCTAAAGGCTTCAAATAACCATTTTCTCATTACAAAATATTTTCTTCATGGACCACACTTATGTTGGAATCATTGATGTCAACCCCTTGTATGAAGAGAGTGTTGGAATGATGTTGGTGTTGATGATTTCAACTCCTAGCATTGGAGTTGTTGGTAGCCTAGAGTTACATTGGTAGCCTGGAGTTGTTGGTATTGATGTCAACACAATGTTGTTGGTGTTTTAATTGATGTCTTACTTTAGTATAGTTGTAGAAGTTGTGTTTAGAAAGATAGTTGGATATGCTATAGTTGTTGTAGATGTGTTGCAGAGATGTTAGTAGTGTTGTTGATACAGTTGGTGTAGAAGTTGATAATCCAACCTCACAGATCCCAATGAACACTTGCAAGCAAATAACCTAACACCAAAGGAGATAAAGAGACACAAGAATGGTGCTCTGCAAAACATGAAGCAAAAGACGCATTACTCGAGAAGATGAATAATTACAAAGAGATCAATCCTTAAGAAAGGATATCAAAACCCTAAAGTGAGAACCCTAGAAAGAGGATTAAATTAGCATGTGACAAGTGTCAAGATCATAATGAACGAGACAACATGACTAATTTAATAATGCAAAATAAAGATTCTTAAGTTTAGCTTAAGTGAAATAAAGTAAAGGTGACTTAATTAATTAATCAAGTAAACAACCTATTACTCTAACACCCCCCTTAAGATGAACTTAGGGAGAAGCAAAGAAACTAAGGAAAAAATGCATGAAATCAAAGATGGGTCCTAGTAACTAGGCCAGATGAGGTACCCATGTACAAATGTAAAATAGCTCTCACAACAGGAGAAAAGGAGAAAACCTCATGGGAAAAACTCCTCTCCAAAAGAGAGAAATACAAGTGAAGGACTAAGAAGCCTCCAAACAAGAGTGAAGGATGAATAAGCCTCCAATCAAGAAGAAATTGTCCCAGAAGATAGGAACAAAGGATGAACATGGAAAACACCATTGAAGCATGAAGAAGGTGCAAACACTGTCATAGAATGACTGCTGAAATGTTGAAAGAAGGAATGCAAGAGTGTCCATATGGTAAGTGCTTCATCTCACCGAAATGCATGGGTAACTAGCCGTTGCATCCACCTGGTACATAGGAACAAATATTGTATACATAGCTCACTCCAACGCGAAACCAAGGAAGCATTAGCACCAACAATAGAAACCCCCCAATAATGCTGACAAGGGAGAGGCGTGACAAGTACACTAAAACTGAATGCCTGAAAGTAGTGCATGAAGAGGAACCAAGAACATCTGAAGGTGCAGTCATGAAAGTACAAGCAGATATAAAGGATGTGAAAACAAAAGTCACATATGCATGAGAAAGGTATGAAGGAAAAACAAAGGAAAACCTCAACCCCCATGACACTTTATATCATAGTGCAAGTACAACAAGGCACAAAGTGATGTGCAAGAATCCCAATACAACACATACAAAGCTGAGGCACTTTCTTTCAGTGCATTTAAAGATGATAAATACATGCAATGTGAGCCCATAAGGTCCAAAAAGGACTACAACTGAGAAGAAGGATTTTTGGAAAAAACCAAAAATAAAATTTGGAAACCACCTACACCACTGCAAAGAGCTCGAAAATAGATTTTTGACGATATCTCGTTTTCCCATTTTCGACATCGTATGCAAAAGTTATGCAGAAAACATGGAAGGCAACCCCAAAAAAGAAGATCTGACTTTAACTGGAAATAACAAGGACTTGAGAAGAAATCTTCAAAACATACTTGCACCATTGGAAAGTACCATGAATCCTCTTTTCGACGATATCTCATTTGCCCGATTTCAACACTGTGGGCAAAAATTATGGCCTCTGGAAGAAAACAACTCCCAAAGGGCAAAAAACATAGTCACGACATTAAATTTGACAACCATATGACCGTCGCAACAAAACTGTGAGCCTAAAATTAACAGCCATATGGCTTTCACAGCATTTGCACAATTTGGCTTATTTAAAAAAAAAATAATAAAAAATTACAATAATAATTTTTTTTTTAAATAATAAAAAAAAAGGTAGGGGCCCACATGGTGCGCAGGTACCCTGCATAGGTACGGCCCTGCGTAGTACTTGCGTAGGTACGTACCTTCCTTTGATTTGTTTTTTTTTTTAAAGCTTTTTCTTAAAAAATTAAAGCTTTGAAATTTTATTTTATTTTACAATTAAAAAACTACAATTTTTTTTGCAGATAATATATATATATATATATTACGAAAATTTATACCTCAAGATGCGTGCAAAGGCCTGTATGGCCCCTATTAGGTAATTTTTTTTGCCCCGGGGTGACCTGCTCCAAAATTGACAAATTTATATATGGAAATAGGGGTTTTAAGCCTTCTAAGCACAATAGTGAGGTCCATTTGGGCTCAAAACGCTCTCAAACCCCCTGGATCTGGCAAAAAAAAAAATCTTCTAACACTCATAGATCTAACAAATAGAAGCCAAATTTGACAAAACAAAGGTCAATCTTGACTATTCCGATAGCTCTGGATTCAATGGAGAGGTCTAATTTGACCCTGGATGCACTAGAAAACCACTAAACAAGGAAAGATCTCATGAAAGTGGAACAAGAAGCTTGCAGATTTTAAGCTCTGATACTATGTAGAAGTTGATAATCCAACCTCACAGATCCCAATGAACACTTGCAAGCAAATAACCTATCACCAAAGGAGATCAGGAGACATAAGAATGGTGCTCTGCAAAACATGAAGCAAAAGATGCATTACCCGAGACGATGAATAATTACAAAGAGATCAATCCTTAAGAAAGGAGATCAAAACCCTAAAGTGAGAACCTTAGGAAGAGGATTAAATTAGCATGTGACAAGTGTCGAGATCATAATGAATGAGACAACATGACTAATTTAAAAATGCAAAATAAAGATTCCTAAGTTTAGCTTAAGTGAAATAAAATAAAGGTGACTTAATTAATTAATCAATATGATTAAATTAATCAAGTAAACAACCTATTACTCTAACAATTGGTTCACTTGGTTTCCAAGTGCTTTTGAGAAAATTTGAATAAAAGAGAGTTCAGTGTGATAGAGTGGTGTCCAATGTTCTTCTCTACATTTCTTCATGGTTGAAGTTATGCTTGTGTGGTTTGGATATGATGATTAGAGGTGTTCAAAGGTTCTATACCCAAAGTTTCAGGTTTTGGATCGTACTGTAGTAGAAGATGTGTTTGAAAGTGTCTATTTGGTGAAATAGGGTGTCTGAGAGAAATGAGATTGCTCTACATCTCTCCATAGTAAAGGTTCTTGGCTTATGGATCTAGGAACGTTCTTATGTTGTTTATATCTACCTTCCCTTAAAGTTTCAAGTGTTGTGGTGTTTCACAAGGTTGTTTGGTGAGTTGGATGTCTGTGCCAATGTGTCTAGTTGCACAAAATAAAGGTGTTCTTAAGTTTCACGTGGTTACAGTAGTAGTGGTGAGTATTTTTATGATGTGGAATATTTTGATATTTTTTGTAATGTTGTGTGGTATGCGAGATGTTTCCAAACCTGGAGAGGTGTTCTTATGGTTGCTTGTTAGTGTTAGAGCAGATTTGGTCGACCTGGCATGCTAGCGCTTATTATGGAGGATGATTACTATTTGTGGATGTGTTGAGAAGTGTGTCTTTGTATATTTGGTTCCCAATTAAGTTATGGAATGTTCTGCCTTTACTTCTTTACACCATGGAAGTGTTTGGTGTCGACCTATTTGATGTTGCACAGTTTAGGTGCATACATTTCCTTAAGGCTGACCTAATTGAGATTGTTTTAGGTCATGGATGATATAAATAGAAGGAAATTTGTTGTGTGGATTAAGCAGAGAATGTGTGTGATGTGAAAGATGTGAATTTGATCAATTGTGGTAATTTGAGTGTGAGCCTTAATGCCTATGACTCCCAAATATAGTGAGCAGAAGGTGTCTACATTTTAATCTATTGAATGAGTTGTTTGTGCTTCAGTGGAACTGTACCTTTGGTATAAGAGAGATGCATTATTAGCAGTTTGAATTGGCGATGAGCCACCCCTTCTTCTATCTTATTTCTTCTGGAAAGTGAGTCCTTTGGTAGTGATCCCTTCTTTCTTTTGGGTAGTGAGCCCTCCGATAGTGAACCTATTGCATTCGATGTTGCTATTACTCTATATTGTGAGCTAATCCTCACCATGGTTTTTTCCTTCTTGGGTTTTCCACATAAATCTAGTGTTCATATGTGTCTGATATGTTTGCATTACTATTTTATAAGTTTGCATTCTACTAATGCATGATAAGGGTTTAAGGGCTAATAAAGATCTAAATGTTAATAATGGTTTTGATGTTTTAATGTACAATCGATTCACCCCCTCTCTCAGTTTTCATGTGCATCTAACAAAAACTTATCTACTCTTCTTGAACTCGTTCAACAAAGGTTCTTCTTGAACAACCTCTCCTAAACCCTACCTTCCTTCTCATGGCAAGGGTCCCCTATAATAAGAAGATTAAATTATTATTTTTATTTTCCAAGGGACTCTTCTATAGCTCCTATCACAAGCCATACAGATAAATAGTCACACCTATAAATATAATGGTCTCCTCTAATGATGAATAAACAGTCATGCAGTCATGGGGATAAAAATTTCTTCTCAATATGAATGTGTACCCAAGACAAGTTCTCTATAAATCCATGCAACCAAGAAGAAAATACTAAAAAGTTGAATAGAAATGCAAACCTAATGCAACCAAGAAGAAAATACTAAAAAGATGAAAAATCATGAATAGTCACTAAAAGATGAGTGAAGCCAAGAGGGTGTGAAGGAATGAGGATTTGAAGACTTGCAGGAAGGAGGTGTCTAGAAAACTTTGTAAATTTTCAAAATTTTGTTTCTTGTTGGAATCCTCACTATATGTAATTGTTCTTGAAAAAAATTGTTCGATGAATGCATATGAAACTTTTAATAAAGCTACATTTTAGAATATTTTGCAATATATGTGTTTATGTGGGTTGGATGATATGTAAAGGCTGCAAGATTGGGTAGTTTGATGAGACCTCCCAATCTTGTTTGCATCAAATTATGTCAGAGAAAGGTTTGATGTTGGAATGTGTGTGAGGGGAAGGGTTTCATATTTGAGTTATATTGTTATGGTGTGTTTAAGAAGAGCTCTAAAAATATCTTGTTATAGGTAAAAAAACGATTTCCTATAACTATAGAGAGCTAAGATTTGATGAGTTACATTTTGTGTAATTTGTTTTGGGTTGTCCTGGACAACAAAGAGAAATTTGGGTAGGAGGTGTGATAAATTCCTCCATGTTAGAAAGTGGGTATAGGGGGTTTTGATATAACATCTTCCAAAATCATTGTTGGGTAGAAAACATGTGCATTTTATTGAAGAAGACAGATTGTATATACTTCAATGAAGGTATGTGAGTTTCTTACTATGATTCTATATTTTAGGATTTTGTTTTGGGAAAATATTTTTTTTGAAATTTTGTTGTAGATAGTTGAGAGTGGAGATTGTTAAAAGGCGCAGGACAACTGAGAGGGGGGGTGAATGAGTTGTCACCAAATTCAAATTCAAAACTTTAAATACTTATTAGCTTCACAACCACACTATTTTGTTATTAGGTATGAACATGAAATGTAGATAATAGAAAGTAAAATCAACAAAATGAACACCAGATTTTACATGGAAAACCCAATGAGGGAAAAACCACGGTGAGGATTAACTCACGATATAAAGAGATAGAAAAATTAATTACAAAGGCTCACTACCTCAAAAAGACTCACTGTCTAGATACAAAAGCTCACTACTTACAAGGAGGCTCACTGCCTACAAAAGATTTACAAAACAAAATTGGGCTTCACACCCAAAATGAACTGAAAAGAGTGCACCTAACAAGTGATGATACAGTTCTGGTGATGCTTAATAGACAGACTTAACACACTTCATCATTTTTGCTTTTCTTCAACTTCACATTCACAACTGCCTCATCGATTACAGTTTTTAATCTTCAACCCTGTACAATATATATACTCGATTCATCTGCAAGCATCAATTAGGTCAGCCTAATTAGATGCATCTCCTTGTTTATCAAAAAATACCAACTTGTCGGCTACAAGCATTCACAAAATCTATCCAAAAGGCAATCCAAACGTCCAACACACTACATCATTTCGGTATGGACCTAAGATAGGTCACACATATATCTGTATAAGAAAAATTAATTCACCATATCATGACTTATCCAAGAAGTTAGCCAGAAATGGACTTAATTGTAAAAATTAATCAACAGAATAATGTCGATACGATGTATGAGCACCAGAGCACAAGAGATTTTGAACATACATGCTTTCAACAATCATAAATTGTTTCCCAAAACTACAAGCAGCAACAATCAACTACAAAGGATTGCAGACTAGAATATCGGAGGGTGCAACTTGAATACCGATTCAAATACCAGACCAAAATACCGGATCAAGCATTGACTTAGACTTGCAATCACAAAATGGTGACATCAATGACAACACAAAACTAAAGAGATGGCCATTCTTCTTCATTCTTCCAAAAATCTCCCCCTTTGTCATTGATGGCAACATGTGCCAAAATTTTCAAAACACAACATTCTCCCAGCTCATATGACTCTCTCCCCATAACTTTATACTCTAACTCTCTCCCCCTTTGACATCAATGGAAAAGGGCAATCAAAAAGGTAGGATGTACATGATGACACAAGAATTCTAGCTTCCCATTTCAAACATTCAAACAAGGATGACACTTTTTACATGAAATATTTTCTTATACCTCTCTCTTACGATTGGAAGAATTTGTTTCTAGGAAAGTACGACAAAATTCATTCTTGCACTCATACCCTCCAACAAAGATAACTGTGTGTGTGAAATATTGGATTAATTAAATAGAAATCAAACACATGTTAATAAGACATTAAATCGAAAAGCTGAAAAGAAACAGAATAATGCAAATCGTAATTGCAGCTTCTCGAAACCATCTTATCCTCCTCTAACTTCAGCATTTTGTTGTTTTCCAGATAGCTCTCAGATCAACAGACCAAGCTCAACAAAATGACAACTAAAGAATGAGATTTAAAAATAAATGCATACTATACTAAGAATACCAGATTTTTGAAGGTTGATAATGGAGGAATGTTGGTTGTTCACTTCAGCAGCATAACGATAGGGTAAAGGTTTGAAGGAGAATGATGGATGAAAGATAGAATATTTTGGCAGCATAAGGATGTCTGAAGATTCGATCCAAATGGCTTGTGAAAGGTTAAATTTATAGATTTTCGAAGGCAAAAGCTTAGTTGACAATGATCAACGGATGAGATTCAATCTGGTAAGATGAACAATATAGAATTTTCGAAAGTGGAAGAGAAGGATGGAAGGTTTCCTTTTTCCTTATTAAGTTTCGAAGGGAAACTTCCATTTCGAAAGATGAGTTAAAATTTGGAAAGGTGAGTTAAAATTAAATAAATTAAATTTATTTAATTTGGAATTGGAGACGGCTATGGCAACTCGCATAATTAAATAAATTATATTTAATTATGTTTTTAAAAATGAAATTAGAGTGAGGAAAATATTAAATAAGATATTTAATATTTAATTTAATTATGGGGTGAAGGGAATATTCCATTATTTAAATATTCAAAATATTTAAACTTTAGAACCAAATGATAATTAAATATAAATAAATTATAAAAAATTATTTAATTTAATTAAGCGGAGGGTAGAAATGTTAGCAATTAAATAAAATTATTTATTTAATTTAAGGTAGAAGAATTTAGAAAATGAACAATATAAATAAATAATTAAATTTATTTATATGTAGATTGAATTAGAGATTTAACTAAATAACTTGTATTTAATTAATTAACAAGCTTAATCACGACCAATTTTAGACATATACAATAACTATGTAAAGGAGGATGTCTAATTAGAAGACAGACATAGTAGTTCACAATGTTTAGCATCAGAGAGGATTCCAGAGAGATGATCTAACCAAACCTCAACAACTTCCTTAACCAACCAGAAGGTTTCTAACCATATATTTTCTTTTCCTTTGAGTAGTCAACAATTCTACCTACAATTCTCCAACTCTTATTCTTTGTTTTCCATCCCTATCTTTGAAGAAATCAAAGTTCTTTCCAATTCTATTCATCCCAACTTCAATAGCTTCAATCCTGCTTATGAAATTATGAACAATTATTGGCCACCAGAGATAATACCTGTACATTTTAGATATTTCTTTGATGCATTCTTTTTTCTCATTCATATGTTTAGATAGTACTTGCTTTGCTTTGTTACACCTTATTTCAAGCATAGCTTTGAATTTATGTCTTTTGGGTCCTTCTAGCAATGCTCTCTCTTCAACAATCTCTACAAGATCATCTGGTAAAGAATCTGACACATCTAAAACTGAAATACCTTTATTCAACAAATAATCAACCAACACATCATCAATTTTAAGTTTCTCAACTAGAGAGCATGCATTCCACATTTCACCAGTCTTCTTCATCTCACCCTTATCTAGTAACATCTGTATATCCTCTGTATCAGATCCAAACATAAATTCTTCTTCATTCTTCTCTTTTAGGACACTTGTTACAATAGTTTTCCTCTTTTTCAGTTCTAGAGGAGACTCACCAATGATAGCTTCCAGCTCTCTCTTACTGGAGGATGAACCCACTTCAAACTGACTCGGTATTGACATACCGAAGCATAGATTTGTTCTTAAGGATGTGAAATATGATATGCAATCACTTACATTATCCGCCAATGATTCCAAGTATCTATAGACTTGTTTCCCAATAGGAATACTGGATTCCCACACTACATTTTCTCTTCCTGGTAGGGAGTTCAAAAAGTAAAAGACCAAGCACACAAGCAAAGATCCAAACTGAAAGAGATAACCCTCAACCAATGACATTCGAGCATTCTTAGTTAGATTTTCAAGTAATAGGCTACACAGATCACACTGCTTGTTTTCCTTAACCATCATATGTGCAATATATACAACAATAGCCGATGTCGAGCCTTCATGATTTCTGAAATAGATTTTATAGGAAATGCCATATGCAACATACCTTACAGCTGAATCTGCAAGAGTGTTTATCAATAGAGCTCGAGGATCTTTATTAATGTCAATAAGTTCCTCCACATCTTTGTATTTCACAGTTTTCTTTCCAAGGAGATCCCCAATACTGCATAAGTCGGTAATCACTTCGATCGCTTCCTTTGTGATTAGGTAGGGTTTTTCCAATACAATGTTGTCATTCTTGAAATGACTCAACAAGAATAAGATGAAATCTTTATCAACGAACCAAGGAAATTCTCCCCATAAATCCATACCTAGGGTATTTATGCCCTGTAATTCATTTTCCTTCAACCCTAGTTCCATTTCTTTCATCTTCCTATGATTAAATTTTTCCAATTCAACTCCTTTTATCTTCAGTGGAATGTCACCACTCGATCCTCTATCCATTGTTGTGCTTAACTTTCTTGAATTCGTTAATGTTCAGTCAAGACTTCTTCTTTTCCTTCGTAGACTAAATAATAATTCCTGTGTATTCATAATAGTTTCTACAAATTTCTTCATAAATGTTTTAGATCACTTCGAGATCGCTCCAAGGAACTTTTCAAACTCTTCAAATACTCAACTGATAAAAAATTCTTACAAAATTTATCTTATACACCATCAATTTGCCCTAAAATGCATTAAATGCAACAGACATCAAAAAGCTGCTAAAAACATTCTTCACAACATAGAAAACCCTAATTCGATATGCAAATTATCATGTCAAAATGTTTTCTTTTGGTTCCTTTTCCAAAACCTTTGATTATTCATTCTTCACATTCCATCCTCGTGCCAACCTTTGACACGCCATTCATCTAGGGGGTTTTTACAATTTTCTGATAATGCTCCCCCTAAGACCATGCTAGGTCTAATTCCCAGAGGAATTATTTGTACCGGATGAGGGCACAAACACATCAGTAGTTTCAGATTCTTCTTCCTCTTCCTTCTTCCATATCTTATTCATCTCTTGCTTCATCTCTTCTTTGTCGATCTTCTTTACTGGTTCATTCTTCTTTACCAGAGCAGACTACTTTCCCTTCATACTTCTACAAATCTTTGAGATATGTCCAGGTTTGTTACAATTATAGCATACTACACCTTTCTGACTATTTTTACCTTCATTACTTCTCGATCTACATTGATTTGCTTTGTGTCCAAATTTGTTACAGGTATAACAATAGTCATTAAAATATTGATTCATACTGCCTCCATTAAATATGTTCATCATTACTTGGCTGATCATTCTCACCTGAGATCTGCATTCAATAGCTTTATGTCCAAATTTCTTACATCCAAAACATTGTCCGATGAAGGGACCAGAAAATTGATTCATCCTACTCCTACATTATGTTGCCTTGTGACCATATTTATTACAGGAAAAACAAATACCATTGAAAGAGGGATACCTTTGTGCATTAGGTTGTCTAACAAGTGGTCTCCTTGCAAAATTTCTTTTATGCTTCCCTTTTCCCTGAGTCATTTGATTGTCCTTAAAACTTTCACCTACTTCATTTCCTAGGCCACCTTTGTCTTTACTTGGTTTTTGTCCTCCAAGTAGTTCTCCAAGCTTGTCAGAACTAGATCTGAAATTGTTCTCACAAAGTTTTGCCTTCTCTAGCTCAACTCTCAAGTTTACTACCTCCTTGTCAAGTTTAGAACATTCATTAGATTTTTTCTACACCATTGTATTTAGACATTCTTCAATTCTCTTCTTTTCTTCTACAAGTACTTTCAGTCCAATGATCTCCTGTTTCTGATGCTCACTTACTTCTTTATGTATTTCCTTGAATTTCTTTAATTGTTCTTTCAACTTCCAGACACATTCATTAGCCTCATCTAGATTTTCTTTCAAGTCTTTGTTTTCATTTTCTACCTTATCAAGATCTTCAAGTATAGTCTAAAGTTCTTCTTTATCATCCATCTGATCAACCTTCAGGATCTTCCTCAAGCGGTTAAGCTCTACACCAAGGAACTAGAGCTCATATACCAATTGTTAAAAGACATAGGACAACTAAGAGGGGGTGAATGAGTTGTCACCAAATTCAAATTCAAAACTTTAAATACTTATTAGCTTCACAACCACATTGTTCTGTTATTGGGTATGAACATGAAATGTAGATAAAAAAAAGTAAAGTCAACACAATGAACACCATATTTTACGTGGAAAACCCAATGAGGGAAAAACCACGGTGAGGATTAACTCACAATATAAAGAGATAACAAAACCGATTACAAAGGCTCACTGCTAAGGACTCAATGCCCTGAAAAGACTCATTGTCTGGATATAAAAGCTCACTACTTACAAGGAGGCTCACTACCTACAAAATATTTACAAAACAAAATTGGGCTTCACACCCAAAATGAATTGAAAAGAGTGCACCTAACAAGTGTTGATACAGTTTCGATGATGCTCAATAGATAGACTTAACACACTTCATCATTTTCGCTCTTCTTCAACTTCGCATTCACAACTGCCTCATTGATTATAGTTTTTTATCTTCAACCCTATACAATATATATACTCGATTCATCCACAAGCATCAATTAGGTCGGCCTAATTAGATGCATCTCCTTGTTTATCAAAAAATACCAACTTGTCGGCTACAAGCATTCACAAAATCTTTCCAAAAGGCAATCCAAACGTCCAACATGCTACATCATGTCGGCATGGACCTAAGATAGGTTGCACATATATCCACATAAGAAAAATTAATTCACCATATCACGACTTATCCAAGAATTCAGCCAGAAATAGACTTAATTGCAAAAAGTAATCAACAAAATAATGTTGATACACTGTACGAACACTGGAGCACAAGAGATTCTGAACATACATGCTTTCAACAATCATAAATTATTTCCCAAAACTACAAGCAACAACAATCAACTGCGGAGGATTGCGGACTAGAATACCAGAGGGTGCAACTTGAATACCAATTTAGATACCGAACCAAAATATTGGATCAAGCACTGACTTAGACTTGCAATCACAACATGGTGACATCAATGACAACACAAAACTGTAGAGATGGCCATTATTCTTCATTCTTCCAACAAAGATGTCTTTAAAAAAGAGGATGAATATTATCTTGAAGAGGCCAATTAAGTGGGAAACTATGAAGTAGTATTGAAGGAAGAAAATCCTTAGAATGGTGATAGACACACACTTGAGATCGGATAGGTTGGAGGCTATAAAATATGGAGAAGTTGTAGTAAATGTGAACAAGAATGATGGAAAATGTTATAGAGATGACATAATGAAAGGATAAAGTGTGTTGATGATAGAATGTGAAAATAAAGAAAAGATTGAAACAAAAAAGGCATGTCTTTTTTAAGGTATGAAGATTTAGAAGCAAATTTTGATGAGGAAAAAGTTGGAGCAGTAATAGAGAGACAAGAGAATGCATAGGTAACATGTTATTTTTATAAATTTAGAAAAAGTAAATTTAATGTTGGGTTACATTATTTTGTGGATGTGAAAGATAACATTGTTGAGGTAGATGAAGTTGTGAATAAAGTTGTAGCAATTCAAAAAATGGTTTTTGATGGTCTTAAATTTGACAAAGTGATTGATGAAGAAGAAAGTCTCCTGTTGAAAGAGGAGATTAGAAAATTAAAAAAATGATTGAGGGAGAAATGATAGAATAAAATAATGAAAATAAAGAGGTTGTAATTGATACATGCATCTTTGAAGGAGAAAAAAATAGAGCAATAGACAAGGAGAAGAAAACAAAGGTAATTGTTGATTTACCTAAAAAAAACAAAGTTGCTAATGAAGCTAATTTCTATGAGGATGAAATGGTAAAATAAAGTGAAGAAAGAGAGATGGTAAGGTGCATAAATAACATTTTACATGATGAAATACAATGAGGTGTTGAGGATGATAGAGTGGAATAGAACGATGAACCATGGTACACCAAGGTGAATTTTATGAGAAGGAAAAAAAGAGGAAAAATGAAAAAGAGAAGATATAGAAAGGTACATAGTAAGGCGAATAAGAAGAGAAAACAAATGGATAAGGAAGACAAATGGATAAAAAATAAACATACAATTTTTAAATGTTCATGAGTCTCCAACTCATAGAACATTTTTTCTTACCCAACGTGTTTAATGTAGAAGCATCCAGACTCACAAGAAATCCTACATCACCAAAAAATAAATTTCTTTTCATGTTTGATTTTTAAATCTTTGGTGTAGGTTGGATCTTCAAGAGCATCTTTTGGAGTGTTGAAGGATAAAACATTTATTTTATCAAGAATTGCTTTCATTTCAAAAATTAGAGGCAAACAAGGTGTTTAATATGATTTTAAAATTATTGTATTGCACAATTTCAAAGTTTCAAGGGTTGAAGGGATCCATTAGAAAATTATAAATCTAAAATTGATTAATTTTCTCAATTTGAAGTGTTCATAAGGCAAGTGACATTTGACATTTCATCCTTTCAATTTGCATGCCTAGAATGGAGGAAAAAGCTAGTGATATTTAAAAACCAATTAATGACTCGTTAGTTTTCAATTTGATGTGAATGAACATGAATTAGTTCATGATTTTATTGATTTTTATGAGGCATCTACAATATCAAGTCATGGTATATGGTGAAGCAATCTTGTGTTCCATATTTG
Organism: Sequoia sempervirens; assembly: GCA_007258455.2. Lineage (NCBI taxonomy): Eukaryota > Viridiplantae > Streptophyta > Pinopsida > Cupressales > Cupressaceae > Sequoia > Sequoia sempervirens. The sequence continues at coordinate 1,180,647,091 of VDFB02271358.1, read as the reverse complement.
GAAGCATTTAATGATGAATTTTAAGCATATATAGAAGAATTTCAAAAGATAATTGGAGGGAAATGAAAAAGTAGATTTGGGTGCCTATTTTGGTAACTCACAGGGGTTTTAATCTCTATATAATACAAAATTTAAATATGTTAAGAATCAACAATCAAAAACAACAATTTTGAGGAAATAATTTGTAGGTTGTTCTAGAGGATTACATGAAGGAAAGTGTAAAAAAATAGCTTTTCAAGAGGAGAGGAATAGAAGAAGAGAAGAAGAAAGTTGCAAGTGTATTTACTCTACAATTTTCACCTAAGATTTAACTTATGAAGTGAATAATTCAATGTTTCCAAAAACATGAAAATATAATTTTATTTTTCAATAACATAATTTGCATATTACATAGAGATCTTCATATAACTTTTACATAATTGAAATATCAAAACTAAAATTCAAGCAAATGAAACTCATCTTTTCAAATGCAATTTATAAATATAATTCATGATCATATATCCCATTTCATAATTTATAAGAGATTAAGGTCAAGGTATCCTTATCTGGATTACTTCTTTTGTTTTGCAAGTCTCAACATGCTGTTTGCAAGAGGGAGAGCATCACGCAAGCACTTTACCTCCAACCACAGACCATCGATCCCCTACACACCTTCCTACTGGAAGTGGCCCTACCCTTCAACAAAGAGTTAGGTATGGGAACCCTAGTATTGCCTATCTAGATATCTAGTGTTGTGTCCTGCATAACATTTATAGTCATACAACTATAGACATTCTCTAACTATGCATGACTCTACTGACGAGTTATCTAAACCTAGAGCATAGTGAAATGACAAAGTGTAAGTAGTGACTTTTACACTTACTTTGGCCAAAGTTTGATAAATATAATCAATCCACTTTTTAAGTGGTGTCGTAAGTTCACCCGTGCCTCTAACTTGACTTGGAAATCCAACTGACATGTGGTTACCTCTTCTTTTGGTTTGACCCAAAGGTTAACTAACACAAATAGAATCTCTTTCAATAGTGATGACTTTACTAGTGTTGATTATTTGACTAAATAGGTTTAACACATCTAACTCGAATACCCATGTTACATTCTTGCAACATTTTGGGTCTAGGTAACTGCCTCTTATTTGAGTCCTTTCTTTCTAAGTTAGTAAACGACTTGACTGGTTATACTTTCCTAACTTGATCTTTCTATTTACGTTGATGTAACATCTTGGAATTTGGCAACTGCCTTTTACTCAAGTCCTTAGTTCTTAACCATGGGAGTAACTACTCTCATTTTTTTTTTGCATAATTAGTTAATACCGATGACATAATGGACCACCGACTAGACACATCTGGTCTCAATCTAAAAGTATTGACAACATGTCAATATGTATAATAATATATTGATAACATTAAATTGAAGATTACTTCTTCGTATTAAAGGTTCAAATGTCCACAATTTATTCTTATGGTTCTATTCCTAAAGAACTCCATACCGAATATGGTTACTCTTGAAGTGGACATAAACAAACAATCATATTTTTCTTAAATAATGGATCAAACTCTTTGTTGTTATAACAAGTATGGTTTTGTTATTCTAAAACACCATAACCAATCTAGTTAATCATGATATTAAATATCATTTAATTTGATTCAATATAAACTTTATATTCATAGAATGTCCAATAATAATTCAACATATTAAGTTGTTAAAATTCTGCTAACTCAATTGAGAACCATCTGACTAATTTCCAAATTCCTCACAGGTTTCTTTCAAGTTATCCTTTGTATAATTATGTAGGGTACCTACGTTTTTCTGAATATAGATATTCTTGACACATATATTCTCATATATAAATGTATGATAAGTTTATAGCCATACTAGAGAGTATTTTCCACTTGAGAGTTATCGATGCTTCTGCACCTTAAAATCTCCTAGCACTAAGGCCTTTGATTAATAATAATAGAATAAATTCATCTATCCAAGATACATGATTTTCAATCAATAGGTAATAATAATGACTCTTGGTCTATTATGTAATTCTATAATTCTCAAAGATATCAATGATATTTCCACTTCTATTACATTTCATACCTTCTTATTGAAATATAATATAAACTTGTTTGATAACAATATATAAGACACTATCTCATTAGGATAAATATCATATTCCCATACTTAGCTTTTCTTTGCTACTTTGGTTTAATAAGTTGGTTGTTTTGGTTAAACACAACTTTAGGGAGAGTCTTCTCTTTTTCACTAAAGCTCTCTCACAAATATATATATTAATTCAATATTACATAAATCAAACATGATTTTAGCAATGTATTTTAAAAGAAAACCACTTTGATATAACCAACTACTTTCATTAGTTCTCAATAGTACTTTGCATTTTTAATTGGCATTACATGCCTAAATAACTAAACTCTTTGTGCATGCCTTCATATTCTTTCAAAAGCAACCACAGTTTGCACATAGCAATGGAAAAAGCAAACTCAAAAAAGTAAAAGAGATTTTATTAGAATTTGAAAGAGAAAGAAAGAAAATCATTTTGATTATGCTTGGAATAAAATAGCCTAGCTTTGATTCTTGGTAATCCTTGCTTCAAATATACACTGCTAACTCATATTTTAACCTGTTGTCCTCTCAATTTCCAGTGCTCAACACTATTCTTGCACCTCTTTCTTGCTTCTTTACTATCAGTTTGCAACTATCAAGAAATATAATTTGATACTAACAATCTAATCTCACTCTTTGGTGTATTGAAATGCAAAATTTAAATGCTCTTCTTACTAAACTTAATTCTTCTCTCAAACCCACAAATGCAGTTATTTCAAGATTGAAAAACCAATGAACAACCAAAAAATGAGCAGCCACTCTCTATTTATGCTAAAAATGGTTTACTAATAATAGAAATCAGTTTAACATAGGTCTTGAATAGCTCTCCAATAGTTGCCACCACTCAAAAACTCTACCAGGCGTGAGAATAAACCGGTCGACTATGCTCTTTGGAATGCCACGACTAGCATTAGAATAAGTCAAACAATGCCACTCACTTATACGTTGAATGCAACTATCTCATAATGCAGTTTCGAGCTTGCAAAAGATATCAAAACTAAGTTGATTGCCTCATCTCATTGCCACGACTGGCTACGTTACCCAGTATTTTGTTGTTGGCAATTTATTGTTGCAAAAAAGTCTCCCTAGATGGCATGTTGGTAGTCAAAATGCCTTCAAACTCTTTTACTTACCGTTTTCCCAATTTGTGGGCTTCCATTTTAATAGGAACATATGCAAATTAGTCCCCAAATCACCACCTTCACATGGCTAATAAAACATTTTTTTAAATGTGCATTTCCAGCCACCACATGGCTTCAATAACAATTTAATCTTGCCCAAGATGCTCCAAGATATAATGCCATACAATCTTTTAAGATGCTCTTTTCTATAATACCTTATAATTCGGCTTGGTCCCACGATAATCTGCCATATTAATATGGCTTATAATTTAAATAAAATTATATATATATATATATTTACCTTTTAATTTCCTTTTATCCACATATATTCATATACATATACTTACGTATATATGCATTAACTTGAATATATATATATATATATATATATATATATATTAATATTTACTATTCATATTATATTCATTCTTCTCAAAATATATTAGAAATTAACTTAATTTTGACGATCAAAGAGGACTATTAACGATAGAGGTATATTTTCCCTAATGACACATAACCCTATCAACTTAGGTTTAGTGCTTAACAATATGAAACTCAAACTGACTTGACAAGGTTCCAATAACCTAAGTGAGTGAGTGTGTAACATATCCCCCCCTTGAGATTCATCATCTTTGATGATTTAAAGTATCATAGCATATATTAAATCTAATGAAGGTTTTACTTTCAATTTTCAAAATCATATAAGAGATGGGAAATTTCCATTTAAATTCATTATAATCTTTCCTAGTAGCATTGTCCTTTGCCAACTGGTCCCAATGGACCTTGCATTGAGTGACCCTACTAACACGCTGTTAGAACTTGCATGATTCAAGCACTCTTTCTCTTATGAGAACTGTCTTGGTATACATAGCATCAACACAACTTTTATGCCTATCATTTTGTTGGTTGTTTTCTTGTTTAAGAAACAACAAACCAGTAGGTCTGTGCAAACACCTATGAGCTTGCCAAGCTCAATACCTGAATGTTCGCTAGACAGATGGCCAACAGATGAGATGCAACACCTGTGGCTGCAATCTCCTTCACTTCGAGCTTTGCAAAACCCAGGGGGGTCCCTTAAACAAAGCAGATTCAATCTCCCCAAATGTGATAGAACAAAGTTCATTCAAAGTCGGCAACCTTTGAACAAGCAGTGTATATCACACTGAGAATGATAAAACAGATATAGCATAACATTAAACTGAAATGATTAATTAAAATGCTTGTTATCTAGGTTGAATAACCAGGTCAGCGAAGGCATACAACTAACATCAGACCAGTGCCAATATCCTCGGGCAAGGAGTCATGAAAATGTGCAACAAAAGGAACATTTAATTCTGGAAACCTGAGTCTTTATGGAATTAACCTTTTTTTTTTTGATACGCAAGGTGGTGATTATATTGATAATATAGAAATTTACAAACATTTGCTAAGTAGGAATTATAGGTCCATCCAGGACACAAAATCAAACAAAAAATACCTAACCAGGAGAAACATCAAAATTTTTGCCATACAGTCCCATTGCGAGAAAAAAGCTTTGAAGCGAAGGATTTATATCAGAGGCCGAGCCTCATCAAACAAAAAACAAATTACATACTGTTAATGCTTGAATCTACCAGAATTTAACAAGTTGAAACCCAAAAAGAAACCAAGAGCGAACGTCAACCAGCACAAGACGCAATTCACATGAAGCCGTTTAACTCTGCAAACCTAGTGAAACCATCCAACCACTCCAACCCTTCCTCCGGCACCAGCTTCAGCTTTCGCTTCAAGAAATCCACTGCCACATCTCCAATCTTTCTGTGCCTTGATAATGTAGGCCCTTTAATGTCTAAGAGAAAGGGAAAAACTTTGACAGCTTCATCTGAATCCCATAGAAGAGCCAAGTCAGTAGGGCGCAGAATACCTTTACCTATAAAGGCCGCCTTCAGTGTCATTTCAAGACCGCCGAGCAAATCATCCCAGAACAGGCGAACCATCATCTCCTTGGCCTCCGCCTTCGGGGTGTCCAGGTCCAGAAGCACAACAAGAAACTGAGAGGAGATATGTGCATTGTCTCTGGAAAATTCTTTCCTTTCCAGGTGTCCTTTTCCTAGGACCATTTTAACATCAACAATTGACATCGGATCGTCCATGAGAAAAATGCACTTTAACCTCTGGTCTGTAACTTCTCAAAAGGAAATATGCCTCTCCGTGGCCACCAAAGAAACTGGTGTGTCGACGCCTAAACTTTCCAGACCTTCCGTCGATATGTGGATGATGAATTTTGATTTCGACATTCGAGCCATTTGCAAGTCTTTGACAACCGTTCCCTGCAAAAAAAAATAGAAGACAATACCAAAATGCGAAACCCATGCTTTAGAAATGAATTCATTAGTTCATTTAATACACTTGAATGATGATCAGTCAGGCCTTCGCACACGAAACTGGATTATGGCGAATCCAAATCATCCTTGTCATGAATAAAGTTACGGTCTCCGTCCATCCAACTTAAAACCATTATCAATGCAATTGATGTGAGTTGCCACTCGGCCCCTCAGCAAACAATTCTAGGAGAGCCATGTCCAACATGTCACACTGACAGCGCAATGAGAATTGAGCCAAGCATGCGCCCTATCCTTCTCCAGAAGTACCGCAAATTTCAAGAGCTTCTGATAAAACAAGCAAACAACTCCTTCTTTTGGCTACATTTAGGAAATTGGAAGTGACAAGACCATGCCACAACCATTAACTTCATGTCCATCCCATCCGCCACCTCATGTCCACCCTGGACACCGTGTGCCCAAGTGAGGGGCGAGGGGGAGCCCACCCTACCAGCCACTTTATGGAATTAACCTTATTAACCCATAAACTAATGAACAAATCTTTCAGACTTCTTACCAAATCCCTTAACGATGCATAGAAAACTATTGGTTAATTAATGCAATTTAACTCATTCTTTGAACAAGAGCAATAATCAAACAAACAGATAATGAAATGATCCTTGATCATTTGATCTCATTAAAATTTCATATACACCATTACAAGGAGAGACTTGAGATTTCATCAACTACATTCAATGTCCATAATATATCCAGAAGCCTTACATTCGATACTATTTGCCTTGCCCTCAAAATTGACACTAAATCTAATCTGTTCTAAGTGTTCTTTCTTTAGACCAGAACCTAGCTACCCAACCAGAGATAACCGGTTCCCTTACAATTTTTTAACTAAAAAATGAACGCATCCAATGTGGAAAGAAAATACATTTATACAGCCAGGGTCACCATGTCAGTATGAGTCTACGTGGACATCAACAAAAACCCTAGCTGACATGGAAGCACATCCTGCAGCTCGGCCACGAACCTCCACCAACCAAACTGAATCATCTTGAAAGCTCCTGTCAGGTGGAACAGGAAGAATATCACACAACCAGGTTGAATCGAGCAAGTACAGGAATGGGAAGCCATGGCAGTCAAACCAGGAAGGTACACAGATCATGCCATCCAGGAAAACCGTAGGTGCGATCATCACAAATCTAGAGGCCACAAATGCAGAAGCCACTCGTCCCAACCACCTACCCACCTCAGAGAACCCGTTGCCCCAGTTCTGTAATTAATTTCAGCTCTGCCGCACCGACTTGCACCAGCGTTCAAGGCTCAGGACCAAATCGGGGTCATCATGTTGATCCACAGTGATCTTCGCCGTCGTTTTGAATCACAGATCAAGAGGCCGCGGGCATTGAATACATCACTGGCTCGATTCAAGTTGATTAGGGCATCTGACAAACCAGCCAGCCAAACATAGCCCAGTCAGTAGGACAACATACTGAAAATCTTCTTGTTTCATCGAACAGTCAAGTCGGCGAGACCGGGTGCACATCGGCATGAGATTTCAACCTAGAATAACGCCCCATTGGTGAGAGAAAGCTCACTCAACAAGAGGTCATGGCGACACCTGAATAGACACACTATCAATAAGAGAAGATGGACTCGAGAAGACATTAGGGCGATAGCGAGCAAAGGGCACCAAGTCACGCCGAGGAGCTCATTGTATCGGCAAGACATTGACAGGTCGGGGAGACATCTCCCCGACACAACGAACACAAGCCGCAAGGAGGGGGTCTCGAGGAGACATCCCAAAGTTGGGAAGACATCACCCTGAGACTGAAGGTTACTCTGAAGGCACAGTGAGAGGCGGAAAAAAGATGTCAGGGAGACCAAGGGGAGTTGGGGAGACCTCACCTCGAGCGGACTCTGACATACCGAAGGGAAAAGCCCATCGGCAAGACACAAAGGAGTCAGGGAGACATCTCCCTGACACAATGAATACAGGCCGATGGAAAGAGACCTTAGGGAGACAACACGGGGTCGCTGAGAGGTTATCCTGAGTGGCAAAGGTCACAGCGAAAGCAACATGGGGCTAGTGAAAACGGTAATAAGGGGCCAGGGGAACCACAAGTGAAGAGCGAACTGGGTGGACAGGTCACCGAAGAGAAAGAACAAGCGTCCAAAAAGAAAAAGAAACCTACAGACTCGAAAGGAGAAAATGAAACCCTAGCCAAGGTTTAAACCCATGAAAGAAGCAGGACGACAAGACAATGAAACCAAAGGGAAAGACACCACCATAGAGGCAAATTCCAACACGCTGAGCTCAACCCTTGTGGGAGCCCGCTTGTCCCATGTGCAGAAAGAAAAGGAAAAAACCCCAAACCAGGGACTCACTAGAGAGATCAAAGAGCGCATAACCAGAGAATGAAAGGCAACCCGAAAAAGGGACTAACATAGGCTCCAGTTGGGGGATGCATGCCCCTAGTGGGCATAGCAAGAATCAAGATCACTGGGAGAGCAGACTAGACAGAGAAGACCAAAATCAACAAGGAACTGGCCCAGACAGAGCTAGTAGACACAAACAAGAAAACAAAAAGGAAAGCAAACCCTAAGCTATTGTTCATGGAAAAGAGATACCCCAGGAGAAGTACAACTTCAAGAACTACCCATGAACTGGCAGTTCAAGAATCTCGCCTGTCATAGTTTGGAGAAAATATGAATCTTCTCCCCCTTTATCGCTGATCACAAACGGGCCTAACCAAATGGCATCAAACTTGCCATGTTTCCCTTTGTCTTCTAATCTGGCATTCCACAATAAGACTAAATCTCCCTTCTCAAAGTTCCTTGCTAATGTGCTTTTTTCATACAGATTCTTCACTTGCATTTGCAACTTGGCATTTCTCCTTTGAGCATCCCTTCTAGTCTCATCTAGCTCTGTGAGAGCATCCATTCTCAATTGCATCTCATTGTCAACTTCATCGTCATATACTTGAACAAACTTGTACATCTCCATGAGGTTATTTTGGGGCAACCTTGCATTTATGCCATAGACCAAGTCAAATGGGGCACAACCGATTGCCTTCTTCACAGTCACCTGTCTGCCCAGACAACCAATTTCAACTTAGAATCCCAGGCTCTCTTATTATGATCCAAGATTCTCTTGATGATCTTCATCAAACTCTTGTTGCTTGATTCAGCTTGTCCATTTCCTTGTGGGTGATATGGTGATGAATAAGAAATTTGGATACCATATTTTTCACAAAACTCAGTATACTCCTCAGACTTGAAACACATAGCATTGTCTGATACAATTCTTTCTGGGCATCCAAACCTTGTCAGTATATTATTTATCAAGAAATAAATCATCACTTTGCTAGTTGCTTTCTTTGTTGGGATTGCTTCCACCCACTTAGTAAAATAATCAATGGCTACTAATATCCAGGAGTGGCCTCCACTAGATTTGCATGTTATTTCCCCTATAAAATCAATGCCCCAAATCTGAAATGTAGATTACACAGTAACTGGTCTGAGGGGAAGGTTACCAGAAAATTTAAACTTACCAGAAAAATGCTGACAAGCATCACATGTCTTCACAAACTGATGTGCATCTTTAAATATAGTAGGCCACCAAAAATCGGCCCTCATCACCTTGTGTGCAGTTGTCTTGGCCATGTAATGTCCGCCACAGACTCCACCATGCATCTCCCTTAGAAGTTCTAATGCCTGATTCTGATCAACGCATTTCAGCATGAATCCTTCTCTACTTCTCCACCACAAATTTCCTTGTATGATAACATATCTGATAGAGTGTAACTTCAATTTCCTCTTCTGATTTTTGTTCAGGTCATCAGGGCACTTCATCCTCTGCAGATAATAGATCACATTCTTATACCACTCATAGTGTTCCATATCACATATGTTCGACCTGTTTTCCTCTTCCAATAAGTTTATTTGATTTGTTTCCAAATTGGTCCAGGCCATAAGCTTGGCCAATCCTTGTCCTCTCACCAACTTAGTGATTTGGACCTCAATGTTAAACTCTTGAATTCTATTAATCCATCTGCATCTCCTTCCTGACACTTCCTGCTGTGTGAAAATGTCTTTGACAGCTGCACTAGGGACATACGCAATTATGACAACTCCCATTAAGTAAGGTCTGAAAGCTTTGACGGCCTTGACTAGTGCATATGCCTATTTCTCATTTATGTCATATTTCAATTATGTAGCTTGTAAAGACTTACTGAAGAAGGCTATGGGCTGCTCGAAACCATTATCATTCTTCTATAACAACACCCCTGCTATAGTGTGAAAAGAGGCAAATGTGAACAACTGGAAAGGCTTTGAATAGTCGGGTGTCTTCAACACTGGAGCATCTTTTATTGCTTCTTTAATGGCTTGAAAAGCCTTCAGAGGTTCCTCTGACCAGACCATACTCTCATTCTTCTTCAACATTTTGGAGATAGGTCTACTGATCTCTGCAAAATTAGTGACAAACCTTCTCAAGAAGTTTATTTGACCAAAGAAAGATTGTACTCCCTTGACATTCTTTGGTGGTTGGATCTTATCAATGGCTGCTATCCTTTCTGGATCAATTTTGATGCCATATTTTGACACAATGTGCCCCAGTAACTTGCCCTCTTTAACCCCAAAGGCACATTTCTTGGGATTAAGGGAAATACCATATTCCAAAGCTCTAACAAAGATCATCTCCAAGTGAGAGCAATGGTCCTCTTCCCTCTTGCTGTGAGCAGTCAAATCATCTTGGTAGACAACAAGGAAAAGGTCTAGAAAATCTGCAAAGGCCACATCCATGGCTCTTTGAAAAGTGGCACTTGCATTAATTAAGCCAAAAGGCATTCTCACATAGACATAAGTTCCCCAGGGTGTGGTGAACGCTGTCTTGTACTGCTCTGATTCTTTCACCATGACTTGGTTGTAACCAGAGAACCCATCCATCATAGACATCAATTCACATCCAGTGACCTTCTGCAGCATAGCCTCCATGTTTGGGAGTGGATAGTTGTCTTTCAATGATGCAATATTTAAATTTCTGAAATCCACACACAACCTGAGATCACCATTCTTTTTTCTGACAAGAACCAGGTTTGACACCCATGATGAGTTCCTTATAGGCTTAATAATCCCCACATCACTCAATTTTGTTAGTTCTTCCTACATCTTGGATCTCAAGATTGGATTGATAGGCATTTGCTTATGCCTGAATGGTCTCACATCAGGTTTCAGGGGAATTTCATGTTGGAACAAGTCTTCCCTGTAAGCCTTTAAGTCATCATAAGACCAAGCAAAAACATGCCTATATTTCCTTAATAAGGTAATCAACATATTCCTTACATAGGGCTTCATCTTCTTGCCTATGTATACCTTCTTTGGTGCACCATCAGTTCCTAGGTTGATTTCTTCTAGGTCTTCTTCATGGGTAGCTGCTTGTTTTGTGTTGGACTTATCTGGTCCTTCAAAGATTCTCTCCAATGCTACCAGTCCTTTTGGGATTTTATTGCTCTTCAGTTGAATTACTTCATTCCCGAACAAGGTTTCTTTACCATTCTCTTCTACCACATATGAGCCAAAATCAATCTCTTGATGCTCATATTGGTCAACACAGTGCTGGAACTTCAAGATATCATTGTCATCTTGGAACACCTGCCAATTGCAGACATTATCAGGCACTGCAGGCCTAGTTTGTATCTCAATACCAGAGATGCCATTAAAGGTCACTTCATCCAGTTTAACAGCAATATTGGCCAGCAAGTCAGCCTTAGCATTTTGCCCCCTTTCTACCCAATCTATTCCAAAATCATCAAATGCCTCAATGGTATCCCAAACTTCATTCCTATATTGCCTCAAACATTTGTCCTTAGTGATAAATCTAGATCTGACTTGAGAAACAATCAGCTCTGAGTCACCAAATACTCTTAACAGTTTTATCCCATGCTTAGAGGAAATTTTTAGGCCAAGCAACAAGGCTTCATATTTAGCTATATTGTTTGTACATGCAAATTGGAGTAGAAAGGAAAACTTAAAGGTCTTACCTTGTGGTGATACCAGCAAGACACCAGCACCTGAGCCATCCTTGGAGCAAGCTCCATCAAAGTACATGGTCCATACCGATTCATCTAAGGTAGTGTGCATGATCTCTTTGACTATTGGCACTGACTTGGACTTTCCACCTTCTTTTTCTGCCTCCTCAACTTGAAAGGTATCCACATCAGTATCAACAAAGTTGATAAGTGGAGGTTCTTCTGTTTTACCAGCAGATTCAATCATATGCTTGCACCTTGACTCCCTGGCAATCTTAACATCCTTCTGACCGATGGAAAAGGTAGCAAAGGACAAGTCACATTGTATACTTCCTCCCATAGAAGCACATCATTTCCTTGACAGTAGCATTCCATATGCTGGAGGGATGTCAGCTACTATGACACTCATGACAAGTTCCTTCTCAGGGCAAGCTACCAGTCTATATGATACTTCATTTATGATTCCAATCACATGGATCTCCCTTGAGTCCATAGCATAGCATTTTCCATAAGTGTTATCCACCTTTAAGCCCATTTCCTCCATGATTTTAACAGGCATCACATTATTTGAGGCACCTGAATCAATCATACAATTTTTGAGCAAGTTTCCATTAATAATCAAGCTCAGAAAGAAAGGGTTGACCAGATCAGGGTTAGCAGTGATTGTAGTTCCTAGATAGACTTCAGGATTCTCATTTGTGTTTAGTCTAGCTGCATCATCCTTCATCTGGCCTGCACTGGTTTCAGGTATTTGAGCTTCCATTTTGGGTTGATTGTTCCCAGCAATGCTCTTGATGACTGCCATTGTCTTATGCTTATGGTCATCAATCCTCATCATCTCAAGAAGCGGGACTATGACCCTTATCTGAGATAGGACCTGAAACATGTCAACTGGTGCATAACTTGGAATCTCTGGGAATATAACTTCATGAGAAGTCAATGCATCCATTTTCTTACCATTAGTTTGATTTGCAGGCCTCAATTCTTTCATCTTTGTATCTGATGAAGTAGCTTCACTGGTTATCTTAGCTTTGTCATTCTTTTTAGCCCAAATTCTTGGCTCTTTGACTTCCTTGGCCTTGGTACTAGTTTTTGTGTTTTCAGCTCTAGTCCCTTTAGGATCGGTATCACCTTATTTAATGAATATTCCCCCTTGGTGACCTGGATTAGCCTTTACCACCCTATTTCTGAGGTGAATATCATTTCTAGCCTGAGCTCTGGTGCCAATGCAACCGCATATCTTTCTATCTCTTCATTAGAAGGTCTCCTCAAAGAAATGCCACAGGTTTCAAGGTTGTAAGCAATAAACTGATCATCTTCTTCTCCATCAGAAAATACTTGCTGCTGATGAAGAAGAACTTCTTGTCCTTGCATATTTGTCTTATTTGTATCGGCACCACAATCAGAGGAATATTCCTCATACTCCAAATCTGACTTGGTCATGAACACATTTGAAGTCTCATTAGGGTTACCACGATAATCACCTTCCTCATAACTACCTTGCTTCTCCTCCACTGCCTTGGCCACAACAACACACTGATGTGAGGAGTGTGGCATTTCACAGGCATCACACCATGGCAAATCATCTACCATGTTTGAGGTATTCTTCTGTAATGGATCAGGTACTCCATGGACGTTCCTTTGATTATTTTGGATAGGCCTCCCATTATTCCAGTTAGTATGATATGGATAGTCTTGCAACCTTGGGGGCCTCTCATTCCTCTGAAATTGAGGCTTTTCAACCTTTGCTTGTTTCTACAACAAACTCAAAACTTGATCCCATTTGTCATCTGGTGCTGCATCTTTGACCCCTTTCTCATTTGAAGGCTTAGAAGCCTTGGTAAGCCTGGGATCATCTCTCCTACCCATCTTACCAGATGCTCTTCGATTATTTACAATGTTTACAGCCATCTTGTAAGCATCTTGCAGAGATTGTGGATCTTTATCTCTTAGCAAGTAGCACATCTTAGTGTCATATGCATTACAGTAAGTCACCAGACATGCTCTTTCATTAGGTCGGAAAGAAACAAGGACCTTAGCCATTGCTTTCGTGAATCTTGCATTAAATTCAGTAGCCATTTCATTATGTCCCTTTGTGATGTTATTAAAATCATGCAGCCTGAACCTTGGATCAGTCTAGTCTCCATACTGTTCTCTAAAAATTCTGAAGAAGGAGTTCTTAGAGCCAATGCTTAAATCAGGCAGACTTCTGTACCAGTCTCTTGCATCCTCTGTCAGAGATTGCATGAAGTATTTCATGGCTACATCCTCTTCCCATAACTCAAAGTCCTCTAAAAAACTTTGGAAAGCCTTAAGGTGATCCTCACCACTGATAGCATTATTACCTGCAAACTTTGGCACATGTTTCCTAGCATTATCAGGTACAGGGTTTGGGTAATTAGGGATATTATGAAAACATAATTGCCTGTATCTATCAGTATGTGTCACTCTTCTTCCCATAGGTCTTCTTTCTTCACCTTAGGTATCAGTGTCTCTCTATCTTTCATCTTCATGACCTGATTGTCGACCTTGAGGCTCTTGTAGATCAACAAAATGAACAGCTTTTTCATGACCTCTAGGGGGTGGAAGGGAGCTGGAAGGATTATCTTTGGGTAAACTTCTATCACTATTATTAGGGTTTGAAGAAATAGAATGACCACATGTGTTCTAAGCATCAAGGACAGGGTCCTTCAAAGTAGATTCTAGGAAACTAAGCTTCCTTTTCATCTCTTTGTTTGCTACAAGTAATTCCATCTCCCTTGTTTTTCTCTCCAACTCCTCATTTTCTCTCATTAGCTTATCAAAAAGTGAGGCAGTGTTATTTTGATCTATGTTCTTCTTAGCACCTCCTTCATTTATCCTCACTCCTTCATTTCCTCTCTTTTCTTGCATAGGACGCTTACCTTTGTCCACATTTTGAGGCTGTTTACTGATATTCCTAGGAGGAGGAACAACATGTTCCTCAACCCTATGACTTTGAGGTTTATTTGTGACCTTATTAACCAGGGGGTCAGAGAGGATCTTTCCTGAAGTTTCTGGCAATACCAGGGTATCCTCCACATTTTGTTGGGCTGCCAATCTATCCATGGCTTCCATCTCTTTAACTCTTCTACACAGCTCATCCCTCTGATCCATGACATCTCTTATCTTTATCTCTTTTGTTGCTTCTCTTTGTTTCCTACTCTCATTTAGTGCAGCAATTTGCTGATTAAGTCTTTGTATATCATCAGATATCTCATCCTCATCAGGTAATGCAGACTCTCTATCAGAAGCTGTACTAGTGGTTTGGTATAGATGCGGGTTGTGGGAATAGTCATCCCCAGTGGATGAATCACTTGGGACAAAGGTAGCCCTAAGAGGTGTGGGAGTGGGACATTCTATAGTTCTAGCATGCCGGATATTCCTATTATTCCTTTGGACTCTACCCCTTCCCCTTTGTTGTATGGGATTTTGGCCATGATCTGATGGACTTTCATTTATAACATTTTTCATATGCATTTCCCCTCTCTCATTGGATACATTATCATCTAAATCTATCAAATCTCTTTCACTTTGTGAACCAAAATGAGAAGAAACTTGATGTTCAGGGGTGGGATGCGATGTAGGCATACCTTTTTGTGCTGGTTTTTCCTTCACCCATTTGCCTTTGTTTCTAGGCAACTCTTCTTCCAGCTCCTGCTCTGGATGGTTTCTATAATAACCCCGTGTTCTCCTCATTTGAACTGGGATTCCTTCAGCCTTCTTGACTCTCTTTGAATTTCTGCTTCGAACTTCTATATCTTTAAATATTGGTTTGCACTGGTACAAAGACTTCAGAGTCGCCACCCAAGCCTCTTGGGAGAGATCAGTAACAATGGTGTTACTTTTTGGAATACAACAAGACTTTCAGAGCTTGGTAACTACAACTTGACAATAATAAGACTAGGAATCACTCAGGAATATAAACACAAAGGCAGAGACAGAAGCCATGCTTGATCAATGTTCTTAAATGACTGACTCTATGAACAAACTGTGGGATAAAACACCTTGCATATTCTATTCAATATGAAACATAGGTTCCCAACAGAGTTTCCATCTTGTTCGTCATTTTCTTGTTTAAGAAACAACAAACCAGTAGGTCTGTGCAAACACCTATGAGCTTTCCAAGCTCAATACCTGAATGTTCGCTAGACAGATGGCCAATAGACGAGATGCAACACCTGTGGCTGCAATCTCCTTCACTTCAAGCTCTGCAAAACTCAGGGGGGTCCCTTAAACAAAGCAGATTCAATCTCCCCAAATGTGATAGAACAAAGTTCATTCAAAGTCGGCAACCTTTGAACAAGCAATGTATATCACACTGAGAATGATAAAAAAAATATAACATAACAGTAAACTGAAATGATTAATTAAAATGCTTGTTATCCAGGTTGAATAATTAGGTCAGCAAAGGCATACAACTAACATCAGACCAGTGCCAATATCCTCGGGCAAGGAGTCATGAAAATGTGCAACAAAAGGAACATTTAATTCTGGAAACCTGAGTCTTTATGGAATTAACCTTATTAACCCATAAACTAATGAACAAATCTTTCAAACTTCTTACCAAATCCCTTAACAATGCATAGAAAACTATTGGTTAATTAATGCAATTTAACTCATTCCTTGAACAAGAGCAATAATCAAACAAACAGATAATGAAATGATCCTTGATCATTTGATCTCATTAAAATTTCATATACACCATTACAAGGAGAGACTTAAGATTTCATCAACTACATTCAATGTCCATAATATATCCAGAAGCCTTACATTCAATACTATTTGCCCTGCCCTCAAAATTGACACTAAATCTGATCTGTTCTAAGTGTTCTTTCTTCAGACCAGAACCTAGCTACCCAACTAGAGATAACCAGTTCCCTTACAATTTTTTAACTAAAAAATGAACTCTTCCAAAGTGGAAAGAAAATACATTTATACAGCCAGGGTCACCATGTCAGCATGAGTCTATGTGGACATCAACAGAAACCCTAGATGACATGGAAGCACATCCTGCAGCTCGGCCACAAACCTCCACCAACCAAACTAAATCTCTTGAAAGCTCCTATTAGGTGGAACAGGAAGAATATCATGCAACCAGGTTGAATCGAGCAAGTACAGGAATGGGCAGCCATGGCAGTCAAACCAGGAAGGTACACAGACCATGCCATCCAGGAAAACTGCGGGTGCAATCATCACAAATCCAGAGGCCACAAATGCAGAAGCCACCCGTCCCAACCACCTACCCACCTCAAAGAACCTATTGCCCCAGTTCTGTAATTAATTTCAGCTCTGCCGCACTGACTCACACCAGTGTTCGAGGCTCAGGACCAAATTGGGGCCATCATGTTGATCCATAGTGATCTTCGCCGTCATTTCAAATCATGGACCAAGAGGCCGCGGGCATTGAATACATCATTGGCTCAATTCAAGTTGATTAGGGCATCTGGCAAACTAGTTAGCTAGACATAGCCCAGTCTATAGGACAACATATCTAGAATCCGCTTGTTTCATTGAATAGTCAAGTTGGCGAGATTGGGCGCACATCGGCGTGAGATTTCAACCTAGAATAACGCCCCATCAGTGAGAGAAATCTCACTCAAGAAGAGGTCATGGCGACACCTGAACAAACACACTATCGGCAAGAGATGGACTCGGGAAGACATCAGGGTGACATCGAGCAAAGGGCACCAAGTCACACTGAGGAGCTCATTGTATCGGCAAGACATCGACAGGTCAGGGAGACATCTCCCCAACACAACGAACACAAGCCGCAAGGAGGGGGTCTTGGGGAGACATCCCAAAGTCGGGAAGACATCACCCCGAGACTGAAGGTTACTCTGAAGGCACAGCGAGGGGCGGAAAAAAGATGTCGGGGAGACTAAGGGGAGTCAGGGAGACCTCATCCCGAGCGAACTCCAACATACCGAAGGGAAAAGCCCATCGGCGAGACACAAAGGAGTCGGGGAGACATCTCCTCGACACAATGAATACAGGCCGATGGAAAGAGACCTCGAGAAGACAACATAGGGTCACCGAGAGGTTATCCCGAGTGGCAAAGGTCACAACGAAAGCAACGTGGGGCCGGTGAAAATGGTAATAAGGGGCCGGGGGAACCACAAGTGAAGAGCGAACCGGGCGGACAGGTCACCGAAGAGAAAGAAAAAGCGGCCAGAAAGAAAAAAGAAACCTGCAGACCCGAAAGGAGAAAATGAAACCCTAGCCAAGGTTTAAACCCATGAAAGAAGCAGGACGATAAGACAACGAAACCAAACGGAAAGATACCACCGCAGAGGCAAATTCCAACACGCTGAGCTCAACCCTTGTGGGAGCCCACTTGTCCCACGTGTAGAATGAAAAGGAAAAAACCCAAAACCAGGGACTCACCAGAGAGATCAAAGAGCGCATAACCAGAGAATGAAAGGCAACCCAAAAAAGGGACTAACACATTCTTCTTCGCTTATTTCTCTTCTTGATCAATCTAATCTACTCTTCCATATAACAATATTTTCAGAATAAGGCTAATCTATTTTCTAGCTTATCCCAGCTTATAGTAACTTGGCACTTCCTTCGTATAATGTTTCAAATAGATCTAATTTTATTGTGGAATGATAAAAAATTTTGTAATAAGAATATTCTACAAATCCACTAGGACTTGGTTTACCCTTTTCATCTGACTACTTGTCTCAGGGTGGTAATCTGAGCTTATATTCAATTGAGTTTTCAATGAGGTGAATATGGTTTAATAAAACCTTAACATTACTGATGTGTCCCAATCTGAGATAACCTTCTCAGAAACACCGTGCAACCTAAACACTTATTGCACAAATTTGTGGCTATGATTGGTGCCATACTTGTCAAATATCCTGGTATGAATTAGGCTACCTTGATGAGTCTATCCATCACTACTAAAATAGTGGCTGCCAAATATTTGACATAGGAAGACCTTGAAAAAAATCCATACTAATTATTTGCCACTTCCTCTTTGGAATTTCATGAGAATATAAAAGTCTTTTCGGGTGATGAAATTATATCTTCACCCTCTAACACTCTAGACAACTTGCTACAAACCTTGCAACATCTCTCTTCATTTCATTCTAGAAATATTGTGGTTTCACACCAATCATGTTTCTTTTATCACTCCACGATGTCCTGAATAAGGTGCCAAATGAAATTATTTCCACACTATATTCCTTAACTCCTCAGAGTTTGGTATATACTTCCTTCCTCTACTTCTTAACAGTTCATCTGGATCAAAATGAAACCCATCCTCTCAAATCTTGAGGATTGTCCATGAGAGCTTGTTTGACTTGCTCATAGTTTTCATCTCTCTTGGACTTCTACAACATTTGATTCTTGAAATCAGAAAGAATAGATATCTTTGAGGAGATATGTCTCCTTCAACTTAGGGCATCTACAACCTGATTTTCTTTGCCCTTTATAGAATTGATTTCAAAATCATAGTTAGATATTAACTCAAGCCATCTCCTCTAGCAAGCATTTATATTTGGTTGGGTAAATAAATATTTTAGACCATGATAAATATTTTATACCATGTGGAGCATATTTTTTTTCATATATCTTCAATTTCCTAGACTTGTAGGTGATAATTTTCCCTTCTTGCATAATCATCCTACCTAAATTTTTCACATGGCATCAATGATAACTACAAATTGGCCTTCTAGATCAATTTTTTTTAGAATTTGTGTTGTATTTACTTCTCTTTTATTTGTTCAAATTCCTTTGACATGTTTTTGACCATTTAAATCTTTTGCTAACAACTCCTATAGCTAAGCCTTCAACTCCAACAAATCTATTGTGGTCATTTGATAAAAAAATTGGATATAAGGTTTCGATCTGGAAACTACATCTATGGAGAAGTCAAATATTTTCTTAGGAAGTAATCTAGGAAATTCATTTGGAGATACATCCTCTAATTCCCTTAAAATATGATACTTCTCCATGTATGACCTTTCTTGTTCCATAATTTCATCTTCTTCTGCTCCTTGGAGTTTTTGGAGTTCATAGTACAATAAATCATCCTAGAAAATGAACTCTTTTGAAATCATCCGTTTTCTCCATTTTGACCACAAAGCATTGACTTCCTTTTTGCTTGGCCTTCTTTAGATGAATAGTTGAAATTTTCCTTAACTTCACCTCTCTAGGTGTACCTTTCAAATACACTTTGTTCCCAAGGTCGTTTAATTATTCTACCATTTTGGCAACACAGTCTCCCTTAGGTATATGCCCCCATGATCAATTTATCCCGAGAATGACATCAAAAGATCATAAAGGGGCTACTTGCAGATTTACTCTCATTGAGAAACTTGGAAGTTCAATCTTAGCTTTGACCAAACACTACTCTACTTGAGCTCTTTTCTGGTTAGCTTGCTTTACTGACCAGATTTTTTTCCTTGCTAACACCTTTTATCAGAAATTTTATCTATAATTCTTGGTGGTTTCCCCTTCTTCATAACCTTAGATACTTTAAGGGTTAGTTTCTTTTCTCATTAACAAGCCTTGACTATGAGTTGTCCACGCCCTCTTTGGGTGGTGCGTTCCTTTCTATTTTCATCTTTAATGTTGTGAGATGCTTCCTTTTCTGGCCTACTCTGGCCTCTGACCTTTTACTATAAGGTTCTAATTCTCATTATTGTTTCAACTATCACTGCTAGGATTTGTTCTAGTTTTGAATTAGGATTATCAAAAGGTTATCCTACCTCCTAGCTACCTCCAATGTTTGTTCTAGTTCATGTCATGTTGAACTTTCTACTTCTCCTACAGTTTTCAGTTTATGCTTACAATTAGTTCCTCTAATTTAGCATTATATCAATAGACATTAATCATATTCATTTTCTCAACTTAATCAAATGGGAATTTTATTATATTATTCATGGATTACATAGTATCCTTATTTAATACATAATCTTTAACTCTTCACGACTACAGGTCGCTATTAGAAAAAGGGATCTCCTTAGGTTCTTCCCCATCCTCAGAGTCAACCAAAATAATTTTGGAGGGTGGATGTAATTGCAGGTACTCATCCATAACCTTCTTACTAATCACAAGTGTGTTCCTACTGCAACCAAAGGGCATCCCCGTATGAGTTGATGGTTTGACTAGTTTGAACACATAGATAGGAACAATGGCCTTTACAACTACTATATCTCGTTGCTTCTTCTCTAGCCTGATATGCTTGAGTGCATTAGCTAGTGTCTCAAGGCCAGCTAACCAAGCACCTCCTGTGTAGCTAATATTGTTAAGGAGTTTAACCTTCAAGGCGACTCTTTTTGAGTCCTAAAGTTAAACAAGTTTTAGGAAATTGACTTCCTTACTATTTTCCTTGTTCTTCTTTTTCTTGCCATTTTGGTATAAGAATATTTCTAACACATCTATTGATAATGTTTGAGGAAAAACTTGTATAATGAGCTCATAGGTCCATGTGTTGAACCTAGTAACTCTGATACCACATGTAACATACTCAATATTTACTCTACAATTTTCACCTAAGATTTAACTTATGAAGTGAATAATTCAATGTTTCCAAAAACATGAAAATAAAAATTTTCTTTTTCAATAACATAATTTGCATACTACATAGAGATTTTCATATAAATTTTGCATAATTGAAATATCAAAACCAAACTTCAAGTAAATGAAACTCATCTTTTCAAATACAGTTTATAAATAGAATTCATGATCATATATACCATTTCATAATTTACAAGAGATCAAGGTCAAGGTATCCTTTTTTGGATTACTTCTTCTATTTCACAAGTCTCGGCATGTCATCTGCAAGAGGGAGAGCATCACCAAGCACTTTATCTCCAACCACAGACTAGCAGTGCCCCGCACACCTTCCTATTGGAAGTGGCTCTACCCTTTGATGAAGAGTTTGGTATTGGAAGCCCTAGTATTGCTTATATAAGTATCTAGTGGCGTGTCCTACATAACATGTATGGTCATAAAACTGTATACATTCTCTAACTATGCATGACTCTATTGACAAGTTATGTAAACCTAGAGCACAGTAAATCGACAAAGTGTAAGCAATAACTTTTACACTTAATTTGACCAAAGTTTGATAAATATAATCAATTTGGACTTTCTAAGGAAATAATATTGTAAGTTCACCCACCTCTAACTCGACTTAGAAATCCTATTGATTTGTGGTTAACTCTTCTTTTGGTTTGACCCAAAGGTTAACTAACTCAAATATAATCTCTTTAAATAGTGATGAATTCACTAGTGTCAATTATTCGACTAAATAGGTTTAACACATCTAACTTGAATACGAGCATGTTACATTCTCGCAACATTTTAGGTCTAGGCAACTACCTCTTATTCGATTCTTTTCTTACTAAGTCAGTAAATGACTTGACTACTTATACTTTTCTAAATTTATCTTTCCTGTTACATTCATGTAACATCTTGGAACTTCGCAACTACCTTTTACTCAAGTCTTGAGTTATTGACCATAGGAGTAACTATCCAATTTTTTTCTTAATTAGTTATACTAATGACACAATTTCATTGACTAGACACACCTAGTCTTGATATAAAAGTACTGACAATATGTCGACATGTATAATAATATATCGATAACCTTAAATTTAAGATTAATTATTCATATTAAAGTTTCATATGTCCAACGTTTATTCTTATGGTTCTATTCTTAAAGAACTTCATACTGAATACGGTTAATCTTGAAGTGAACATAAACAAACAATCGTCTTCTTCTTAAATAATGTGCCAGACTCTTTGTTGTTATAACAAGTATAGTTTTGTTCTTTTAGAACACCATATAACCAATCTAGTTAATCATCATATTAAATATCATTTAATTTGATTCAATATAAAAATTTATATTCATAGTAACATCCAATAATAATTCAGAATATTATGTTGTTAAACTTTTGATAACTCAATTGATAACCATTAGGAAAAATATACGGATTGAAGTTGATGGCACTGCGGATGGGTGCCTATGAGGTCCATCTTGCATATGTCCCTATTGCTCTTGCATGTGGGTGTTTTGGTCTAGCAGATCGGTGGTAGTGTGTGCTACTCGGTGGGGAGGGGGTGTTGATGTTTAAGGGGGAGGCTCTATCTTTTTCTTTTGTCCAATTTTTTTATTCTCAACTCTTCATTCTTTTGTTTGGCTTCTTCAACCTAGCAGGCGGTGGGCGTCTTTTTTCATGTGTTATTTTTCTTCTTCTATTGCTCAGTGCTTCTTTTGGATCCTTCTTCTTTGAGGGTTTTTCCCTGTCTCCTCTTCGGTGATGGATCAAGGGGAAGCTTCGAGGGTCAATTTTGCTCTGGATTTCTGAACTACTTTTGGAATGAAATCCCCTTCTCTTTCAATGAAGGTTTTTGATAACAATTTTTTCTCTAAGGAGTTAGGGAATGGAGGATTTGCTCCATCTAGACATCCTCGTATCCCAAAAGTTAATGGGTGCCTAGAAAAAAGAAAAGATAGGTCGGTGCTAGTAATTCAACTTGAATCAATTACGAATGATATTGAGTATAATTCGAGCATGCTTTGCTCTGCAAATTTTTGGGAATGAGGGTTTCACTCCAATTCTTGGAGTCATGGGCTCATTGTACCTGGTCCCCGAAGGGAGAGATGGAAATAATGTTGTTAGCAAATAGTTACTTAATGGCGACTTTTAATTGCATGGCAGATTGGAACAAAGTGTTCGAAGGTGGGTTTTATTTCCACAACAAGATTAGTTTATTTATTAAACCCTAGCATGCAGATTTTGATCCTTTAGAGGTGCTTCCAAATAGGGTCCTAGTGTGGGTACGTCTCCCTAGATTTACAATTGCATGTTTGCACAATGACATCTTGCATCAGGTTGCTTTGTTGCTGGGGAAACCAGTGGGTCCTTCTTAGTAAACTCAAGATAGAAAGGTAATGAATTTTGCTCACATTTGTGTTGAAATGGATTTAAATATCCCTCTTCTAGATTCTTTGGAAATTCATGCGAGTTCATATTCTTGGGTGCAGCAGCTAGATTATGAGACATTGCCCTTTCGGTGTCATCTATGTCATGAATATGGCCATCTGCAAAGAAGATGCCCGAAGTCTAAATATTTTGAGTCTCAGCCTCCTCACAATCCTCCTAGGGTCAAAAAAGGAAAAGACCCCATTCTTGGTGAGGCTATTGGTGAGGAGGGTTTTATTCTTGTTAAGGCTCGTAATAGGAATCGTGGTCAAAAGAGGACTCTTAAGGAGCATCAGGAAGGAGATACCTTTAATAGATTTGAGGTTCTTGATGATCTCAATCAATAGGAGGTGAATCCAGGTATGATGCTTATGGATCAGGGTGTTTCATAAGGGGTTTAGGAAGGTATTATTCTAGATTACAACCAATCTTCCTAGGAGGTTGGTGCTGTGCAAATGGAAATGGATATGAGTTTGGTGGTTCATGGGAGGTCTGAGCCTCTTGTAGATACAAAGATGGGGGAGGGAGAGATCTCTACTCCATTGGTGAAAGTGGGGTCTAATTTGGTGAAAGGAAGTAAGGCTTCTCCTTCGTTGGGAATTCTTCAGAAAGACCAAAAGAAAGGGGTTGCTGAGAATACTTCCAAAGTTGGGAGAAAGAAGGACTTGGAAAAAATAAAGATGATGGGGGATACTTTGGTGGAGTTAGGATTTGTTAAGACCATGGATTCCCATTTTTCTAACCCTCTGAAATGATCATCCTCTCTTGGAATGTAAGGGGCTTGAACAATGGCCCTCGATAAAAAAATGTTCATGAATTGATGAAAATTCATTCTCTTGATGTTCTTTTTTTATAGGAGACTAAGTTATCTATTGAAAGTATGATTGGTTTACTACCAAAGCTATGGGGGCGGGGTGATTGCCAATGTATTGGGGCTCAGGTTAATGCAAGGGGTGTGGCTTTCCTGTGGAACCCTTTGAAGATTCATCCTCTTTGGTGGATATCCTCCAAGTCTTCTATCTCTATGGTTGCTTCGAGTCTGGAGTTGGGGGAAACTATTATCCTTTCAAACATCTATGCATCTACTAATTTTCCTGGTAAGCAGTTATTGTGGTCTCATATTAATTTCATTCAGAGCCTTGCTCCTTTTTTACCTTGGATTATTGTGGGTGATTTCAATGCCATTATTGAGTTAGATGAGAAGAAGGGTGGCATTGTAAGATTGGAGCCCTCTACTTTTCTTCTTCGTGATAACATATCTGCCTTGAATCTGGTTGACATTCAGCCCCATAATGGTTAGTTTACTTGGAACAATAGAAGAATGGGAGATAATTTTATTGCTAAGAGACTTGACCGTTTCTTGGTTTCCTATTTCTTGATTGGAGGATGGTGGTCTACTTGTTATGAGATTTTGGATTGGAGGGGCTCAGATCACTAGCCTATTAAGTTATCTGCTACTTCAGAGCATGTTGCTTGGTCCCCCTCTTTCAAGTTCTAGCTTATGTGGTTAAGAGATTCTTCCCTATAGGAGTATATGGTCAAATGGTGGCAAAGGGGAACACCTGCTTATGACACTGCTATGTATTCTTTTTCCAAACTGCTGCAATATGTGAATTATCAACTCAAAAGTTGGAACAAGAAATGTTTTGGAAATATTTTCATGCTAAGGTTGTTGCTCAAGCTGACTTGGATGTCATCACTCAGGAGATAAGGGAGTTTGGTATTTCTGAGGATTTACTCATGGAGGAGGAAAAGGCTTTGAAAGCTTTGGAAGAGTGTGAGATGTGGGAGGAAATTTATTGGAAACAAAAGGCTCGCGTTGAGTGGTTACAAGAGGGAGACAAAAACACTGCTTTCTTCTTCAATTCAGTGAAATCTAGGAGACATGGTAATTCTATGTCTGTTCTTGTGAATGATAGGGGTGAACATTTATCTTCTTTGCAAGATATGTCTAGAGAAGCTTTGTAGTTTTTTGCTTCATTATTTAGAGAGGATTCACAAGATGGTTTGGTGGAAGAAAACTATGTTTTATCTTGTATCCCCTCCTTGGTTACTGGTGAGATGAATGAACATATTTTGGGCTTTATCTCATTGGAGGAATTGGAGGCTATTGTTTTCCAGATGAAGAAAGGAAAAACTCTGGGCCCTGATGGCTTTCCAGTTGAATTTTATCAGGAATTTTGGGATATCATTAAGTCGGACCTATTGGAGGTGGTATGTGAGTCTTAGAGGAATAAGCAGATGTTGCGAGATTTGAACTCTACCTTTCTTTCTCTCATTCCCAAATGTGAGGGGGCAGATAGGCTAAGTCAATTTTGACCTATTTCCCTTTGTAATGTGGTTTATAAAACCATCTCCAAGTTGATTGTTGAAAGGCTGAAGCGATGGCTTAGAGGGCTTATCTCCAAGGAACAAAGTGGTTTTATAGAGAATTAAAAAATTCTGGATGGGGTGGTCATTGTTACTGAAACTATACATTCTATGGCATCCTCAAAAGAGAAGGCTATGTTCATCAAGTTAGATATGGAAAAGGCCTATGATAGAGTTAAGTGGTCTTTCTTGCAAAAAATTCTTATTGCTTTTGGTTTTGCTGAGGAGTGGGTCTAGTGGGTTATGTGCTATGTTACTTCCACTTCTTTCTCGGTGTTGATTAATGGTGAGACTTCTTCTCTTTTTAGTGCTTCTAGAGGCCTTCGACAAGGGGATCCTCTCTCTCCTTATTTATTTATTCTTCTTACAGAAGGTCTGGGGAGAGTGGTGAAACGTAATGTGGAGTTGGGTTTGATTCAGGGATGGGTGTGGGGAAATGGTTTGCCTCCTCAATCTCACCTACAATTTATAAATGATACTACTTTCATGGGTATGGCTAAGATCAGAGAAGCTATGAATTTGTGCAAGGCTTTGTATATCTATCTTGTTGCTTCTAGTCAAAGGATTAATGAAGATAAATCTTCCATTTTTTTCTTCAATACTCTACAACATCTTAAGTAAAGGATTCCTCATATCTTGAGGTTTCAGATTGGTTCTCCCCCTTTAACTTATCTTGGAATGCCTATCTCTTCTAGTAGTCTTCCTAGGGAGCCATGGAAGAATATTTTGGACAAGTTTCATGAGAAGGTTAATCATTGGACTCATAGATGGTTGACCTTGCTGGCCATGTTCAACTGCTTAAATCTATGGTCCAGGCTCTTCCTATTTATATATGCATGCTCTAGGTGGCTCCGGTTGGGTTTGTGAAGGATTTGGATTCTTTGGATAAACAATTATTATGGGCCGAAAGCTTGTCCTCTTCTAAGTGGAGCTCGGTGAAGTGGAATATTGTGTGTAGCCCAAAGTAGTTTGGGGGTCTTAGATTGCGGCAGTCGATATGGTCTAGGTTGGCATTGGATGCAAAGCTTTACTAGAGGTGGTGTGTGGAGTAGGATCATATCTGGGCCAAGATTTTATGTCACAAGTACCTAACGGGGGTTTTGAAGGAGGAGATTCCTAGGTATCCTTTGGTGGGGAAAGGTTATGTGATTTGGGGAACACTTAAGAAAGGGGCTGCACTGATCGAGGAGGGATTGTTTTGGATATGTAATAAGGGGGATGAGGCACTCTTTTGGTCTGATTATTGGTTCCCCCATTTTGAGCCATTAACCTAATTTGTTGAATCTTTTCCAATTCTTCTTGGAGATTGGTCAAGGGTGATCGATTTTAAGACTTATTTTCCTTGTGGGTTGATGGAGGTGGCTAGGTGGAAGGATTCATGTGATTGGATTGTTGTTGGATTAGAGGAGGATTGTGTTGAGCTTCAAAATATTTTGGTTGGTAGATAATGCAACTCCCTCAGGGATAAGGATATTCTAGCTTGGAGCATGGATCCTAAGGGTGCTTTCACTGTGGCTAGTTGGTATCAAGAGTTGTTGTTTTGTAAGTTTGGAGGGGTGGAGCTCCCTTGGTGGAAACATGTGTGGAACAAGTTTTCATGGCCAAAGTGTAATTTTTTTGTGTGGTATCTAGCTTAGAATAGATGTTTGACTTGGGATAATCTTCGAAAGCGGGGATTCTAGGGTCCCTCTATTTGTGTTTTGTGCGACTATAATGAGGAGGATTCTTCCCATTTGTTTTTTCATTGTTCTTATTCTATGTTGCTTTGGAATTTATGGTGGGGTGTTTGGAAACATCCTTGTGTTCATGCTTCTTCCCTTGTTGAGTTCTGGAGCAGTCTGGGAAGACCTCCTGCCCAGGCCTCTTTCCTCTAGATTGTATGGTGCATTGGTTCTATGTTCATCCTTTGGAAAATTTGGTTGGAAAGGAATTGTAGGATTTTTCATGGGGATAGGCTAATGGTTCAACATGTTTGGCACATAATTGTTGGTATGATCCAAGAGATGGTGGAAGCCACAATGTGAAGTGACTTATCCTTTGGAAAGGATTGATGATGATATTGTGAATAGATTGGGCTTGTAGGGGTTGACTTCTGACTCTGCTTGTGTCAGAAGAGGTAGGTGGGCTAAAAAGAAGGTTCAAAGGGTTGGAATATGGTTACTCCCTCCAACATATATTCTGAAGATTAATACGGATGGATCCTCTAGGGGTAATCCTGGGCCTGCTGGGATTGGTGGAGTTGGAAGAGATTGTTCTAGCTTGATTATTTTCTTTTTCTCCATCCATAAAGGGCAACATTCTAATAACTTTATGGAGGGGTTGGTGATTCTCTGAGCCATTGAGCGTGCTTGTGCTTTGGGTTGGTATAGGATTATCTGTGAATCTGACTCACATATTATTGTTAATATGTTGCATGAGCAAAAGGTGGCTGAGGTTAATTGGTAGCTGGCAATGGTGGTTCAACAGATTCTGCAAATGTTCTCTATGTTGGAAGTGGTGTCTTTTGCCCACATTCTGTGTGAATGGAATAGGGTTGTTGACTTTTTGGCTAAGTGGGCTTCGAAGCATGCAGATGATTGGAAGGTTGAGGGGCGGGGACAGTTATCCCCTGATTATTGTCATGAATTAGAGAGGGTCGTTGCTAATGATATGGAGGGTTAAGGTGTTTGGGGCTATTTGGATGGTGGTTTTCATCTTGGATGGTTGTTCTTGTTCTTTCTTTCTCGGGAGCCTATGGGTTCCCTGATCCCTTTGTAATGTTTCTTTCATGATTTCAATAAATTTTTTACCGCCTTTTATTAAAAAAACTCAATTGATAACCATCCAACTAATCTCCATATTCCTCACAAGTTTCTTCCAAGTTATCCTTTGCATAATTATGTAGGGTATCTATGTTTGTCTGCATATAGATATTCTTGACACACATATTCTCATATATAAATATATGATAATTTTATAGCCACATAGGAGAATATTTTCTAATTGAGAGTTATCTATGCTTCTGTACCTTAAAATCTCCTAGCTCTAAGGACTTTGATTAATAACGAGAGAATAAAGTAATCTATCCAGGATACATGATTTTCAATCAATAGGTAATAATAATGAATCTTGGTTTATTATGTAATTATATATTTCTCAAAGATATTAATGATATTTCCACTTCTATTATGCTTCAAACCTTCTTACTGAAATATAATATAAACTTGTTTGATAACAATATACAAGACACTATCTCATTGGGATAAATATCATATTCCCATACTTAGCTTTCTTTGCTACTTTGATTTAATAAGCTAGTTGTTTTGGTTAAACACAACTTTATATATATATATATATATTCAATATTACGTAAACCAAACATGATTTTAGCAATGTATTTTAATAGAAAAATACTTTGATATAACCAATTGGTTTCACTAGTTCTCAATATTACTTTGCATTTTTAATTGGAATTATGTCTAAATAACTAAGCTCTTCGTGCATGCCTTTATATTCTTTCTAAAACAACCACACTTTGCACATAGCAATGTGAAAAGCAAACTCAAAAAAATAAACTTGAGCTTAAATATCAAAATTTTTAAAGAGAAAGAAAATCATTTTAATCATACTTGGAATAAAATAGCCCAGCTTTGATTCTTAGTAATCCTTGCTTCAAATCTGCACTGTTAACTCAACTTTAAACCTGTTGTCCTCTCAATTTCCAATGCTCAACACTATTCTTGCACCTCTTTCTTACTTCTTTACTAACAACCTGTAGCTATCAATAAATCTAAATCTGATACTAACAATCTAATCTCACTCTTTAGCATATTGAAATGTAGATTTCAAATTCTCTTCTTACTAAATTTAATTCTTCTCTAAAACCCACATATGCAACTATTTCAAGATTGCAAAACCAATGAATAACCAAACAATCAACAGTTTCTCTCTATTTATGCTAAAAGTGGTTTACTAATTGAAACAAAAGAAAATAGGTTGGGGGATCAATAGAGATGGTTATGATGTACCTATCTTTCTCGATTTCATTAGGAAATGAGATCCACACAAAAATATTGACTTACAACCCTTAGGTGAGTCAACTCAATGAGTGAATCTGCAAATTTCCTTTTTGTGTTAGGATGGGGATCAAGGTCAAACAACACTTTTGGGAGAAAACTAAAACTAGCAAACTAACACCAAAATGCAATCTAACACTTGGAATAGTAAGAGTAAACTTAATTATGACATAACCAAAAAATAGAATGTAGATCAGAGAGGGGTAGATTTGAATGTACCAATCACCAAAAGTCAATTTTTGAAGTTGATCTGGGACTCATTCACCCATGGGTGAATGGGTCTTGAGTTAGGAGTTGTCTGCAACTTTCAGGAGCCTTTGCTACAAAATTGAATCTTCCATTTTTTCCAGGTTTTAGGTTCTGAGAGTCGGAAATGAATTTTGTAAGTGAGTTTTCATGAGATGACAAATTTTGTAACTTTGTCAACTTCTTCAATTTTGCTCTTCAAGAGATCTTCAAGATTTCTTCCACCTAAATTTGCAAACACAAATCAAGAGGGAAATTGTTTTGTTTTTGGTGAATGGGGGTTTGTTTTGGTCAAACCCTGTTTTGGTAATGAAACCTTGAAATTAAATAAAATAGCATGAAAGGAATGATGAATGAACAACTCAATGTCACAACTCAACAAACCCTTGCATAAACCTCAGAATGTAAATCTACAACTTGAATGAAATGACTTCAATGGATGTGGATCTTGACACTTGAATCTTGCTTGAGATAATGACTTTGAATTTTTGATTTGATCATGAAACCTACATCACCATATTAGCTCCAATAACATGCATGATGAAAGAAGACTTTGATATGACAATTGGATCTTGAATGTTGCAATAAATCTTCAATAAATCTGCTCTTGAATGCCTTGAATTTCTCTTGAATTTCTTTTGAAAGTGATCTCTCAAATCTTGAAAATTGCTAGCAAAAATCTTAGGTGAAACATAGTGAAATTATAACCTTATATTTATAGATATGTATCCTTAATTTCCCGAAATTCAAATATCATAAGTCGACATTTGATAGCTATGAAAACATTAAAATACTGCCAAAAACATAATTTGAATTGAGATCCTAGGTCTAAGGGAGGACCCATTCACCCATGGGAAAATGGGTCATAGGTCCCTAAACCTAGGACACATATTGCTCAATGAGAAGTGTTATTGGTGTAGGAGCACCTAAGGAGCAACTGGTAGTTTCCTAGGCAAAGAAGAAACCTAGAGGCTCAATTTTGGTTTTTGTTTTCATAAGGTCATGTTGACCATTGTGTTGGGTGTTTGGGAATGTTTTTGAACTGTGGGAAAGAAGGTGACAAGTGTTAAATAGTTTTGCAATATCAATTTGCTAAGTTGTCAAAAGTTGACAAGGGGTTAGAAAACACAGTGGGTTTTATAACACTCACCATTAGGTCACCTAGGAGCTCGACCCAAGCATCGAATTTGTTTTGTTGGCCTATTTAAGGCATGCTTCAACCATGAGATAGGGTTGGAGGCATTTTGTTAGGGTGATAATTTGTAAAGCTGAAGGAAACAGCGTTTGGAAAGATAGTTTTCTGTACTTTGCATTCTTTTAGAGCTTTAATGGAGTAAACTTACTGTGATCTTGTTAGTAGAATGTAGTGTTGATATTGTTCTAGCTTGGAGTGCCATTTATTTATCTTTGCAAATCATTTTTCATCTTTTGTTTGTATATAGTTAGTTTTCTACATTTTCTGGCCTGAAACAGGCAGCTTGAGGAAATGGAGTCCTAGTGCACCTTCCCATCGTACAAATTGTACGGCCTCTTGGGATTTGTGTCTAGGATCCCTCTTTGTAAATATGGTAGTTTTTAGGGTTTGTGGCAGTGCAGGTCCAGTTGGGGCAAACTTGGAGAAAAAGACTTATAACTTGCAGGGGGAGTGAGATCTTGAAGAAATTATTTTTGCAAATTTTTTTTGGTGGTCTTAGCTAAGCATGGTGATCAGGAGGAGGTTCTATCAGTGCATATGATAGGAGAACTTTTTGACAGTCTTAAAAATAGTTTTGAGCAACTTGAAACCCTAGGTACTTGACCACTTTTGTATTTGGACAGTGTACGGCCTGTACAGGGCTAAAACCCTAGAAATCTTGGAGGCATAGGCATGAAAGCCACATATTATTAACAAAGAACCTAAGTCTCTGATGGGTTTTAAAGAAATTTGCATTTTATCCCTATTTAGAGGCCTAATTGGGGCTTAGGCTTGGAGCCCTTTCCAAACCCTAGGTGAAAGTTTGATGAGAGCGATTGAAGGTTGGAGTCTTGTGTTGGAACAAGAACCCTAGTTTGATCATTCTGAAAGTTTTATAACACCTCTCACCCCTACAAGAATCTAGTAGAAGGTTGAGGGTATTTGGTCTTTAAGGAAGAGTAAGGGCCAGTGAAGAGAATGTGGCGAAGCACCAAGGTTAGCTTGGTAGAAGGACAACATGTTGATAGGAGAGGGGTTGGTCAGACAAAACAGGGGCACCCAGTCATGAGTAGGGGCCTATAAGTTAGATTGGTGAAGCCAAGCACCAAGGAGGTCTTATAAGGAAAGACCTAGAGCAGGAACTAGTGATTGGTTCCTCCAACCCCACTCCCTATCAGATTGGTATCAGAGCCAGGCTAAAGATTTGGGAAAGAGTAATATATGTCAGAGGTTGAGTCAAGTGATACTACTGTCATGGTGACAAATGCACAATTGGCCAAGATGGTTGAAGAGCAGGAGGAAGACAATAGGCAACTGAGGGAAAGGATAGCCTAGCTTGAGGCAGCAGTGAGGAGTGCATAGTTTGAGGGAAGAATTCCAAAAGAAGAAGAGGTTGTAGAGGAAGATAAGACCCCTGAACCTGACCTTGTTTTGAAGGAGGAGCCTTTCTTGAAGGCATTGAAAGCCTTGAGTGGAAAAGAACTTGAAGGTATACCACTTTTTAGCGAAAAGATGGAAGCAGACCTAGTCATGGATTGGATAGAAGGCATGGAGAATCATTTTGAGTGTGATGGAGTCACTGAAGCTCAAAAGGTGAAGGTTACTAAGTCAAGATTGAGAGGATCAGCCTTGACATGGTGGAAGTTTATTCAAATAGAAAGGGAAAAAGAAGGCAAACAACCCATATCAACTTGGAAAGGAATGGTTGCTAAGGTAAAGGAAGCCTACATGCCAGATGACTATGAGATTCAATTGCACAAGAAGAGGCAAAGTCTAAGGTAGAAAGACCAAGATGTAAACACTTATACTGAAGAGTTCCAAAAACTTTGTATGAGGTCTAATGTGACAGAAGATGAGAGCCTCAAAGTGGCTAGGTATCTTAATGGCTTGAAATGGAACATTCAAGAGGAGATGGCTCTTTTGAGTCCTAAAACAGTACATCAATGTTATCAGTTAGCATAAAGTTGAGGAAAGAAACAAGAGGAAGCAAGATTAGTCTTCTAAGGGCAGAGGCAAAGGCAGAGATCAAAGAGGTCAAAGAGGACAGTGTGGTGGTTACCAAGGTAGAGGCAATGATCAAAGAAACCAAGGAGAATCTAAGCTCACTGAGCATGGAAGTGAAACATCTTCAAGAGGAGGATTTAACAGAGGAAGAGGACCTCAAGGAGGTTCAAACAGAGGAAGAGGAGCAGGCAGAAGCAATTCTTATTTTTCAAACATGAAGTGTTACCATTGCAATCAAATAGGTCACCCTGCTTATAGATGCCCGGAGAAAGCTTCCTCATCAAGCAATGAAAAGAGAGTGGCCTATGCACAAGAGGACACCATGAGTCCTAAAGCATCTGAGATCAGTCATATAGAATCTAAGGTAGGAGAGAATCTGATGTTTAACAGAGTTCTGATCAGACAGCCAGTCAAGGAGGAACCTAAACAAAGAAGAGCTCTTTTTAAAATAAGATGCAAGATACTTGGAAAAGTGTGCAAAGTCATTGTAGATTCAGGTTCAACAGACAATATAATCTCAGAGGAGGTAGTAACTAAACTGAAATTGGAGAAGGTACCTCACAATAACCCTTACAAAGTCACATGGCTGAATAAAGGGTAGAGTGTTTTGGTTAATGAGCAGGTAACAGTGGAGTTTTCCATTGGAGGGTACAAGGATAAGCTAATTTGTGATGTATTACCCATGGATGCATGCCATCTACTACTGGGTAGACCATGGAAATATGACAGAAGTTCCATTTATGATGGGAAAGAGAACACCATCTCATTCAAGAAGGATGGAAGAACCTTCAAGCTGCAGTCATTGACAGAAGAAGATGAAGGACAGTCAAATGCACCAAACATCATGTTGAGCAGTGGTAAGGAGTTCCTTAAATACATACACCAAGGGAATGAAGGATATGTGGTTGTGTTGTAGCCTAAAGAGGAAGACAAAGCTAGAAAGACAATCTTACCAGAAGCAGTCCAAAGGTTGCTTGATAAATACAAGAACATAGTTAGTGATGGTACACCTGCAACTTTACCTCCAAAGAGAGCTATAAGTCATCAAATTGAATTTATACCAGGGGCTTCTTTTCCTAACAAAGCAACATATAAGCTTACACCAGATCAGAGCCTAGAGGTAGCTAGGCAAGTGCAAGAATTATTGGATCAAGGATTGATTCAAAAGAGCATTAGCCCTTGTGCAGTACCAGTGGTTTTAGCAACAAAGAAAGGAGGTAAGTGGATACTTTGTACTAATTATAGGGAAATAAATAGGATCACCATTAGGTATAGGTTTCCTATTCCCAAAATTGAAGACCTGATGGATTGTCTTGGAGGTGCTCAGTTCTTCACAAAGTTGGATCTCAATAGCGGGTACCATCAAATCAAGATTAAGGATGGTGATGAGTGGAAGACAAATTTTAAGACAAATGATGGGTTATATGAGTGGAAAGTGATGCCATTTGGCCTCTCAAATGCCCCTAGCACATTCATGAGACTAATGAATGAAGTGCTTAAGGATTTCACAGGGATCTTTGTGGTAGTATATCTTGATGACATACTGATTTTTAGTAAGACAACAGAAGAACACTTGAAGCATGTGGAGATGGTTCTTAAAAGGTTGCAAGAGGAGAAGTTGGAAATCAACCTTGAGAAGTGTGAGTTCTTCAAGCAAGAGCTTGTGTATCTAGGTTTTTTAGTATCCAAAAGCTCATTAAAGATGGATCCAAGCAAGGTGGAAGCCATCCTAAACTGGCCTACACCAACCATAGCAACAGAGGTAAGGAGTTTTCATGGATTGGCTCAATTCTATAGAAAATTCATAAGGAACTTTAGTGGTATATGTGCACCAGTCCTAGATACTATCAAAGGTGGTCTGAAAACAAAGTTTAAGTGGACTCAAGAGGCTGATAAAGGGTTTGAGAAACTGAAACAAGAAGTGGCAACTCAACCTATTCTATTATTGCCTAGTTTTGACAAGTTGTTCACAGTTGAGTGTGATGCAAGTGGAGTAGCAGTAGGAGGAGTACTTAGTCAAGAAGGTAGGCCTGTGGCCTTCTTTAGTGAAAATCTCAATGAAGCCAAGAAAAAGTACTCTACCTATGATCTAAAATTATATGCTTTAGTGCAGTCCCTTAGGAAGTGGAGGCATTATTTGTTACCCAAAGAGTTTGTGGTCTTTACTGATAACCAGGCACTTAGTTATATCAACACCCAAGAGAAGTTAAGTAATAGGCATTTGCAATGGATGGAATACATCCAAGCCTTCACATTCACTATCAAGCACAAGAAGGGACAAATGAACAAGGTTGCAGATGCATTAAGCAGAAGGTTGCTGACAGTGCAAGAGATACAGCTAAAGAGCATTGGGTTAGAGAGTTTCAATGACCTCTATGGTGAAGATGAAGACTTCTCAGAAGCTTACAAGGTATGTTCTAATTTTGAGAATCATTTTCATAGCCAATATTCTGAGTATACATTGCAAAGTGGGTTGTTGTTTAAGGGCAGTTAGTTATGTGTTCCAAGAGGGTCTATGAGGGAAAATCTGATTCAAGAAAAGCACAATGGCAGTCTTAGTGGGAATTTTGGCATCAATAAGACCATAGAGCTAGTACAAAGGTTCTATTACTGGCCTAAGTTGGCAAGAGATGTTAGAATGTATGTGGAACAGTGTGTTGTATGCATGAAATCTAAGGGAGGAGCTAGCAATGCTGGTTTATATGAACCCCTGCCCATTCCTAACAAACCATGGGAGTGTGTGAGCATGTATTTTGTGGTAGGTCTTCCTAAGACCAAGACTGGTTTTGACAGTGTTTATGTTGTGGTAGAAAAATTTAGTAAGATGAGTCATTTTATTCCCTACAAAACTACTCATGATGCAAGCTACATAGCTCACCTTTTCTTCAAGGAGGTTGTAAGGATCCATGGCTTGCCTCTAAGCATTGTTTCTGACAGAGATGTGAAGTTCATGAGTCACTTTTGGAAGACTCTATGGAGCAGATTGGGTATGAATCTGTCATTTGGATCAGCTTACCATCCTCAGACCAATGGTCAAACAGAGGTGGTTAATAGAGTGTTGGGTAATCTTTTAAGGTGTCTAACCAAGGAATATGGATAGACATGGGATATGGTTATTTCCCAAGCTGAGTATGCTTACAATGATAGTGTCAATAGAACTACAGGGAAAAGTCCTTTTGAGGTTGTGTATGGGATGCACCCAAGAGGCATTTGTGAACTCAGAGACCTTGGATCTATGGAGAATAGGAGTGGACATGCAGAAGACTTCACTCAGACCATGAAAGAGATTCAAGAACAGGTCAAGAGGACAGTTACTGAGGCTACACAAAAAGTGAAGGAGAAGGCAGATATGTCAAGGAAAGATGTGCAATTTCAAGTAGGGGACTATGTTATGGTCCACCCTAAAAAATCAAGGTTGCAGAAAGGAATGTCAACCAAGCTACAAATGAAAAGAGTAGGACCCTACAAGATATTGGCCAAGTATGGGCAGAATGCATACAAGGTGGAGTTACCTACTGATCTAGGCATCTCACCAGTATTCAATGTTGCTGATTTGATCAAGTATAAAGGGACAGTCAAGGATTTGGATCAGGACAGTAAGGAGATCTTCAAGGACATCAGCAACATGTCCATACCAACTCCAAACAAGATACAAGCAGAGAAAATCTTGGAGTCAAGAGTGAAGAAGGCTACAAGGCACAAGGTGTACATGGAGCATCTTGTCAAATGGAAGAAAAAAATGAATCTGAAGCTACCTGGGTAGAAGAAGCAGACTTTAAGAAGCAAGGCATTGATATGTCTCTGATCTCTCCTAAAATTCCTTAGTTGTTTGTGCTGAGAGGGGGAGAATGGTGCAGGAGCACCTAAGGAGCAATAGGCAGTTTCCTAAGTAAAGAAGAAACCTAGAGGCTCAATTTTGGTTTTTGTTTTCATAAGGTCATGTTGACCATTGTGTTGGGTGTTTGGGAATGTTTTTGAACTATGGGAAAGAAGGTGACAAGTGTTAAATAGTTTTGCAATATCAATTTGCTAAGTTGTCAAAAGTTGACAAGGGGTTAGAAAACACAGTGGGTTTTATAACACTCACCATTAGGTCACCTAGGAGCTCGATCCAAGCATATAAGTTGTTTTTTGGGCCTATTTAAGGCATGATTCAACCATGAGATAGGGTTGGAGGCATTTTGTTAGGGTGACAATTTGTAAAGCTGAAGGAAACAACGTTTGGAAAGATAGTTTTCTATACTTTGCATTCTTTTAGAGCTTTAATGGAGTAAAATTACTATGATCTTGTTAGTAGAATGTAGTGTTGATATTGTGCTAGCTTAGAGTGCCATTTATTTATCTTTTCCAATCATTTTTCATCTTTTGTTTGTATATAGTTAGTTTTCTACATTTTCTGGCCTGAAACAAGCAGCTTAAGGAAATGGAGTCCTAGTGCACCTTCTCACTGTACAAATTGTACGGCCTCTTGGGATTTGTGTCTAGGCCCCCTCTTTGTAAATATGGTAGTTTTTAGGGTTTTTGGCAGTGCAGGAGTTGCAAGAAAAGCTTTGCCCTAGGCAAGCCAGTGCAGGTCTGGTTGGGGCAGACTTGGAGAAAAAGACTTATAACTTGCAGGGGGCGTGAGATCTTGAAGAAATTATTTTTGCAGAATTTTGTTGGTGGTCTTGGTTAAGCATGGTGATTAGGAGTAGGTTCTATCAGTGCATATGATAGGATAAATTTTTGACAGTCTTAAAAATAGTTTTGAGCAGCTTGAAACCCTAGGTACTTGACCACTTTTGTATTTGGATAGTGTACAACCTATACAGGGCTAAAACCCTAGAAATATTGGAGGCATAGGCATGAGAACCATAGATTCTTAACAAAGAACCTAAGTCTCTGATGTGTTTTAAAGAAATTTGCATTTTATCCATGTTCAGAGGCCTAATTGGGGCTTAGGCTTGTAGCCCTTTCCAAACCCTAGGTGAAAGTTTGATGAGAGCGATGGAAGGTTGGAGTCTTGTGTTGGAACAAGAACCCTAGTTTGATCATTTTGAAAGTTTTATAACACCTCTCACCCCTGCAAGAATCTAGTAGAAGGTTGAGGGTATTTGGTCTTTAAGGAAGAGTAAGGGCCAATGAAGAGAATGTGGCGAAGCACCAAGGTTAGCTTGGTAGAAGGACAACATGTTGATAGGAGAGGGGTTGGTTAGACAAACCAGGGGCACCCAATCATGAGTAGGGGCCTATAGGTTAGATTGGTGAAGCCAAGCACCAAGGAGGTCTTATAAGGAAAGACCTAGAGTAGGAACTAGTGATTGGTTCCTCCAACCCCACTCCCTATCAATTATGTTTAGGTATTAATGAATGCTAGGTTTCCTTTTCAGAAAATATAATAAAATAGGCTTGGTAAATGAATTAAGGGTCCAATTAAGGAAAACTAACCTCAATTAATTAAAGGAGGCCTAAATAAGTGTGAAAGTGTAAAGTGGTACACTTTACAACACCAAAATAAGGCATAATTAAGTCCATTTTAACTAGGAGGGCCCAAACATGTGAGAAAATGTAAAGGAATACATTTTTCTACACTACACTAATAATAGAAATCAATTTAACTTAGGGCTCAAATGGCTCTCCAATAGTTGCCACCACTCAAAAACTCTGCTAGGTGTGATAATAAACTAGTTGACTATGCTCTTTGGAATTCCACTACTAGCATTAGAATAAGTCAAACAATGCCACTCACTTATATGTTAAATGCAACTATCTCATAATGTAGTTTCCAGCTTGCAAAATACATTAAAACTAAGTTGACTACCTCATCTCATTTCCATAGCTAGCTGGGTGACCCAATATTTTGCTATTGGTAGTTTATTGTTGCAGAAAAAGTCTCCCTAAATGGCACATTAGCAGTCAAAATACCTTCAAAATAATTTACTTACCTTTTTCCCAAGTCGTGGGCTTCCATTTTAATAGGAACATATGCAAATTAATCCCCAAGTCACCACCTTCACATGGCTGATAAAATAGTTTTTAAATGTGCATTTCCAACCACTACATGGCTTTAATAACAATTTAATCTTGCCCAAGTTGCACTAAGATATAGCACCATACAATCTTTTAAAATGCT
Organism: Sequoia sempervirens; assembly: GCA_007258455.2. NCBI lineage: Eukaryota > Viridiplantae > Streptophyta > Pinopsida > Cupressales > Cupressaceae > Sequoia > Sequoia sempervirens. The sequence continues at coordinate 1,180,607,590 of VDFB02271358.1, read as the reverse complement.
CTTTTTATAAGACCTTATAATTCAATGTGGTCTAACGATAATTAGCCATAATAATATGACTTATAATTTAAATAAAATATAATATAATATTTAACTTTTAATATTCTTTTATCCACATATATTCATATATACATACTTATGTATATATGCATTAAATTGAATATATATATTAATATTTATTATTCATATTATATTTATTTGATAGCACCTTTCTCACACACGATGCTTTGATACCATAAATGATGATCGCCTTATTCAATTTCAGACCAATTGAAATACTTCAAGATAGAACTTAGCCACAGTCACTCAATGCAATTAAATCTTTCTACATAATGTTGTGCAAACAATTGGACCTATACAATATAGAGGCAACACAAACCTCCCAAAAACATTGCTAATTCAAGCATTCAAAGAACAACATTAAATATGCAAATAATTCATTCTTTGTTCAATGACAAACAACCACCACAGGGCGAAAAAGAAAGGAAAATAGGCACATTCCATTGCTTATTCAATGAAACAAAGTCAATGCCTACGCTGTACAATAGAGAAACAAAGTTTATAGCTGCCTATGCATAATCCAAGAACTGGTAACTTTGGATTCTTAGTTAGTCAACCTTCCCTTCTACCACACGATTCTACTTGGGGATATCGCTTCCTCTTCATTCTTTTCCATCGATTCCCCACTTAACCAGTCAGAACACCAACCTCCAGAATCATCCTTTTCTCCATTTGCAGAATGGTTTCTCTTGACCATAAAATCGTTCCGCATCTGTGCACAACATTTTTTCTGCCAAAAGCCATCAATGTCTACTTTGCACTGACTTCCCAAAAACAAAACAAACTGGATTAGGCCAAATTCCTCCAAATGGTTTGATTCTCTTAACCAAGACATCTCTCAAGCAAAAAAAAAATCTCCTCAAAATAGTTGCTCGATGCCTTTTCTTGGCTCAACATTTTCCCCCCAAATGCCCATCCATTCTCTCATAGAAACACAACCTTCTTGGCTCGACCTCTTTCCTTCCAATCGATTTCTTTCTTTTTACTGGCTCTCAAGACTCACAAAAGTGGTGATATCTTTGTTGTTTTCTTTTTCTTCAGCCTCTTCCACAACTAGAACACCCTCATCCAAGAACCATTTTATTTTTTGTCTCCCTTGGATCGGTTTTCACATAATTGTCCTCCCTCTATGCAGAGCCTTTTTTTTCCCTCTACACAAAAGGTGTCGATTCCTCTATTTCAAGCTACCAATCAAACTCCAAATACAACACCCAAACAAAACAAGGCACTAAATCCACCACATGTCACAAAGGACAAGAGAAGAACAAAAGAAAATAGAAAACCAAGAAGTAAACCAAAAATTTTTACACCAAAAGTGTGATGTCTATGTATCATTATTATTCTTGAAAGATATTATAAATTAGCTTAATTTTGATGATCAAAGAGGACTATTAGCGATAGAGGTATATTTTCCCTAACGACACATAACCCAATCAACTTAGGTTTAACACTTACCAATATGAAACTCAAATTGACTTGACGAGGTTCTAATAACCTAAGTGAGTGAGTGTGTGCATCTAATCAGATAGAAAAACCAAACATTCCAATACCAATCTCTTCTCCTAGGTGATACTCTCCCTCCCCCTTTAGAGGGCTTGAACTTTCCTGCATCCAACTTAGAGAAACATGTTCGTAGTTAGTTGATAAAATATAAATCATATTCAAAATATAACTTAAAAATCATATAAGCATTTAAAAGTAATTTTATCATATTGCATATTCATTAATTTCACTTAGCTGTCAAATACCATAATGACATAATTCATGCATTAATCCACATTTGAACATATAGGTTAAAGTAATTGAGTAAATTAACAACGGGGTGTAACAAGATTTGGGTGCCTATTTTGGTTCCTCACAAGGGTTTTAATATCTATATAATACAACATTTAAATATGTTAAGAATCAACAATCAACAACAAGAATTTTGAGAAAATAATTTGTAGGTTGCTCTAGAGGATTGCATGAAGGAAAGTGTAAAAAATTAGGTTTCCAAGAGCAGAGGAATAGAAGAAGAGAAGAAAGTTGCAGGTGTGTTTTATGTGTTCAAGGAAACCATGAGAGTTGTAGTATGAAGGGAAAAATTATATTTAAAAAAATGGAGTGAATCCAAGAAAGTTGAAGGAAAGAGACTTTGAAGATTTGAAGGCATGAAGTGCCTAGAAACCCTTTAAAAAATTTGAATTTTATTTCTTATTGAAATCCTCACTATATGTAATTGTTCTTGAGGAATTTTATTGTATGAATGTACATATTAAAGTAATAATAAAGATATTTTTTAGATTTTGTTACAAAATATATATGTTTTCTTTGATATGTGTGCAAGAATATGGGCTGGATGAGATGTTAAGACTACAAGACTAGGTAGTTTGAAAAGACCCTTTAATCTTGTTTGCATTAAAACCCATGCACCTCCTCAAATAAAAAATTAGATACCATTAAACTCAATACATATAAGGAAGATCAAAACAAGTAATTTCATGCAAACAAAATAGTTCTAGGTGCTAAGATGCCCATGTAATTGACCATACAATAAAATTACAAAATACTAAATAAAAAATAGTTGGGGTCGATTCTAGAAAAAGTGCATGAATAGATCTAAAGAGATCTAAAATACCTTTCCAATGCTGCAAGAATCCTAAAAATCAAAGATACATGAAAAAAGTTGAAGCTCATAGGCCAAAAAAGATGATTTGACTTCAATAGGTGATAAATTATACTTGCAACAACATTTGATGATGAGACTTGCATCACTAGGAAGCATACAAAACTACCTTTTTGATAATATATTTTTTTGTGAAAATTTAACATCGTACACCCAAGTTATGACCAAAAGAAAAAACCCCCTATTAGGAATGATTGAATGGGTGAAGCGGCCAAGGAAAGAGACTATGATAATGTCACACTAACATCAATAGTGGATTATTTATGCATTAGTATATTCACCTAAGGTGTTGAAAAAATATTAGGTTCCAAAAAATAACATCACCAAAATATTTTATATGGCTAAAATATACCTAGAAGATTCTTGTAGTTCAAAAAATAGTTGAGATTCCATTAAAATTGCTAGTCTACATTTTCATGTTAGTAAAGGGCACCAATTTTTTTGTTGTTGGAAATGATCTAACCATCAATTAATTTTGAACCATTGTTGAGGAGTTTCTAGAGCTTTCAACCAATAGTTGGAATGGTGTTGGTAGATTTGTACCATTGGTGTGTTGTGCAACCATCGATTGAATATTTGAGTGTAATCATGGAGCACACAATGAATGGGATGAAAAATCTAAATTGACCTAGCCATGCATGTGTAAACTTGTATTAATAAGATGTAAGGAACAACTCATACCCTAAAAAACCTTCTTTTTTAAATTTTTTTAAATTTTGGAAAATAATTAGAAAACTAGAATTATGTCGAATTGTACTAGGATGTTTGCAATTGTGAGTAGGTATTATAGACACCTAAATATGACTAATGCATTTTTATCATGTCATGTTATCATTGTTTTAATCAATTCTTTTATCTATTTTAATTAAATAATTTTTAATTATTTAATTGAGCTAATGTCCTCTCTTTTCATCTATAATAATTAAATAGTTTTTAATTATTTAATTAATTCATTTTCCTTCAAAATTAATCAAATTCAATTATCTTTGGTCCACTATAATTAAATAATTTAAAAAATATATTTATTTAGCTAACATTCTTCTCTCAAATTAAATAAATTAAATATTTTCCTCTAAAATAAATAAATAAAATTAATATTTATTTATCTCCCCAACTACACTTTTATGAATTAAATAAAATTATTAATTATGCCGAAGGCGTGTCCTATTTGAGAATTGCCAAGCCAATTATGAAATCAACAGTCAAAAATTCATTAGCCACAATGCAATAAGGTTGATTTAATCTCGTCCATACAATATTTTTAAGTGTTTTTCTTAATAAGTGTGGTTTTTTGTTAAATGTCATTTAATTCATTGCTTGTTCACTATCACACGTTTTCTCTAGCAATCAGGAAGCTATCCTTTTGAAGAATGTGCCAGTTATTCTGTCGAACAAAACATGGCAGTAACAGCTTCTTGGTTGCATATTTACGTCGAAGGGGTCTCTTTATTTGAGAAGCTTGAGCTCATTTTGTCTGGCAAAGGCTGAAAAGCAGCGAGACGACTTGTAAGACGGTTCGGTGATAGCCAACTGTTGATCGTTTAAAATATCTGCATCCATATGTGGACAATAGCTAGGGCTTTCATGATAAATAAAATATCTGCATCCTTAGGGCTTCATAATATTCTTTCTGCAAGCTCTGGATATTTTCCTCCTCGACATCGTTGACTGAAAGACGCCATTTCTGTAGACTCTTGAGGTAAGTCACTAGCCATGGTTTCATTACAAGGTTTTGGAAACCTGCACACGGCTATATAATCTTTTGTTAAGATTTATCTGATTTTAAAACTATGGTATTGTTATCTATGTGCAGGTTGGAAACCATTCGTTAGGGTATCGTAACATTGTTCTTGCAAACTCTGCACATTTTTCACCTCAGCAGGTAAGTTGTTTACCCTCTGTAAGGTCCTTGGTAGCAAAATTTTGGTTCCCATTTTCCCTACCATTAAACCAATCTCAGTTGCTCATCATTGTTCACCAAATTTTTGGCTGTTTTTAACCATTTTTTGCTGCTTTCCCCGCCGCTATTGGTTTTCGCTCCTCCAAACTCTTCCTCGTTGGTACTGACCTTTGACCTCTCCAATTTGGTGATCTTTCAATGATTCTCAGCTCCAACATGCCCCAACTCAATACAATGTGTTTTAAGGCATTGTTCCTATCGGCAGGGTCATTTCCAATGCGCAAATAAGCTTATTTTCGGATGTGAAATGTATCTACAACACAATGAATTTGGGGCTACAAAAAGACTGTTCTATTGTTTTCAAATAATTTGTCAATTCACATGGACATCTCCGAGATTTGAAGGTCTTGAAGCAAGTGAAATCTTCCCTTTACGCCCAACGTTTACTCATCAAACATCCCCCTCCTATTCCAGTTGTAGGGGTAGATTTCCTTAGGCCTAACAAACTATGGTGTGAAGAGGCTCATTCTCCTCAGCAATAAGCATAGCAACTAGATGTTTAAAATAACATTTTTTGCTCTTTTTTGTTGTTTTCACTAAACCAGCTATCTATGGCTACATAGCCTTATTGACTCCTTCAATGTTGAGCTTCATTGTAATACCTGGTATAGGCTCCTTTTTTGTAAATGCTCACTCTGTATCTTTGGGTACTTTGCTATATTAGTTATTACTACAATACATTTCTGGGTGTTTACACCTTTTACCAAAAAAAACATTATTAAGGGGATAAAATATCACAATATAGCACCTGCTTTGCTTCTGCACTTCTAACAAATCCTCCAATGCAAAACTTCGACCCAAATGGGCTAAAATATAGAGTTGGAGTAGTTACAGAAGAAAGGAAGCTTAAGTAACCATTAAATAGTAAACTCACTTATCAGCCAAGGAGTCACAGAAGAATGGTTTGCGGAGTTTAATATGAACCAGTCTTAAAGATTCGTGTAAAGTTTATATGCTCCTGATATGAACCAGTCTTGATGATGCATAAATCGACACTTAAGTCACTTGGAGATTTGTGTAAACACTCGAAGATCTTTGAAAAAGAAGATAAATGTAACAGGGGGACTTCCAAAGAACAAGTCCATGCAGAAGTAAAAGGATAATAAAGTCCCATTCACATAAATATGCATCAGAAAGGACAAGGCGGGGGCACTTGAAACATATTTATTCATTTCATGTTTGGAGGCTTAAGTAACCACTTGCACATTAATGTACCCCTCCCATATCTATCGGGACTGGTTTATGCATCATCAAGACTGGTCCATATTAAACTCCGCAAACCATTCTTCTGTGACTGCTCCAATTAAATAATAAACTCACTTATGTCACTAAGGAGACTTTATTAAAAAAGCAAGCACTATCTTCCAATAACCATTCAATATTATTCTAATAATATTATCATTATTTCTATCAGTAAATGAATAGACATTACAATGAGCGAAGGATTTTTTTTCTTCAGGCATGCACACTCATATGTGTGCACAAGCTCATGCAAGCATGACACACTCACTCCCACACACACACATATTTTCTATTGAAATTTGTGGCCATATATAGGCTCTGCCATATGTGAAATAATTTTTATTGGCCTCATTTTTTCATAATGAGTTAGAGTTTTTTAAGGCTTATTGGATGTTTTGCAGGCGAAGGAATGCATAAATTTTTGGGAAGCTGAGTGCTCTTTCTCATGAAGAAGAGAAATTACTTTACCAGGTTCTTTACTGCTTGGTACTTTATTTTTTTTTGAGGGTTTTAGAAAGTCAATATGAATTTCGCAATACTTGAATGAAGTATAGTTGTTCATGAAGTCAATCAATGTAATAATTTTATTCAAATGAAACTACTAATAGTTCATAAATCAAAATAGTTGATATGCTTTTTTTTTTTGTATGTTTTGGTGAGTCATCTTTTCTTGTTATGGATGATTTAATTTTAACTTACTTTGCACGGCGTGCAATTTATCCTCTTTGTACATGTCTTTTTGGGTCTAAATGCCTCTCTTTTGGCTCTGTTTCTTGACATTCGTGTATTAAATCTAATCTTGTTTACTTAATTATGCTTGCACATTGCTACTTAAAACAAACCATTTTATGTTTGCTGAAAAATCCCCCTTCCATTTTTCTTTTATCGATCTCTATACCATTTTCCTAAGGACCCCTTTTTTTTGCAAGGCATGATATCCCATTCTGTTGGGTCAATATATCATACAATTCATTAACCTTATCTCCACTTCCACATTGTGCACACATGTCTACATGCTCGACCAAACTCTCCTTGCTTTTATGTTTTGAAAGATTTCCATACCCTGTTCAAATGCTATCATTTTCGCTGATGTAGGGAGAATTCTGTCAAAGGAATCATTCTAGGATCATTAGTCGAACCAAAATTAAAAGACTCATGAATATAGTTTTAATTTATTCACATTGAAATTTTTACTACATTTCACTTTTAACCACAAATTTCAATTTTATGTAATATTAAAGCAAGCAACAAGGTTTACTGTAATTCCAGGAAAGAAAAAGAAATTTGTAGGGTATGCTATTCTTATTGTTCCAGAACTTTTGGTTCAGTCTGGCTTTACAATCACTAAGGCTTGTAAAATTATGTGCTTCAGTTAAAACACAATACGACTACTATTTTATATATTTTGGCATATTCAGCCCAATTACTGATACTACTTTTCCTCATTACGCTTTCTATATATTTGCAATCTTTAGCTCAAGGAATGTTTACTATTTTATATATTTTCAATATTCAGCTCAATTATAGATACTACTGTTGTATCATGACACCATTTTTTCCTATATTGGATAACAGTTACAGACTTTTTGGATGACAACATTACAAATGCAGGTTCTTTACAAGGCAATGCACATATTCAATTAAGAGATATCCTAATTTTTTACAGAAATTTTGTAAACTTATATATCAGTGCTAATTTGTATCATTCAGCTGTTACTATTCCTCTTCTATATTGTGCATTCCCTGCTCTGAAAAGACTCCATAAAAAAAGATGTTTGTACATATTTTTTATATTGAGACACAAATTTGTATACAAAATTATTGCAGGCCTAGTACAAAACCTCTATGTACTTATAATGCTCAATAAAATACATATTTAATTTTTGACATCTCTTTGATTCTCATTTTTTTAGCTCCTTTCTTCTTGGTTTCCATTTAGGTACTACAAAATCTATTACATATGCATGTGTTGTTTTTGATCATCAATGATTTCAAAAAAATGTATTTCAAATTCATAACAATATCATTGTGCAGTAGTTCAAAGTTTGCAAATTATATATTGTTTTTCATTATTCTTTACAATGTATCAAATGCATTCACGCTCCATTTCAACTGAATTTTTATTGTAAACAACCTAAATACAATGTTTGTACGATGGCATCATTTCACCAGCATAAAACTTCTTTCCCCTCCAATAACAAGTTTTCCAGCCACTTTACCTTTTACAAAAACAAACAGTTGCAACCATCCCAAATTTCGTGTTTTCTAACATGTAATCTCCAAGAACTTGTAATTTACGTCTCTGTTTTAATACTGTGATGCCCCATTTACTTTTCATCGAGTGCAGGAAGTTCTACTAGCTCGATAGACGTAAGTTTATGTTTTGAAATTTGAATAATGTGCCATATTTGATAAGCTAGTCAGCCAATCTTTGGGGTTATATCTGTCTCTACTGATTGACCTCATCCACACACAAATTACAAAAAAAATAAAATCTTTCCCCAATTGACCTTCCACAATTCTTCGGCGTACTTATTGCACACTAAGGTGCGATTGCTAGTTTAATCTAATCTTATCTATTTACTAAATTTAGCTCCTACCCTATCTTTATTTTTCCTATCCATTAATCTTTCCGATTAATCTCCACAATTGATCAAATATCAAGTGAAGCATATAAATATAAAGACTTCATTCATTCATATCCCCTAGATCATCATTATTATGAATCTCCTAGCCAGCCTACATTATGATATAGATCTATCATTATCAATCTCCTAGCAAGAACATTATCAAGCAATCAGGCATTATCATTATCAAGCAAGCAAGCTATCATTATCATTATCAATAAAAATGTATAATTCATCTTTGAGCATCTATCATTATCATTCCAGATCATATTATTATTGTGATTTCATGGTTATGTTACTTTGAAGAGAAAACCACAATGGAGCAAATCAAGGTCCTTATTATGATATTGTTTGTTATTTCATTATGAGCCAAGATCTTGAGCTTCATTGAGTGATTGTTGAAGTGTGATTTTGGTACTTTCATTGCATTATTACTATTTTAGATAATTCAAATTTTCATCATATGTAAGTATTAATGAAGGTAGGATGTATGGGACTATACAAATGTATGGATCCACTTAGTTGTATGGAATTATGTACAAGGTTTTCCTATTGCTATTTTTTTACTCCAATTTAATAAAATTGACAAGAAATCTTAGGGTTTTTAGTTGTTTTAGACTCAATGATGATGTCTTCTTTTCTCCAAGATGAGATTTTTTTTCCTCAAGGCTAGATATCTTAGAAAATAGAAATGAATTCACAAATATGGTGCTTTGATACCATGTTGGAGTTGATTTTTAACCCCATAGCTCTTAGAAACCACCTACAACTAAAACACCTATCACATGGAGATAAAAAGAATATTGTGCTATACAACCTTGAGGAGAGATTTGATCCATAAAAACATGATGTCTTATGTATTTAATTGATTTGAATTGAATACAATTGGATGAATGATTATAATGAATGAAAAATGCTTATAAAATAAAATAAACCCTAGGCGAGGATTATATTATTGTTTCAGACTTTTCTGCAACAGTTAGTCAAATGTTTATCATTTACATACCTCTTTTTGATTGATCTTAAGGATTTGAAGCATCCTCTATTTTTAAGGAAGGGAAGCTATTTTTTTAGAACCAGTGAATGGTCATGTCTGAGCACTAACACTGTTGGTTAGTGTAGGGTACGATAGAGTTTCAATTATGCTTTCAATAAGTGCCACGTGGCACGCTTTCATTTCAATATTGCTTCGCTTTCAATAAAGTGCAATTGCTGCATGTTGGTTTCCAAACTCTATCTTAAATAGAGTTGCAGTAGTTTCTTTTAGTTTGTGGTTTGGGCTGAGTTACAACATTTTCAGAAGTCTGAAGAGCAGAGATAGACTCCATGCCCAATGGATATACAGGGAAACTGGTCTATGATGTTTAACATGAAAACACTTCGCAGAGGTCGCCAATTTGTTACCTATTTTTCACTACAAGCTCAAACAGGTAGCACTGAATTGCATTAACATTGAAAGGTACATAGATTTTCAAACTTTGCTGCTAAAAGTATTCATCATCATGAAAATATGATTACATTTGGTTTTAAGTTTTTATTATGCAAGTATTCATAATAGAAATTTAGACATTTTCATAACAAATGCTATTTTATTCACATTGAAAAAATCAAGGTCCCACACATGCCGTGGGAGAAGCTTAATTTGATTCACGCAATCAAATGATAGATCTAAGAAAGAAGATGTACACTATACAACTAAAGAAAATATAAACATAAGGAAAGGAGTGATTTGTCATTGCTTGGAATGATGAATCATCATTTCAGTTATGTGGTGTCTTCTCATATTAAGCTCCAATTGGCACAACTCCCGCTCCAATTCCAAAGGCACCTGCAAAATTGTTTAAATGTGTTGTTAGAGTAATGGAAAATCACTATTTTCCTCATGTCTACATTGCCAATAGAAATATAGCACCCATTCAATCAGGCATCCATCAAATGATTTCACTGTTCAAAAGGCATAAAGTTCAATAGAATCTTTCAGCTTCATTTATTTTACTAACATGTTCGTTTAAGTGTGTAGGAATAGGTACAATCTAATCTTTTCAACCAAAAATAATGTTATGAGTGGTGTTAAATGCAGATCCCACAAGGGTTGAGCCCAACTCATAAATAGTGACAGGAGAAACAACAGTATGGAATAAAATTAATCATCATTCTCCATGAATGAACAGTTGATCAAACATCATCATCTAGTGAACATGCATACATATTTCAAGTGCCAAGTCAAAACAATGAGAGGACAAGTTAAAGATTGGATAACCGTATTAAATGTATAAGTGTCCTCATCATGTAGGACAACAAGCATAGGAAATCATAAAAGAAGCCTTCTATCCATTATGATGGAAACATATAGAGCAAGTCTACATTCACCCTTTGTTCAAATGCATTGAATACAACTAACAAAGATGCAATCTCAAATCTCATAAGGTATGGTACAATTATACTGTTGTAAGAGTTTCATTCACAACAAATAGTGCTATGCATTACATGGTGCGAAAGGTTCATGATTATAAGTTTCAAGCTAAATATAAGCTCAGTATCATCACAAGGACAACATTACTACATCTTGGAATCAAGAGGCATCATTAACATATCAACTTTATAAGTTACCATTATCTCTGATTGCCTACAAAAGGACTGAAAAGAACCATGCTCATACATATTTAAGATAGAACATTAGGAATCTAGTTGCTTCATGTTGCTTGTGAATAGTTTCATGATTGACAGACATAGCAGAGCAATCTTAACAGCCTTAAAGAAGGTAGTCATGAATGAAGCTACAGATGCATGATACTAAGCTACAAATGTGCACCATAGTTGAACAATGCAAATGAGAGGAGCCATGCAATGAAGGAGAATAATCAATGCATCATATTTGTTGTGTTGTGCTAGCTAATGAATTCAATGAAGACTCTTAAAGTAGCAAAACCATTTTTCTGTACTTTTCATCATGAAATGAGAAGGATTTGAGGGTTTTTTGTAATACCCATATTGTGCAGTGGTATTGAGTAATTTTAAACAATTTTTGAAGCAACTTTGTTCTATGATAGTTGACCGAGGTGGCTTTTATTTCAAATCAAATAAGGCTAGGGTTTTGAACCCTTATATTCATTCAAAACCATTGAAACATAGTAGGAATCTTAATAGCAAAATTTCCAGAAAAAGAATGAAGAGAACCCAAATTGCTCTTATAAAGCCCGCAGCCTGCAAGTAGTAAGAAAGCTTCAGATGAATTGAAACCCACAATGATAGCTACAAAGGAGAAAATCTTGAAAAACACCAGCAATGCAAAGTCGTGGCCATATCATCATCATAAAGGTAAAAACACAGAGATAAGAGCCTTTCATTGTTTTGCATCAGACCCAAATAGAGGGAATATGTAGAGATAAAAGTGTTTTCAATTCTTTTCTGTTGGAAATGAGATTAAACCCAAAATTTTGAAACCCTTAGCTGAGGAGATAGTTTTAAAAAAGGAAAGATACAGAATGAAGTATGAGAAACATACCACACATCCAACATAAATTTGTAGAGTGAAGTGAATAAAGGCATGCAAAGGTCTCCAAAAGAAACCAGTCTATCATGGTGGCTCACAAAATGAGTAGCAACAAAAATATACACACAAGGAGGGAAAAAGAATCAGAAGAAATGCATGGCCGCGGCTGTAGGAGCCCATAAAATCCCTCAAGATAGAAAAGATGCCAAGTTTGTAACACTTACCATATTTCTCCTATAGGATTCACAAGGAAATTATCAAAAATAGCATAAAAATGTGATTCAAGCTCCAAAATGGCCTTCAAACCTTCAAATAAGCTTATTCATGGCGGCCAGAGGTAGTGAGAGGAAATAAAGGGGAAACACATCAGAAAAATGTGTCATAGCCACGACATACATGCCTAGAAATGTTTGGAAATGAAAACATAGAGTTAAAAAATGCCCATCCTGTGATGAAAAAGCACTTACCTCTTCTTTCCCTGCTAAAATCTTCATGAAATCAATACATAAAAGCTTCAAATCCCAGCAGTATGGTGGCACTCTTTCTCAGCAAAGTCTTCTTCAACAAAGTAGTCAAAGTGAAAAATGATTATAGATTAGGGTTTGGTGACTTTTGTTTCCATAACCTAATTCGATAGTCACTTTTGACTATATTTTACAAAATAGTGAAGTTAATTTCATATTGCAAATAAATGGTAAGTGTAGAGTGGTTGACCAATTTACTTATAATGGTGAATGCATATTTAAAATATATGCTAAGTGTGATATATGAAAGCCCGTGAGATGGTGAATTAGACTTTTTCTAATTTGACATTATTCCTCAATATTATTTGCATTATTCAATGTAGGTTAATTAATTAAATGATGGATTATAAATCATTTAATTAATTTATCCATCTTAAAGTGCAAATATAAGACATTATGTGGAGTTTGTGTGACTTCAAGTTGGAGATCCATGCAAAGTGCTATTTTTAGATTGTGCATGGAGGAGATAAAACATCAAAAATACTAATTTTTTTTCGCTCATGCACAAAGTGGACTTGGAGATGAAGTAAATGATTTTTGAGGTGAAACTGAGACTCTTCCATGCATAAAATCTATTTTTGAGTTCATCTTCAGTTGATGGAGCATTTCTTGAAAACTTTTTGGGTCAACTTACATGCATGACTAGTTTGAGATAGTGAGAGTTCAGTTGGCTCGAGTTTTGAGCCCATTTTTTGAGGGTTTTTGCTTTTGCTCGTGAGAGGAATTTTCGAGGAAGATATTTTCACTCTCAAATAACTTTCAGTGCCACCTTCATGCATTCTGGAGCTAGTTTGAGTTGCAATTTAGTTATACACATTGTGACACACAATTTTGAGCTATTGAAGTTCAGTTACGACATTGGTGGGCTCTCTTTTCATGTTGTTTTTTCCTTTGTTCGTGAGAGACATTTTCGAGGTGGTTTTCACTTTCAGTGAACTGCTTCTTCTACCTTCATGCACTTTGGAGTTGCCTCTCATTGTATATATTAATTTTTTTTTATCTTTTTCCTCTAGTTCTTGATTTCTCTTGCTTTTGCAATTTTTGCAAAGAAGGCTTCTTATAACTTAGTTTATTTTTCAAGATTAATACATTTAGCAGGTTATTACAAGTTAATCAAGTTTTATCAATTTGCAAAGCTTTCCTTTTACCTTTCAGTGTGCCAAAGTATTTTTCTTCAAAATCTTAGGTGTCATGCTGTGAATGATTTGATAAGGAATCTATCGTGTTTTAATCTTAGGAACCTTTATTTTCCTGTCTCATTCATATGTGCTTGTATACAATCAAGTTTGATTCCACAGGTTATATGTTGTGCATTTGGCTTATTTTACTATTTTAGCTGTGAAGACATTCTTTTCCTTCAAAGATGGTAATACAATCAAGCCTTCATATAAATTATTTATGTGGTTAAACTATTTAGATTTAGTTGTGCGAATAGGATTATTGAAGTGTAATTGTGAAACAAGTTGCATGCAACATCGTTATCTAAGTGCATTGCTAGAACAAAAATTAGTTTTTGCATTCACTTCAACATTTTCTTCCCTTTTCCCAACCAGTTTCATTAGTTAAAATAGAAGAACAAATAGGAAGTTGGCCTAGAATTCAGAGGTTCTATCTTCGCCATAGGAATACTCACAACCTGAAGATAGTTCCCATGTTTCAACAGATTGCTGAATTTAGTTATTCAAGCATTTGGGTGCAATCTAATTGACAACAATTATATCATGACAAGTGTCCTCATCCTATGCTATGAGATAATATGACCTAAATATAGAAAAATCACTCTGAAGTTTAAGTGTAATAGATTAAAAGAAAACCTAATTAATTAATTTTTGATCAATTAATTAATTAGGTGATGACCTATTAACTCTAACACCTTCCTTGGACACATAGATAATAAAAAATGATGTGGATCACATCAAATAGGGTGATCGAGAAGCTACTATGGATCATATTGACATCCTAGATGATCAAGAGAAAAAAAGCATGACCAAGGATAAAAATATAATATCATATAAGCTAGGACCTTCTAATTTTGTCAAAGTAGGATTATTATAGATGAAAAGATAAAAAATATTTATGATGTCCAATCACACAATGACGGGTTAGATTTTTTTCTAAAAACAACAAATATTTCATCAAAAACAATATCTTTGAAAGAATGCAATATCAAGGATGACGATTATGTTGGTGTAAATAAAGTCTTGTACCTAGTTAATTCATTACTAGGGGACTTATTTACATGTTAAGTTTACTTAAGTCCTAGGAATCTTTTTAGAAGGTGTTAGTTGTCATTATTTGTTATCTTATATTTTGACTTGTAACACATGTGAACCTAGGTAAGTGTGGTTAGTTGTCTCATGTCATATGATTAAGAAACTTATCATAATCCTATGACATCTTGTATCACACCTTGGCTATATGATCAAGGGGTTTCTACTAAATTGTACATCGCATCATATCATTGAATCATATTGATAAGAATATAGTTTATTCTTGTCATATTCATATTCTGTCTCTTTGTGCTTTCCATTTGGTATCAAGATCTTGGTAGCCATAGCCAAGTCTAACATGGTATCAAAGCTATGAGAAGGCTCATCAATTCATTCTCAATCCAAAGGGGAATCATCTAAGAAGGAGAGGCCTAGTTGTGCATATTGCAAGAAGGATGGACATAAAGAACACTACTGTTATAAGAAGGATATTGATTTCCCTTCTAGAATTTTTGAATCACCTACTCCTTCTTCTTCAAAATATTCTAAAAAGGACAAAGGTCAAGCTTGTACATCACGAAATAAAGGTCAAGCTCTTTGTGCTTTTTTAGGTCCAGGATCAGGGAGATGGCTTCTAGATTTAGGAGCATCTCATCATATGGTATCTTCGTAGTCTATATTCTCTTTTTTTTCATCCTTATACTATGTCTCCTATCTTGATGGGAAATAATACATACATGAGTGTAATAGAGAAGGGATCTATTAATTTTACGGACAACACTTTTTAGGATGTTTTGTGTGTTCCTCATTTGATGAACAATCTTCTTTCCATATATCAGATTACATATGGTGGAGATGGGAGAACCATGGAGTTCACACCTGATTCAGTCATCATTCGAGACTTGGAAAGTAAAGAGATCATTGCTACTGGGATGGTTGATCATTCATCTCGGTTGTATACCTTTGTAGATTATGCTACTAATGATGAAATTTTTCCTTTAGCTGTTAGTATGAACCATGATTTAGAGGAGACATTTGGCTTCTTGAACTTGGCAGTTCTCACATCAGATCCAGTTCTTGAGCCATGCATTCTATCTCCTCAATCTACTGTTGCAATTGATGATGCTTGTGTTGCTACAGATTTGGCTACTTTGGATGGATTTTGGATAGGTATTTTAGACTTGTTTTTGAAGTTCCCTATGATAGATTTGGGAGACATCATTGATAGCATTCATCTTCTCTTTGATGGAGAAGATCCTTCTTTAGTTGTTGCGAGGGAACACTTTGAACCTCTTGTTCAATCTCTACATGATCATTCTTTATAGTTTGACATGATTGTGGATAATTTTGGACAACATTTGGAGGAGGCTTCTTTGTCTTCAGAGGGAATATCCTTGTCTTTGGATCATGTTCTACATTCATCTCTACTAGATTTTGGATTGTCCTCTTCAACAATGTGGCCTAGAATGCCTATTTGGAGTGTGTTAGCTTTCGACATCAACATGGAGACACTTGAGCATGCTTCAGAGACATCATCACATATTTCTGACATCCTGCATACTATCTTGGTTTTGTTTCTTCCTAAGGGGAGGAACGATGTTCGACAAGATTGGATCAACTTCAAAATTCAATGTCGAGCTTCTACCATCATTGCAGGAGACTCAACATTGAGGGGGGACTGCCTTGTGTCTCTTCTACTTCTCTCTACTTCTCTCTTATGGGGGTATTTTTCCTCACATGGGGTTTTGGCCTTCTCATGCATCATTGAGATCATTTCTTTTTTGTATCTTTTATCTCTCTTTTGGGGAGGAGTTTTATCCCACTGGGTTTTCTCCTTGTCTCCATTTGTGAGAGATTTCATTTGTATTTGTACACGAGTACCTAACATGGCCTTGTAGCCAAGACCCATCTTTGTGTCATTTGCATAATAGTTTTCTACTCCGTAAGTTGCACTTAAGGGGGGGTGCTGGTGTAAATAAAGTCTTGTACCTAGTTAATTCATTACTAGGGGACTTATTTACATGTTAAGTTTACTTAGGTCCTAAGAATCTTTCTAGAAGGTGAGTTGTAATTAGTTGTTATCTTATCTTTTGACTTGTAACACATGTGAACCTAAGTAAGTGTGATTAGTTGTCTCATGCCATATTATTAAGACACTTGTCATAATCCTACGACATATTGTATCTCACGTTGGCTATATAACCAAGGGGTTTCTACTACATTGTACATCACATCATATCATTGAATCATATTGATAAGAATACAATTTATTCTTGTCATATTCATATTCTCTCTCTTTGTGCTTTCCATTTGGTCTCAAGATCTTGACAGCCATAGCCAACTCTAACAGATTAGGCCTAAATGAGCAAGGAATTTTATAAAAAATATGCTTTTTTGTAAATACCAAATATCAAGGTCTCAATTATTCTCCAATAAAAAATATAATGATGTTAGTGATACATCCCTAATAATTGACATATTTATTTTTTCGATGAATAGGCAGCTATCTATATTAATATAAAGATAAAGTTACATATTCACAAAAAAAAGTGAGTGGTAAGAAGGCACACCCCGAGAGTCACATGGGCAGTGCCCAGAAAAACCAAAAAATTAAACCAGTCACATGGGTCAAGCCCAGAAGTCCATGATTACAAAACATATAAAAGGGCCACTAAGCGGCCAAAGTAGTGCCAACAAAGCAAGGAGGGTCTCTGTCATCCATGTTCTTCCCCCATACATTAGCAAGGTCTAGAGTGATGTCAAGAGGAGGACCCCAACCATCGTTAGCATCTTTTTCCTTCTCTTTATCTTTATCCTCACGCCAGGGCGAGATTGCAAGCACTAGACGCAGAAAACATTTACCAAAGTTTGGCCAACCAAAGCCAAAATTAGGAATGTCATAAGAGGGACACTTAGAGCAGCCATTTCCACTCCCTGAAGCACTGCCAAAGGGCCACCCTTGGCTAGCCCGTGGCCGAGGAGAGTAGGTTTATCGAGGAGGGAGAGAATCCTGCCGAAGAGGAGGCTGAGAGTGGGGATGTGCATAACCAATCTGTTGCCGGCCCTGAGAAGGCAACTGGTCACGGGAAGAGGTGGGAGAAGTAAACACTCAAGCAACAGTACATGAGGAATTTCCCTAGTGGTCCAACAACACTTGCAGGTGAGCAACCTCAAGTGCAACTTTGTTAGCTTGCACCTGAATTTGTAAGAGCACATCAGAAAAAATAATAGCTTTAGTATATAATGAAACATTAATATCCATTTGAGAATGATAAAATATGCAGGAATTTCTGTCTTTCCATATATTGAAAAGGATTTCCACCCTGAAAGTGTGCCAAAGTTGGGTATACTTAGCAGGAATTCTGGGCGAGTCTCCTAGCAGAATTATATGCCAGGAGAAAGGCTCCGGCCTAAAGGGCTGAAAGAAGTCATGAATCCAAGTCCAAAGCTATTGAGCTTTGGGAAAAAACTAGAAAAGATGCTTGAACATCTCAGCTTTCCCACAAAAATTGTAACGAGGGTCCTAGACCCCCAGGTGAACAAGCCGAGAACCCACAGGCAAGCCTTCGAAAAGAATACACCAAGCAAAGTGGGAAAGTTTCAGCTCAACACTTGTAGACCAAGTGGTAGAAAATATTTTACGCTAGACATGAGTGGGAGATTGAAGAAGCCACCTCTGGTTAACACTTTGAATCATAGGAAAGTGTGGTGAAAGCCACCTGTAACCAAGCCAAGGCTTGTAATTCCTGAAAGGGGTGTCTGGATACCACTTCCAGTCTTTCCACCAGGGTTTGGTCCCACGAATTCCAACCTTATGAAGCATCTCTATAGGAATAGCATTCACCAGACCATCAAAAGTAGCATGGTCCTAGTTATGAAGCCTGTATAGGGCACAAGATTCCCACTGCATGATACGCATTCTGGGTCTATGAAAAATTTGTTGCAGGGTCTGGATACCCTTTTTGTGAAATCTGAGTGCCTTAAGCCAAGGAGATTTAGCCAACAACTGACCATTCTTAGCAAAAAGGGGTGACCACCAAACATTCTACTAGTTGAGTGAAAGCCCATCACGGAAACCAGAGCCAACCCAGCGAAGCTAGGGCTTAACAGCCTCCCAGGCTCTCCAAATGCTTTTAGCCAAAAAAGTCCCCACAATTTGGACCGGTTCCTCCATGACTAGAAGGGTTTGAAAACCGATCCCCTTCCAGGTGGGTCTATGCGCAGGAAAGCCTAACTAGATACAATGTCTGAGAAGAATTTTCTAGGCCTCATTGCTAGTAAGGGCAAAAATTATCCATTTGAAACACAAGACAATCCCTTATGGTTGAGTGGAGAGCAACCCAAGTCATCTAGAATCTTTAGGAAGGCAGCAGGATTCCCAGGCAACACGGTGAAACCATTTGTGGGAATCAACAGAGGCCCAAAGAAAATCTTTGAGCAATTTTTCAAGCTTGCCATTGGTGCTTTTGATGGGGCCCAATAGGAGGAATAATAAACATGGGTATCCACAAGCACCTTGGAACACACTTGGAATTTCCCTGCCAAAGAGAGGGGCTTAGTAGTCTAGTAAGCAAGCTTTTGTTTGACCCTAAAAAGAACAACTTTCCATAACTCAGCCGGAGACACCTAGAAAGCAAAGGGAATGCCCAGGAACCAAAAAATTTCTCCTGGCCCAATCCACTTCCAATTATACTATTGAAACCAAGGAGTGGGAAAAATAGACTATCTATAGCACAAAGTTTTGTGCCATTGAATGGAAAAACCGAAGGAAAGACAAAAAGTATTAAGGCAATCTAGAGCTACTTTAATATTTTCTTCTTCCTCCAGGAGAGTGAGGAAAGAATCATCAACAAAATGGCCATTAACCAGTTGAGTCTGAGAGTTAGGCAGTGAAATACCCTTGACGCGCTGTTGGAAAACTGTGTTGGCCAAGAGGTAGCCAAATCCTTCAGCTGCAAGCACATATAGGGAGGAGGCAAGCAAGAACCCTTGCTGAATGGAATGAAAGAGACCAAAGGCAGAAGATTGATGGCCATTAATGGTGATACAAGTAGAGGAATCCACAAAAAACATTCAAACAACCTAAATGAAATTAGGCCCAAAACCCAAAGCTTGCAAGATAGCAAGAATAAAGGGCCATTCAATGCTGTCATAGGCTTTGGAAAAATCAATTTTAACAAAAAATGGCTTTTTGGCTTGAATGCTTTGTGGTGGTGTGGAGCCTGATCAGTCTCCAAGTGGGAGATTGTTGGTATGTGGCGATTGATCATGCTATACTGTATAGCCCATGGTATACTGTACACCCTGGCCCCCCGTCCTCGCCAGCCCCCGAGAAAAATTTTCTTCCTACTTTTTCGCGTGATCACCGAAAAAGGGAAAAATCAATGAAAAAGGAAAAATCCAATTTTGTAGAACCCTAAAATCTGGAAGCTTCTAAGCTTGGTAAAAAGGGGGTTCAGATGGGTATTTCAGTATGATGAAAAACATGATTATTCGCAAGATTGTAATAGGTTTTTCACTGGATAATAAAAGTATTGGATGGCTGCGGTTTGGTGGATGTAGCCCGGATTGGGTGAACCACGTTAAATCTTTGTGTTATGATTTATTCTGTGTATGTTTTAGTTTCTCTATTTTTTTGTTGATTAAATCTGCATTTAATTGTTAGATCTGCCATCTCTAACCCTAACATGCTTGGCCCATTCCATACCTTCCCAAACAATAATAATATTATCTAGAATGAACCTGGATTTGATGAATCTTGTTTGCTCTGGGTGCACAATCTGAGGCAAGAGATAGCAGATCTTCAGAGCCAAAGCCTTGACAATAATTTTGTAGGAGACATTGAGAAGTGTGATAGGCCTCCAGTTGCAAATATCCTCCAGATCCCTAGATTTAGGTATGAATTTTATATTTCCTTTCTTTATTAAGTTACCTAGAGAATTAGCATGAAAATCCTCTAAGTAAACATGACACAAATCTTGCCCAACACAGTCCTAAAGGGCCTTGTAAAATTCACGAGGGAAATCATCAATCCCCAGGGCTTTGTCATCAGCCATGGAATGAACAACTTCCTTGAGATCATCAATTGTTAACAATTGATCACAAAAATTTCTCTGGGTTGAGGAAAGCCTATTTGGCACAACAACAAGGCAATCCTGGAGGGCTTACTGTCACATAGGCGTGGGTTCCTGTGCAGTAAAAACCTACTCAAAATGACGCACAAAGGCCTGGAGAATGCCAAGGAGCTTAGAGAGCACCTGGATGCCATCTTTGATTTTTTTAATGCTCAGGGGTGAGTTCCTAGCACACAACGCCAAAAAAACTATTTGGAGGCACAATCACTAATTTTTAGCCAATGTAGTCGGGCTTTGATCTGCGCACCTTTGGTAGCATAATTTTCTGCAACTTGCTTTTTGTGCCTTAATTCTGCCACCTTAACTTGCAATGATGGGGAAAAGGGGTTGGCTTCCAAATCCTTAGTAGCTAAGTGCAGGTCAGCAGTGGTAGCCTCGTAAGACCACCGATGAAAGGTAGCCAGCTGGCACCCATAAATACGTAGAAATATGGCTGTGCGTGTGATAGCATTGTTCCACCAAGTAATCCATCCTGTATGATGAGCTGGCCTACACTCCAGATTCCAAACTCTATGAATGTGGGCCAGGGTAGGCTTGTGACAAAGCAAAGACGTGTTAAAGAATAATTGAGTTTTACATGTGCGAGGCTGTCGCGTCTCCCATTCAATATGAAAAGAAATGGGAAAGTGGTCAGATAGAGTCACATCCACTAACGACTTAACTGAATTGACATAATTTCATCCACTACAAACATACAAATAAGGGCCATGTGTAGTCCTTATCATAAGGTTTCTACTGATACTCTTCCCATACAAATTGTAAACTATCATTACCACCCACTAATTGGGACCAATAAAAACAAAAGTATTACAAATAAAAAGATCAAAATAAAATGTCAAAGGCCATTGAATCCATAAACCCAAGTGGACACATAAAGTCAAAATGGATCATTAGGAAAACTAGACCAATAAAATAAAATGTGGAGCCACAAGAAAAGCGCCCTCCTACATATAAAAAGTGTCTAGCTTTTCAAAATGGGCATCAATCCCATCATGTAAGATGGATATAAGTGTTGGTTCCAAAGAGAATCCTAATCTAAAATATAAACTCCATCCTCCATCCCAAGTTTGGAAAATAAAAAATCCCACATCTCAAATTCCAAATAATCCATCCACATCTACCATCCCCCATCACAATCCAACATCTCATTAAAAATAAAAAAATCCTACTTCACAAATCTGCCATGTCTTGGAAACAACACTTTATCATAATGATTCTCATGGTACTCTACCATGATATACATATTTGGATAAGGCTAACCCCAAAATAAAAGGATCACACTAATATCCATAGGTTGTATGTAAGAGCAAAAATCCTAACAAGGAAAATCCTCTATATAGGTCACTATTGGCATATCATGACACTAATACTAGAAAAATATAATTTGAACATCAATTCCATACAAAAAATATATAAAAAATAAAAAATTAAAGAGAAATAATTCATCCAATATTAAAAATCATTCTTATGGCACTTTGGACAAGTACCGTGTGAAAACCTAGAAAATATGAATCATGCATAAGATCAATTATCTATGTACACTTGGGGATAAGTTGTCTCATCCATCATCTCCTTTGTCATGAAATTTCCATCCATTACCATCCATATCATTTACATCCATCTTCCTTAACCACCTTGATCTTGATAAGGACTAGGGAAAAAACTTAAATAATGCTTTGGAAAAATCTTCACATGTCCATACTTTGGTCACATACTATCTACTATCATGTCATTACCTAAATAGAATTATCAAAACTTGTATCTTGGATAAAATATCTTTACTTCTTTGCAATGTAGTCCTTGGAGCTTCATCCTCCTATCCTCCATCTACCATCCTCTTATCTCCCATCACCATCCATCTACTCAATCCATTTATATCCTATCTAAGGAATTCCTTCAGCCTTCCCTTCTTTTATTAAACCTTGATTATTCCTTGTGATTGGTTCCTATCCATTCCACTATCTAAATCATCATATACACTATATCCCCTTCTTAATCATCCATGAAATCCCATCTGATCCAATCCAATCCATTTATCCTTTGTCCATCCATCTAATCCAAACATTTAAAATCTGTCCATCCCAAAGTAGTCCATCTAATACAATTGATCCTAATCCATGCAATCCAATCTTGCAATCTAGCCCATCATCTAAATCGTCTAATAATCCATTGATCCACTTGAATCTAATTATAATCATATGATGTACACTTCCCAATCCTTGGGTTGTTCTTATCATTAATAACATAATCCTTGGGACCTACACATTTTTCTTATTGTTAACTTTTCTATATTATTATCAGTCAATCAATTAATTTTCAACTTTATTAGGGGTAAAATCCCAATTTATTTTGGTTTGTTGTGCATGCTTTATTGTTTCTTGTGTGTGTTATCATTGTTTTCATTTATCATGGTATCTATACCATATTTACATAGGAGCATAATGATCTTCCATATCATGGTATCATAAGGTATATATGTTTACATTTGACCTATTTGATCATGTACTTGACATATCATCACCATGGTTCCTTATACCTTGGTGCATTATATCAAATACAATATAAAATAAAGGTTGCTTATACCATTACAACATGATTTTAACCTATCCTCCATCTTCATCCATTTCTCAATCATCCCTATATCCTTACATATATCCTCTCCCATGTCCTTTTATCCTTCTTCCAACCCTCCCATCATTTCGAGAACACCCATGTTCTTCGAACCCACTTGTCCTCTCAAGGGGGCATACCAAAATCCCTCCTTATTATCCTTCCTCATCCTTATAATGACCATGGAATCATGCCACTATTCCTCATCTTGTTCTACCTACTACTTTTATTCTTCTTTGATACAACACCACTTATTCATTATGACATCATATCAAAGAGGGGAATAATGTAGACACCTAAATCTGATAATACCTGACCACTTCACTTTACCCCATCCCAGCCAATTAAATCAATATTTATTATTTATTTAATCCATCCTTTACCTTTATCCCTCACCCTTAATTAAATAAATTATATTTTAATTAATTTTAACCCTTCACATTTATCCCTCACCTTTAAATAAATAAATTTATATTTATTTAATTAATTCTAGCCTTATCCCCTCAAATATTCCAAATAAATAAATCAATTAATTAATCCCTAATGATGTACACATGTGATAATGATCCCCTTTTCAATAAATATTACTTTTAAATTCCCCCACCTCCTTGGGAATGTGCACAAAAGATAAATATCATCTTTTTTAGAAATCAAATCTTTCCTCCCAAGATATCTTTTTTAAATATCGCACCAAATATTATCCATCTAGATTTCCTATGTCAAATCCCCACCATTGACCTCCTATCCACATTTCCCAATAAACACCCTTTTGAAATTTGTCAAATCCCCCTCGTTTGAGAGCTCTCATCAATTATGAGCCCTCCATTCCTAACATCTAGCTCTTACACCTCATGGGATAATTATCACATGATTATAACTACAATACAAACCCTAATCCTTAATAAATCTCAACCGTCTATTAACCAATGCATCTTGGCCCTTGATTTCTCTATTAGAAACTCTCTAAAATGAATAAATATCATCTCGTTTGATCATCCACACTGAGGCTAACTACATGTTGTCTATTTAATAATTTATCATCTAAATCTTATTGTCATGTTGTTAGTTTTAGGAGTAACCACATACAATCTATCAACACGTCATATACATCATTATGAGGTTTTCATGTCTTTAGTTTAAATTAGTCTTGATTTTATGTTATTATAGTAATTTCATTTGCATGTAATAAAATAATGTTGTAGTAGGTTTTTCTCTTATTGTTTCTCTCTTGCCTATAAATAAGAGTCTTGGAATAAATTTATTCATATCTTGTACATGTTCATTGTGAGTGAATTTTGGTATAAGAACCTAGAGTATTGGATTTATTTTTGAGGAGGTCTTGATGAGCATGGAATGGGATATGTGACTCATTTTTTCTTTGATAAATTTCACAAGAAAAAAATAATTATTTCCCAATGTTGTAGAAGAATGTCATATCTTGTATAGTTTCCACCTCAGATAAGATTGTTGGTATCCATGTTAAGGCCATATTATAATTTTATTGGAAATATTTATTTTATAGAAGTGTTTTTGTGTTAATGATTTTGTAGACACTGAAAAATGTCCTAAATGATATCATACACTCGAATTAGGTATACTAACATCATTTCCTCTCAAAGCCCATCCTCTTTTCACTTAATTAATTGAATTGGCCTTGCTAATTAATTAATTGCATCATTTTAATCTATTAACCTAATTCATTTAATCAGGTTAATTCACCCCCTTTCATGCTAACATTTCATCTTATTAAATTAAATAAATCAAAATATTTAATTTAATTCCCTAAGTCATCTTATTTAATTAAATAACCCTAATTTATTAAAATAAATGTCATTTCACCTTTCCCCCTTTCATTAAATCATTTAATTTAATGAAAATCACTTTATTTTTCTAATTCCCTAATTGTATGATTAAACCTTGTTTAATTAACAATTAATCTAATTTTCCTCAAAAAGGGGAATATTCCCTCCCCTTTTGCACAATTAAACTTTGTTTTAATTAACAAAATATCTATTTCCTCACCCATAAATATTCCAAAGAATATTCTCTCTCCTCCAATGATTTGAAAAAGGGATATTCTCACTTGGCTTCTTGAGCAAGCTAAACTTGTGACTTCTTGGGCAAGTCACTTTGTGACCTATGTGTGCAGGTCAAAAGTGTGTTTGTTTGGAATAAACGTGAACCCTTGATTAAATCCCATCTTGCATTCTCACCCGTTGATGAGAATCCATGATCCATGCCTCCTATTTCCTCCATCCTTAACCATTGATTGATCTTTTTGATCTCAACCCTTCATTTCTCATTTGCTCTCCTATAAATAGAACACTATTTGGAGACAAATGGATCCATCTTTCAATTGCAAACTTATGCTGTTGAATTTACTCACACTCACACTCACACTTTGCTCACATTTAGCATATTTTAGTTCATTTTTAGTTGCATATTAGTTTTAAGCTTCCATTAATGGCTTCCATGTATCCATCTTCGCTTGTTTATAAATTAAGGTTTGAATCTTTTAGCTTAAATATCACTTAGATTAACTTAGCTTTTGCATATTTAGATAATTTTTAGAATAAAATCATATTAATTTAGCTTACATCATGTTCAATTTAGCATAAATCATGTTTTCATCCATTTATCACAACAATTTCATCGATTCTCTTCAATAGAATTGATTTAAACAAGCTCACTAATCATGGTATTGGGAAAGGATCATCATTTCACATCAACACGACACCAATTCCAAAACAGGATAAGTTTCAAATGGGGTAGAATAGACATTTTTAGGTTTTTATATTTAGAATGCTTCATTTCAATAAATGTTTATTTTATCTTTAATTTGAATGATCTTGTTTGAAGATTGAGTATTAGTGGCTACGTTATGCTTTGATTCATCATGGATCAAGCATAATTGACCCATACTAGTATCCTCGGTCTACATTCTGGCACTAGAAGGAGGGAAAACATATAATTTAACCAGTTTCTATCTCGAATTCTGTTCATTTTCCTTTTTACAGGAAATAGTGACACCCAAATCAATTACAATGATGCACTTTGTAGGGTAGTGCCATATAACGATGCTATCTCAATTTCAAATTCTGATGCCAATTAAATACACCAACATTGATTAAATAAATGGCGACGCTAATATAATATAGAGGTACCGAAGATTTTCAAACAACGACACTCGACAAAATTGCGATGCTATCGTGCTCTCTGTTCTTTCTGCAAAGCGACACCCATTTTCACCAGAGCGACGCTATAAAAAAATAGTGACACCTAGTTTGGGTAAGAAGTTTTACGATCATTTTTTTAGCATGTGCTTAAATTTTCTCAATTTATCAGAATACTAACACACTTCTAACAGTGTTCTGGTTGTTAGACTAACAGGGTTTTGTAGGTTGGATGATATGGAGCTAAAGTGAAGAAAACATTCTCATCTTAAAACTTTGTGATTGTAACAAGCGTTGGACACTTTGGGGCAATTATAACCCAAGTTCTTATGCTTTTTTACTTTCTACTCTAGGACTCACTAAACTTTCAATTGGGTTTTAAAATGAACACTCAAATAGGACTAAAATTGAACCCTCATTTTATCATCTTCTTTTGGGTTTAAAATTGAACAAGGCAACTTGACATTTCATTTGGTGCTTAAAACGAACTCATCACTGCTTTGGGGTGTTAAAATTTATGAGTGTTTGTTGTGTTTTGATTTACAACATTGCTATTGGATGCGTATGCAATTCTCTCACGCCACTTGACGATCTTGAGAAACATAAACATTCCTTAACACTTTGCAAAATCACCTACATCTTTCATTTCGTATTAAAAATGAACCCCTTGCAAGAGTAGGGAAAAGGCGTGGTGTGTGTTCTCTCCTTGTTTCATGTGAACTTGGATGATCAAACTACAAGCATACTTCCTTGCTATTGCTTATCTTTAGAGGGCCTACCTCCCCGCTTTGAAAGGAGGGAACAACCCAAGCGGTAATGAGCTAAATCCAAGCTCTTTTGAACCGCTATATAAATGTCTGGTTGCGATGAAAACTGTGATCAATGACAAGTAGTACATGATAGCTCTCCCATAGTATCTTTATGATGAGAAAATCACTTGTTCTAAGGGTTGGGAAACCTCTTTAGGGAGTTTATCATAGTATTCCTTGAACTGGAAGCCCTTACTATGAACCATTGTTTAGAATCTAAAATCCTTAATACTATTTGGTGCAAGAACGATCATTCTGAAGCCACCCAACATTTGTACTATTCATTTTTGAAATAGAAAAATCCTTAGGAGCTTCAATATTTTGAGATTTGGCGGTCTCAAGAAGTGTGTGCCGTGGAGGGGAGCCATTGTCGCCAAATATCTAACTGTTCACAATGTCTTAGTGTTTGGAGAAATACGAGTGGGTACTCAACAAGTATGGCCATTTTATCCTAGGATTGTAAATGATTGTGAGTCAGTTTGATACATTACTTGGTTCTAAAACGTTACAAAACAAACATTCATTATCTTCCCCAAAATTTCAAACACTTTGGCTTAAATATGGATACCTTTTGAAATAATCTTGATATTAATGCTTGTCCTAAGGATTTCTAAATATCTTGACTTATATCTCAATCCATATTTTCCAAAGTTAACATAAGCAACTATGGCTTGAACTTCTTCCTTTTCACAAAATGGACATTGTGAAGTTTATGGTGTTTTTGACATAGACATCTAGTTTAAAAACATAATCAAGACAAGTGAATGTTGTAAAAATAACCTCATTAAACCAAGATTAAATCAAATAAACACCCCACATTGATGTATGTTCAAATTTTTGATCCCCCAAACACAAGAAAAATTGAGACAAAGAAAATATTGCAAAACATTAAGTCCAAAATTATTGAGTTCTATTGTCAAAATCATCGAGTTCCATTATCCAAAATCATTGAGTTTCACTTACCAAAATCATTGGGTCCTATTTCTGAAATCATTTGAGTCCTATTTTACCAAAACCATTGAGTTCTTGGAGTGTTATCACTTTAGAGGTATAGCATGTTACTCACTACCTGGGTCTTCTAAAACAAAGGTTCATTTTAGGTCAACATTGGGTCAAACATTTCATCCACCCCTTCATCAAATTTCATCCTTCACTTCACTAAACTTTACAAATTTTTTGAATACACCAACACTCTGGACTTAGACATTTATCAAACCAACCCATAACTTAGCTACTTTGTATGTGAAATGAATCCTTTTCCATGCATTTAGTTAAGTTAGTTATCATCCTTGGACTAGTTTATCTTGAAGGTCACGAGTCTACCCAAAAGATTCAAAAGTTAATAAACATCCTTTATCCAAACATCAAACAATCAAAATTTAGTCAAAAGTGTTGTTCCGAAACGTTTGCAAAGATCACTCTCCATATCATCCATCTTTTCATCCCACATTATCACCATTGCTCCAAAATGACTGAGTGTCTCTTTTACTAGAATTTGAGTCAACTAGAGAGTTTAAACATTAAAAATATCAACACAACTCTCTCAAGGTGACCCATAATTTATGGTAACCACAAGATCACAACACAAGAGAATCATGGAAGAAACCCAAGTCCCATCCACCACAAGTGATCCAAACTCACAAGAATTCGATCCAAGGAGTTATTCTACCCCCTCACAACAACCCTGAGATCCATTAGAACCATATGAGGTAGAAGATGTCACAAAAAATCCACTTCAACTCAATAAAGAAGAACTCCTTGAGTACAAACAAAATCATCCAACTTCTCTCACACATAATTTGACACAAGGGTTAACCCAATCTATGATTCAACCAACTCCATCCGTTGTGCCAAGTCAACCATTAACATCTAGTATTGCAACTAGGCTAAGAACCAACCTTGGTCTCACTTCATGTCTAGGAACAAACACAACTTTGGGTATTCACAAAACAACCATTCCATTAACCACCAAGCTTCCCCATAACACAAGTTGGATACCAAAATTTGGAAAACCACTTACATTCCATGATGCCATAACAACCTAGATAGTTTGAGTGTAGCCATCTTCATCCATCATCACAAATACCCCAATTGTGCATAATGTTATGCAAGGTAATGCGAACCACGTACCTCAAGTAGGACAATAGGGGAAAGTTAACACTCTCACGCCAAGTCAACCCTTAGCAAGTGGTTCCAACAACCCCATTTGTACATCAAAACAAGTGGTTACCCAAAATACTCAAGTCAATCCACCATCCACATCTATCCCATCCATTATCAACCCATCCCAAAACAATCCCTTGGTAACGAATCCCATCAACTCGGGTAATACCTTGTCTACATCCCTAGCACAAGGAAATCCTCAAGACACGGGACAAGAAAACCTTTTTAATCAATGGACTCAAGGTCCTAGTGTGCCATTATGATGCAGGAGCATCCTTGGGTCGTGGCAATCTTGCATCACCCAAAAATATTTTCATTCCAGTTTATCTTTGTTTTAGTTTTTGTTCAGTTCAAGTTGGCAGATTCAATAATTCATGTTTGCTCGCTAGACCTTGTGGATCTATGTTTACATCATGGACATGTTCATTTTCCTTATTCCAAGATTTGAGCATGATTGGTTCATTTTTTGGCAAGTTATCGCTTTTAGATTATGTGGCAGTTTCTTGAACCAGCACCGAAATAATTTTCTTATCTAACGGCTAGTTCGATCGTTTGTGGATCATTTCCGTATCTTGCGGATCTTGTCGGTGTGATTCAAATTGTTCTATGGAGTGTCCCCAACCTTAATTTAATTCCACACCTCATCTTATGCATTCACCGAGGAGTAATTCAAATTTGAGGCTGACATATGCATCCACACATTACATTTTCTTTAATCGGAGATTGTAATAATCGTTGGGCTGACATGGATGTTTCTAGATTTGTGAATATATATAAAGCATTGTAATTGATCATTAGAAGAAAATAGAGTTGGAGATTAGAGAAAGGTAAGATTTTCTCTGTAGGATTTTCGTTCACATTGAGGAGCATGTAGGAAGATGGTATTTTGAGCATGTTGCAATCAGGCTTGTGAGTCTAATCTGTAAGCCTAGATGTTGTCAGCTAGTTGTAATCAAATTTTCTGATAATAAGAATGTTTGAATTTGTATTTTCCTCCATTTTCTATGTTGCTTATGTTGTGTAAATCTTGTTGCATGGTCCAAATAGTTCTCTTTGAGGACCCTCCGACCATGGCTGCATCAGATAGTATCAGAGCAGGTTGTGAACCTTGATTGGGTTGTGGTCCTTGTGGCATTCCTTGGGTGAACAGATCACCGATTTGAGGTAGGCTGTAAGTGTGTTCAATAGATCGCCGAGTGAGAGGCAATTGAAACCTTGTAGTCAGATTGCCGAGATGAGGTAGTTACACCAAGCAGGGGGAGAGATGCCACCGAGAAGGATGAACCCTAGAAGAATAGAGCAGATGATGGAGGACTTTAGAAAGGAGATGAGGAATGAGATCCAGAATGTCTTGGGTGGTTTGAGGAGCAACCCTAAACCAGAGGATGAATATGAAGAGGCTGTAGAAGAACTTGAAGCTGAAGAGGCTGAAGGACCAACAAATGAGAGAGAAGAGAGATTGTTGAGATTAGTGGCACAAGTAAGTAAAAGTCATAGGGTGGAGGTTTCTAACTTATCTGGTACATTGAATCTGGAAGAATTGATAGACTGGATAGGAGAGTTGGAAGACTATTTTGAGCTTGAGGATATTAGAGACCCACTAAGAGTTAGGTTGGCACAAACTAAGTTGAAAGGACATATTGATTTATTGTGGAAAGAGTTGCAGAAGGAAAAAAGTGGAAAGTGGTGAAATAAGAATCACTTGGTGGAGACAGATGGTTGCAAGGGTGAAGGCTAAGTTTATTCCAGAAGACTATGAGTTGGAACTGTTCAAGAAGTTGTAGAACCTGAAGTAGAAGGACATGAGTGTGAAAGAGTATACTGAGGAATTCTACAAGATGACAATCATATTTTGGCACTGAGAGATGACTAGGGAGAAGGTGGAAAGGTATATAAATGGCCTTAGATTTAATATTCAGGATGAGATGAGTATGTTGAGGATTTCCATAGTTGAAGATGCCTACCAATACGCTCTTAAGGCAGAAGACAAAGTGAAGAAAAAATAACAAAATAACCCTAGAGGGAAAGAAAAGCAGATGAGCAGCAACAAGGAGAAGTCGACAAGTGAAGAAGAATCAAGATCTAAGTGGAGTAAAGAATCGGATCAGAGGGTACAAAGGAGAGGAAATGGAAACAAGGAATTCTTGGGCAAATGTTTCAAGTGTGGAGAAATTGAACATCAATCTTTTGAGTGTTCTAAGGGATCGAGTAAAGGAAATTGAAAACAAAATTGTATGGAACATGAAGAGTAGGTAACTAAAGATGGGATAGAACCAAAGTAGGGAGAATCTCTTATGCTTAGGAGAATCTTGATGAGGCAGAGTAGGGAAGAGGTTGAGGCTTCGTAGAGGAAGAATATTTTTTGGACTGTGTGCAAATCAAGAGGTAAGTGCTGTAAGGTTATTGTGGATAGTGGAAGTACTCATAACTTGGTATTTGAGGAGATGGTGGGGAAACTTGTTTTGAAGAGGTTTCTGCATCCTTGTCCTTATAGGATAAGTTGGTTACAAGATGATCATGTAAAGGAGGTGAAAGAATAGTGCTAGGTGAACTTTAATATTGGCCCCTTCAGAGATGAAGTTTTGTGTGATGTTTTGTGTATGAGTGCTTGTCATGTTTTGTTGGGTAGGCCCTGGTAGTTTGATAGAGGAGCTATATATGATTGCAGAAGGAATCTGATTACTATAGAGAAGGATGGACACAAGTTTACTTTGGATTCCTTGAAGAATAAGCAGGAGGAAGTGAGGAACTTGAGTCTTGTGAAGAGTTGTAGAGTTGAGAAGTGAGATGAAAAGGTTGTACTGGAGGATGGCATGAATTTGAAGAAGAACCTTGTGGCTAAATCTTAAAGTGAGATGGAACCAAAAGAATGTAAAGGAAGAATTGTGCAGTAGAAGACTTGGGTTGCAGATAAAATAAAAGATAAGATGAAGTCTTGTAGAAGAGGTAGATCATATGGGAAGAAGGTGAGTGGTGGTAAATGTCTCTTACTACCTTGTGCAGGTATGAGGCAGAGAAAGGAAGGTAAAGAGAAGAAGTTGCAGGATCTGACAGAGGAAAGAAGAGAGGTTAGGTGGAAGAGAAGTATAGACAAAGAAGACATTTGGACCAAGAATGTGCATGGGATCTACACCCCAAACCTAGTCCAATGTTCATGAGTTCCTCTCATGGAACATATATTTTCTCACCAGGGGTGTCTGATGTAGGAGCATCCTTGGGTCGTGGAAATCTTGCATCACCCAAATATATTTTTATTCTAGTTTGTCTTTGTTTCAGTTTTTGTTCAGTTCAAGTTGGAAGATTCAGTGATTCTTCATGTTTACTCACTAGACCTTGTGGATCTATGTTTACATCGTGGACATATTCATTTTCCTTATTCCAAGATTTGAGCGAAGTTGGTTCATTTTTTGACAAGTTATCATTTCTAGATTATGTGGCAGTTTCTTGAATCGACACTAGAATAATTTTCTTATCTGATGGCTAGTTCGATTGCTTGTGGATCATTTCTGTATCTTGTGGATCTTGTCAGTGTGATTTGAATTATTCTATGGAGTGTCCCCGACCTTAATTTAGGTCCACACCTCATCTTATGCATTCATCGAGGAGTAATTCAAATTTGAGGCCAACATATGCACACACATTACATTTTCTTTAATTGGAGATTGTAATAATTGTTGGGCTGTCGTGGATGTTTCTAGATTTGTGAATGTATATAAAGCATTGTAATTGATCATTAGAAGAAAATAGATTTGGAGATTAAAGAAAGATAAGATTTGCTATGTAGGATTTTCACTCGCATTGAGGAGCATGTAGGAAGATGGTATTTTGAGCATGTTGCAATCAGGCCTGCAAGCCGAATCTGTAAGCCCAGATGTTGTCAGCTAGTTGTAATCAAATTTTTTGATAATAATAATTTTTTAATTTGTATTTGCCTCCATTTTCTATGTTGCTTCCATTGTGTAACTCTTGCTGCATGGTCCAGATAGTTCTCTTTGACGAACCTCCGATCATGGTTGCATCACATTCCCATTGCACAATCTAATGGCACCATCCTTATCTTTCCTCACGGTCCCCTTTTTCATGCAAAATCAAATGGGACCTCAAACCTACATTCCTCCATCTCAATCCACCATCTTACAAGGAATGTTGAACCACAGGAACCCCCAACCTCTCATCACCAATCCACTACCCACTCAAAACATCAACATCCACAATCCATCACAGATGTACCAACAACCAACTCATCCTACATTGCAAGCACATGCCCTAGTTTTATAGCAAGCACAATAGGCTTATCAACAAGCCATCCAACAACAAAAACAATAGCAAGCATCCCTAGCAGCACAACAACAACAACAACAATATCAATCTCATTCAACAACCTTAGTAACATAGCAACAACATCAAGCTCATCAAGCAGCCTTAGCAGCACAGAAATCCCAACAACAACAAGCCCTTGTGGCCTAACATCAACATCAAGCCTTACTAGCTCAACAATATACCCAACAAAAAAAAGAAAGTTCTTACTATAATCTTCAACATAACATCGTCAATACAAATGCATTGGGAATATACACATCTACACCTCAATCACCTTCACAGAATATCACACCACCATACACCCCATATAACACTTTATCATATCAGAATCTTGCATATAACCCATCTGCCATCCCACAATACACCATGTATGTTCCTCCACCAAACCTGCAAGATGATCTAGCATCACAACTTAAGGCGTTGTCACAAGAAATGCATGATTTACAAATGGGCAAGATGAAGAAGCCCCATACACAACATAACCTATGTCCTTATCCATTTGATCAAACAATCACAATGATATCGTTCCCTTCCGGCTTTGAAATCCCCAAATTTGATAAATACAAAGGGAGAGGAAGTCCTATAGACCACATCAAAGAATTCAATTTCATGTGTATGGAGGTCGCCTATGATGAGTCCTATTTGATGCACCTTTTCCTACAAAGTTTAACAGGTCCTGCCATGGATTGGTTTTCTCAATTGCCTCCAGGTATCAAAAATTTCTAAGAAATTACTGATAAATTTCATTGATCACTTCTCCTTTAATCTTGACATGGACATAATTCTAGAGGAATTGTACACTCTCAAACAAAACAAAGGAGAATCTTTTGCCGATTTCTTGCAATGATGGAGGCAAAGAGCTAGTAAAAGCAAGTGGCCACTTCCTGACGAACAATAAGTAGGAATTATAATAGAAAATCTAGATCCAAATCTATCCTTCCACTTGAAAATGCAGTGCATCACATCTTTTGACGAGCTTGTCCCTAGAGCCCTTAACATCGAGAGGACCCTAATCTCATAGGGAAACACACAAGTGTATAAAGACACCCAACCATGGACACTAGTTTTAATGACAAGCCTTGCTATTGGGCCAAGAAAAAGAATGTTACTAGTGATGGTGTTGTTGATGCAAAGGTGGTCTTAACTGCTCCTAGACAAAAAAAACCAACCCATGAACACACAACAACTATATGCGCAACCACCAAACAATCAACCAACGATCAATGCTACAAACACTCAACGTGGACAACAAAGAACAAACATGCTCCTAAATGACAATTCACTTCCTTAGGGGAACCTATGGAGGATGTGTTGAAGCAGTTGATATAGTCTAATCTTATCACACTCCTAGATTTCTCAAACTATCAAGAGCCACAAGTCAAAAATCACAACTATAGAGAAGATCATTTTTTGTGAATTTCACTGATGCAAAGGTCATAACAGACAATTTTTTTTTATACTCAAACATCTAATAAAAGATCTTATTGAACAAGGAGACATTCATGTCAATCAAAAATTTGGGAACGAAAATATGAAAATTTACACAAACCCTATGCCTGATCATACAAAAGAAAAAGATTCAGGAAAGGCATCAACCTTAAAAAATGTAAACAGTACTCATGATACCATGGTGGGACATATTTATTTATCACAACATAAGGAATTATACATGTATCAAGATACTATTTTAAAACAAGGTCCAAACCCATCAACAGTGTTTAGCACTATTTTATACCCTAATGACATCAAGTGGATATCAGACTCTTCCACAAATGACTCAATGATTGGGCATGTTGAAGAAGTTCCAATTGAGGATGAAATATCCCTTGTTGCACCCATACCCACAAACTATTGCGAAGAGTCTTTTACCAATGATATATCATCCATCCAAGGATCATGTCAAGAGGAGGCTCTTGAGGATAACAAAAGTTATTTTGAATCGAGTTAGCATCAAGAACCCCTATCCCCAGAGTTTAACCAAGAGCTAAGGGACATCTTCCAAACCATTTTAAACTCCAAAGATGTCCCCAATATCACTCCTGAGATGTTTCTTCTAGATGGACACATAGATGTTCTTCATCCAAAACAAGAGTCTCCCACTCTTGATATTCCTACACAAGAGCAAGCAATAGTCGAGATTCTTGATTCTTACAGTGATTGTGCATCATCGACATCTTTTGAGTCAGCATCAACATATTTTGAAGTAGTATCAATAGATAACGATGTCATAGAACCAGAGAAAACACTACATTTTCTTGAACAACAAGAACCCATAGCAATATCATGTGTTCACGACAAGTCATATTCAGTGGCTATGGATTAGAGGATACATCATCAGGGAAAAGGATTAGGTATTGATAATACCTTCACAACGCGGGGGGAAATCTTGTCTACAACAAACATCAACATATGGGGCACGAAGAATCCTTATGATGAAAATGTTGTCAATGCTAAAACTAGCTGTTTCATGAGTTGGCATTCACCCATTATCTGATACTAAAATTTGGACCAACATAAAAAGAAGAATTCCTATCAAAGTAAGGTGAAGAACATCAAAGAAAATGAAGCAGTAAAGCAAAAAGGACAAAGAAAATACAAATGGATACCAAAGAAAAATAAAGAAAATCATCCCTAAAAAACTCCATTAGTCAAAGAAACTATGGGGAAAAATAAAAAAAAGAAATATATCCATCAAAAGAGTCCTCAAATACAAAAGCAAGCTTCTCAAGCAAGGAACAAAGTATATCTAGTGGTTTGTCCTAATTCCATGAAAACCTCCATCCCCACCCATCATCGCTCATCTTCCCAAGTTTGGAGAGTCAAAGGTTCCAAACTATCGACCAATCCATCTCATATTCTTTCATGTGTGACATAATACACTCCATTCACAATATCCAATTCTCGCATTGACCGTGTGTTGGTAGCTACTCTTCATCATAATGATTCTGAAGGAACTTTATCGCGATGTGCACACATAAACAAGGTTAATTCCAATATCCACAAGGCAGATCAGAGTTCTTCAAGGTTGCATTCAAGTGCTCGTATCTTAGCAAAGCAACTTCTTCAGGTAGGATATCACTGCAACATTATGACAATGGCCTCTACATCAGTACCACCAGGTGGTTCAACATGAGGGTAAAGTCTTCAAAAAATAAAAAAATCAAGAAAATAATAAAAATAAAAATCGTCCTCCAGTGAAAACCACTACAGTGGCGCTTTGGGAAAGTATTATGATGAAAACCTGGAAAATAGGCATCATGAGTAGAATCGAGTGTCTATATGATCCTTCTTAGATAGAAGCATCTCATCCTTGTCATGATAAATCCAATGTTCCCTCCATCCATCCAATCCAGATTTATCCATATATTCCACTTTATCTTGATCTTGACAAAGATTCGGCGTATACTTCAACTCTAGTCTTGGAAAACTTTTGACAAGCTCTTTACCATTTTATCTTGTGAAGTCCCATAGCCTATATCTAGCATGCTAAAAATCTGTCAAAGTCTTCACATATACATTACCTATCTTGGTTATCCATTGCATTATGAAGAATTGCTAAACATTGGGGGCAGGTTATTGCACTCTTGTTTTTGAATAACTCTTGATCCATGTCTTATATCACACAACGTGACATCAACATCATGATCTAGGCATCGTTTGCCTCAAAATCTCAGCTAGAATCCCGAAAGCATTCATAAAACATTCATTAGAAAATCCAAAAACATTTGCAAAATCTTGTATAGCTAAAATCCAAAAACATTCAAAAAATTGTAAAGGCAAAAATCCTAAACATCCAAATCTCATAAAAACCCCTAAAAAGGTCAAAACATCAAAAATCCAAAAATAGTGTCCTGTTGTTGAACTACATGGTCTTTGAGCTTGAATGTAGGCAAGGCCATCATTGATGTGCCCCTGAGACACCCTAGGTTAGTCCTTTAGGAGTTTGTCATAATAAACTAACATTTCCTCAATTGTTCATATCTCATTGTTAATAACTCGAGTCAGTCAAACTACGTGGTCTCTGCGTGTATAACGTAGGCAAGGCTTATCTCTGATTAGCCCTCAAGGCCCCTAGGATAGGTCTTTAGGTTAGGTTCTTGGTCAGAAACTCAGAAAATCCCTAAACATTCAAATATCGAGAAAATCCTTAAACATTCAAATATCGAGAAAATCCCTAAAACATCCAAATATCAGAAAACACAAAAAAATCAAATATTAGAAAATCCCTAAACATTCAAATATCGAAAAACACCAAAAACATTTGAAAATAGAAAACAAAAAAAACATTGGAAAGCATTCAAAAGACCTAAATAGCCTCAAATATTCTTCGAAAACCCTAAACAACCTCAAATAATAAAAAACCAAAACATTCACATAAACTTTCAAAAAGACTCAAAAATAGCCTCAAAACATTTCAAAATACCAAAAACATTGAAATAATCTAGAAAATCCAAAACCATCCATCCCATCTCACTTTTACCCATAATAAACCTCCATCCATAATAAATCAATCTTCACCTTCAACCTTTGGTGAAACAAGTAGAACACAAGTATAACAAGTCATAAAGTGCGAACCTAAGTGTCAAAATCTAAACTCTAAATCATGGGTAAATGAGTTAGTGAAGTTTATATCGACGGTTCATCATTAGCATCATCATCCTAACATCAAACAACCATCTGATCAACATGTCCTAGAATGTATCCTTCTTGTGATGGACATCAGTATTAGAAATCACCTTAGCTAAATTAAACTGACAATAGATATAGATAACATTGACTGTTTGTCTTTGACTTTTTCTTCTGATTTATCTTAATGACCCATTTCGAGGACCTCTCGATGATGTCTATCTAAAATGATTTAGAGAGAACGGAATGGGACATCAATCATTATCTTTTGTTTGCTATACTTGTGGATACTCCTGTAAAATAATCTTGGCGCATACTTGCTATTGGTGCGAATAAGTCTTGTACCTAGTTAATTCCTTCACTAGGGACTTAGGGGACTTAATTCACATTTTAAGTTTACTTAGGATAAAAGATTATTTCTAGAAGTCTTAGTTGTCTTATCTAGACAAGTCTTAGCTATCTTATCTAGACTTCACGTCATCCTAGGTAGTTATGAATAGTTTTATCATGTGATAGGATTAAGAAACTTGTCATGATCTTGTCTAACCCTATCTCTCATCCTTACCTTTATAACATCTCTAGCATATTTCACATTGTAGTAATATTGATCATATTGTATCATATTACAATCCTTGTTTGGTGGAATAGCATCTTCCATTGTTGCTTCTCTCTATCTCTTGTGGAGGTTATTTGGTGTTGCAGATTGAAGATCTTGGGTTGCTCACTTCAACATGGTATCAGAGCTTTGAATCTGGAAAGCCCTTCCTTTAGAGAGTCTCCACCATCAAGTTTATTTTGATTTGAGTTTGAAGCTCAGATCTAAGAGGTAGCTAATATTTCAGAGTGTTAGAAACCAAGATCAGACATGCAAACCAAAAAACCTTCCATAGAAGAGAAAATCAAAAAAAGTAAAGCTATTGCAAAAAGATGTGCAAATAATATTATCGAGGAATTTATAATTACATGAGATGATTTGCTTTATAAAAGCAAAGTATGCATAACCCTAGTCTTATCTTGAGCAAAAAGATAGCTCAACAAGATAAGAATGAGAATAATTAACCTAGCAATTAAAAATATTACCTAAGTAAACTTATGCAAGTGTAATTAAATATTAATTACACTAACATAGAGTAGTTTGGGTCAAAATGGACCCTGCCATCATGTCCGGAAGGCCCGAAAACCTAAAGAACGACTATCTAATTGTCAATTTTTTGACACTGTTAGTTGGAGGTTGAGGCAAATGTTTTTTTGCTCCAGTAGGCCATATGGCCTCCCGAGTAGTACAGTCATCATTATTTTATTATTTTTTGCAAAAAATATTCAAAAAAAATATTTTTGTGGATTATTATTCAAATTTTTTTGGGAAGATATTTTTTTTTGGGGCATTACAAGGTGTTATGCCTTACATAACCACCCCACTTTGTTTTGGATCAAAATGGGTCCCCCTTTCTTCTTTTTGGTTTCTTTTTGCTTTTGGTTACTTGCTTTCCCCTTGGTGGTTCTTCTAGTTTTTTGCCTGAGTTTGTCTTCTAGTTTTGTCAAAGTTTGGTTCTACCTTAGTTGGAATTCAGGTTTTCTCCTGAGTTTGGGATTTTCCACCCCATCTGGATTTTCCCGGATCTCACTAGAACTCCGGCTGAGCGTTGTCGTTCGGTGATTTTCGGTCTTCGCGGAAATCCGTGTGGACTGGATTTTTGCGGATTTCTTTCTCCCCCAGATTTTCCTGAAATCCATTGTTCCCTGTTTGTTCTGGGTTTGCTGGAATGTCTTCTCCTTCACGGAAATCCGTCCCACGTGGATTTCCCCAGAATCTGGTGGAATGTGAAGAAGTATGGAGTAGTAAGGCTAGTTAATAAATGATGATGCATTTTATGAATAATTGATGCTATTTTGAGATCTCACATGCTGTTCCTTGATTGATAGTGATCAGATTAAGTTTCTAATGGGTGTTTTCATGCTTATTCCACTGGAATCCGCCTGGCTCAGAATTCTCCGAAATTCCTCCTTGGCTTGGGTTCTGCGGGTCAGCTTGAAA
The DNA here is from genome assembly GCA_007258455.2 of Sequoia sempervirens. Classification (NCBI taxonomy): domain Eukaryota; kingdom Viridiplantae; phylum Streptophyta; class Pinopsida; order Cupressales; family Cupressaceae; genus Sequoia; species Sequoia sempervirens. The sequence continues at coordinate 1,180,566,939 of VDFB02271358.1, read as the reverse complement.
CTTGAACTGTTTGTATGATCATTTTGTTCAAAGATTTAGCGGTACCCTACTGACATAGGATTCATTTTAATGATGATTTTGATTAATTAACTTCTATTTGTGTGATATTTACTGTGGTTTTCTTTGTTGAATGCAGGATTAAATCACATACATGATGATCTTTGTTAAGGGAGCTCAGTTGGGGTGCATTCTTCAATCTAGTTGGTCATGAAAATTAGCTAAGGCAAAGGTCGGCAAGACTTTCCTAACCTCTTGCCGACTGGTGGCTTGGCTCTGTCTACTAAGGATCCAAAAGGGGGTGTTAAAACTGCACAATTTTGATGATATTACATATTGTCCATACTCGCAAAGTTTCCAGAAAAGTCCCACCATGAGCATATTTTCCCCATATCTAGCCCTATTGCACTATAGATTCCATCAAGTCTGGATACTCCACATTACAGGTCATATCACCATGAGATCATCAAAGTCTCCCTGACTTATAGTGCATTTTGCTAAGTATGCATCTTTGTTGCTTGTCGGCAAGACTTTAGGGATGTCACCGTGACTGGTGTTCACATGCAGTTTCCAATCGACAACACATCATTCAGAGTCCCGACAACTATCAGCTTCCCATCGGCATAAAAGCTTGTCTTCGGGAAAAGGTCTTGGTGAAATCTTCGTGTCTCATCGACTAGTGCACACAAGCCTACACTTCAGTGAGAGTTGTTCTCTTCGGTATGTGCTCTCACCGAACGCCAAGAGTCTTGCCGACAAGGAAGGGTCCGTATATCGGCAAAGCAAGATCACGTTGCCAAGAAGTCTTGGCAAATGGGTGTAGTCTCAATGACAAGGATGTCTTCAGAGAGAGTGTTGGCATTCGACGTAATGTCTTGCCAATGAAATATAGTCATGACGACTAGGAGCTACACTTCGGCAAAAGGCTTGTCTTCAGAGAGATGTCTTGGAAAGTACATTGGTCTCACTGATGGAGCATAAGGATGGTTCATGTTGGTAGGATTTCTCTGGTGTCACAGCGATCCGAAATCATATGTAGGCATTTATCGCTAAGACATCATTCATCGTCTTGGCAACTAAGAGTTTCCTATCGGCGTAAGTTGGTCTTCGGGGGACTGTCTTGGCGAAATCCTCAAGTCTCGCTGACCGCTGTCAAAAGGATTCATATATCGACATAAGGTTTTCTCCCTACTAAGAGGTCTCGGTGAAAGTTTCAAGTTTTTCCAACCGCCAACAAAGAAAACACACTTTGGTAGGACTCAACTGCATCGGGGTAACATCTCACCGAGTGGCTCTAGTCACACTGACATAGCACAGGGGATTCTATCAGTATGTCTTCGAGGAGAGAATCAAAGTGTCTTGCCAACAGGGAGGGGTCCCATCAAAAGTCTAAGGTCAGCGATAATTTTGCCTTTGGCAGCAGATCTTGCCGATTGGCATGGGTCTCGTCGAAGGGAGTTGCGTTCGGCAAAGGATAAAACCTTCAGCATAATGTCTGGCCGAAGAGTTGGGGTCACAACAACAAAAATGACATCGAAAAAATGGAGTGGCTTCGGCCAAAGGTCCCACTGATGTGAGATTGTCTCACCGAAGGGACATGAAGATATCGCCGAAAGATCTAAGGTTCGGCGAGATGTCTCATCGATTAAACAACCTTTCCCCAAACTCAAATGAACACTCGGTGAAGGATAAGACCTCGATGTAAGGTCTTAGCAAAGCTTGAAGGTCACGCCAAAATGAAAGAACTCAGGGAGACTCTAGAAGAATAAAGGGAATTTGGTGAAATGTCTAGGCGACTCCGAACTATCTCAGTGAAAGAAAAAGGGGATTCAGTGTGATCTCATGCTGAGGAGACCAAGTCTCGCCAAAAAGAAAAGGATCTCAAGGAGAAAAGAGGGGTTGGGGAGACTTCAAATGAATGAGGTGTTTTCGCGGTGACTTCCTGCCGACCCAGCAGGCTCTTGCCGAAAGGAAGATGAGCTCGAAGGGACTTTTCCAGGAGTTCTTGCCGGAAGGTGGGTGTTTCACCAAAATAGAAAGAGCTCGGGGAGACTCTGAACAAAGGAATGGGCTCGGTAAGATGTCTTGCTGATCTGATAATGTCTCCCCAACACAAGGTGGATATCACCAGGACTTCCTACCGAGGGTCATGTTTTCGCCATAAGGTCTTGGCGAAGGAAGGGAGTCTTGCTGATAACAAGGGAAGGCTCGGTACGAGAAGAGAAAATCGGGGTAAGGACTCCCCAAAACATTATAGTCTCCCTGACATCTGAGATGAGCCCGCCCAGTGAGTCTAGCTTCACCGTGACTCTTGTCGACAGAATAGGTTCGGGGAGAAAATAAAAGGGCTCCTTGAAAGATTTGCATCCTCGCTATAAGGTCTCAACGAAACGAAGGAGTCTTGCCAATTGGTTTTATGAGCTCAATATGACTTCTTCAACTCGCTGAAACGTCTTGTCGACTATTTTGTGTCATGTCGATAACTGCATAATGGTGAAATCACATCAGGGAGATATCGATGGTGTCTCACCGACATGCGATGTTGATCAGACCACCTTTGAAAGCCTGAGGAGCTCTCTTGGCATATGCCCAACCAATCAGAAGGAGCTAAAAGAGTGAGTCATTGGTCCCTTTCATCGATTGACTACCCCTGTGATGAAGAACAACAAAATGCAAGTGAAATGGATTCCTTCTGAGATCCAAAGGCAATGGATCGACTCAGGTGAAAAGTTTAAATCTACAAGAAGGTCCGATGGCTTTTCCAAAAGAATGGTCAAACGTACAGAGAAGTCCAGAACAAAAGGAGGCCGAAGGAAAGAAGAAACTGTGACTCATAGGGACAGCTATAATGACCACTGACAAGGAGGTAGATCAATATTAATGGAGATATTCTGAGCATTCAAGGCGACCCCAACAGAGTTCGAAGATGGACACGCAGACAGGAGAGTAAAGGCTACAGTTGCAAAAGATCTAAGGTCATCCCACGAACAACTTTTCAGCATGGACATCAGGGCTTCACATTGAATGCAGTTTTGACTTTCCTCAGAAAGATGTGAGGGCCGACTCTCCCACAGTGTGCAGATATTTTGTAAACCCTAGTGCAGGGGAAAACACATTCCTATTGGTACATTCTATATATAAGGCATTTTTTCCTCTTTGTAAAGGTTAGCACTTCTAGATTAGAACTTTGAGGGTTAGAGAACTTTTAGATCGAGAACTGTTAGGAGGTAGTCAGTTAACAGAAGGAGATAGAGTTGCATCTTGATTCTCAGTAATGAGAGCTTCTCTTGTCTTCTTGTTTAGCAGTTAGATTTTGGTATAGACTGTAATGTATTTTCTAAGTTCTCTTAGTGTAGTTGGAAACAATCTGGAGCCTCAGATTCTCTATACATTGGTGATTGTGCCAGCTTTGTAAATATTGCTTATCTATTTTACTAACAGTAGGAGCAATCAAAGTTTAATCTCCTTCATGTTGTGTTCCAGAATGATGTTTGTCTTAAATTGATCATTTGATTTGTGAAGTCTTCAAGGAATGAAATATTATTTTGTGTTTTATTTAAATGGTAATTAAAATCTGTTATGTGAATTAACACTGTGAATGAAAGAGGCTGTGTGTCAATCACAAGTTTATTTTGTTCTGCAGTTTTGGTTTACAAATTCCTTGAAGTTAACAAGTCTGGTTAAGGTTGGATGAACTATTGTTCTTTTCTATTTTAAAACTCTGACTTATCTTTTTATATTTCTTTAAAAACCCCTGTTAGAGTAGGTTTTATTTCATGCTTGATCTTAGAACAATTCAGAAGCTCAACACCAGCAGGCCCCTTGAATATTATTGTTGCATTGACCACTGAGTAACATCAGCACAGTTGAGACCCAACTACAAAGACCTTGGGAGCTAAGGCATCCATGTGTTTCCTTTCTCTTTCAAGAGAAGCAAAATAGCAATATTCTGCTTGCATTGTTGTGGTGCCAAAATCTCCATCAACACAAGGTTTATTTAGACATTATTATTTTTCTGCAGAGGTTTTGTGGTGGCACCCTGTGCACAATACCGTACCTTTCCTGCACTGGTCAACCCATCTAGTCCTTTCACCAGCAATTGTTCCCGATAATTAGACACTGCAATACCTTGTAGCCTGTGTACTTCCTGCTAGGTGTTTGACCACCGCCAAATTTTTTTTATTGGCCCCAAGAATTCCATCTCACTGGCCATTTTTACATTGTCACATCAGGGTTGTCAAATCTCTCCAATCGACAACCTCTTAATTGACTAGTACAGAGGTACTCTAGATCCGATCACAGTCCAAATCAGGGTTTATTTTGTGCATCGATGTTTTTTCATGGATTGACATATTCCTTCAAGATCAACAGTCAAAGGTGTCTCATTGGCATTCTCTTGGAATGACATTCATTTGATACATAACCATCGTTTAATATTCTACCCCTGGCCATCACCAACGTCATATCTCCACTGACTGGGATTATTTTGCAAAGGTTTGTGGTAGACAGATATTTCAATCCCTGTTCTTGGTCAACCCATGTTCTACATCAAACCCCCATGGGCAGTTCCTCCTGCCGGCCATTTCAAATCTCGTCGGTCAATTCTTTGTCTCCATCACTGTCTTTCCAGTGAGATCTCTATCGAATATTCCGGCTGCTCAAACTCCACTTGCTCTCACTGGTATTGTAGGGTTTGTCTACCATCGTAAGGTTTGTCTGTGACAAGTTTTTTTTATTGACATATTCGGCTTTCAAATCACTATTGTCCTTGATAATTGCCGGTCAACATCCGCACTCTTGTCGGTGACTACCTACCACCAACTGTAGGGTACACTTGATCAGACGTTGTAAAAAAGGGCATACTATTCATGGATTTAAGACTGGTAGCCTATCTTCTTAGCATTGGTACGAAGGCTTTTAATTCTTATAGTCACTGTCTTGTCTTATCGACGAGTTTTTAAATAATAAATATTTGTGTATAGTTTCATTTGGCCGACAGTTTGTTGGTTTGAGCCACAATCACTGCTTAGCGGGTGGTACTAAGCCCACCACCACCACCGGGGTGGCGCCACCGTCCCCAGCAGTAGTTCTTATATTTATTTTAAAATTTTTCATGTAGTTGTGGTCATATGGGCACCCGAGGGCTTAAGCCCAAGGGGCCTAATTTTTGACCCTAGATAGTCTGCTAAAGTGCATTTTCTAGGGGTTTTTTTCGTTTGCATAACTTTCACCCCAGGTGGAAATTGTTTTCAAATGAAATATTGTCAAAAAGCTGGTGAGCTCAACTTTTCAGTGGTACAGGTGATTTTCAAAATTTTTGCTGTTTGGTTACATTTATTGCTTGTTGAAGTTAGATGTTCAGTTTTCACTCTCGTGCTTATAAATTTTGCTTCATTCCTCCATTTTTTGTGATTCTTGTGGTATTGGAAAGGTCTCTTTGAGATCTTCTGAGTTACTCATGCACTTTTTCTAGATTTGAACCCAGGTATAATTAATTCAGATTATTGTGTTTTCACACTCTGGTTAATTACTTGGATATTTTGGCACCTGGAATCTTTTTGGTTGCATGAGATGGCTTCATTTGGGCTGCTTAATATGTATTTCATGCATTTTGTCCTTTGTGGGAATTTTGAGTATCATTTGTAAGCAAATTCTATATGTAAATGCACTAAAATAAAGTGCCACACTATTGTACATATATTTTGGGGATTTTGCACATAAGGTTGTGCCATATTTTGTACTCACATTGCATTATAAAGTGCCATGGGGGTTGTCTAGAGCCTTGTTATTTTCAATCACACATTTTCCAAGTGAGTGTCCCTCTAAGACAACAAAGAATCCAAGTGATTATTTCCTCATGCACGTGTGCCTTGTTTTGCACACCTTGTTTTAGTTGTAGGTACATTGTTGTGCACTTTCAGATGTTGTTTCTTCTCCTTCATGCACTACATGGTGAAACATAGAGTTTCAATGGATCTGTCAGACCTCTCCCAAGTCATCATTATGGAGGGGTATTATATTGTTCATGCTAATGCTTCCTTGGTTTTGCTTTGAAGTGAACTATGTATCTAGTATTTGTTCCTATGTACTAGGTGGATGCAGTGGCTGGTTACCCATGCATTTCGGTGAGATGGAGCATTTACCATATAGAAACTCCTGCATTCCTATTTTGTGGAGGCAACCTTTCATCCTTAGTTGATCAGTGTTCTTCAAATTGTTGGCACCTGTATTTTCAACTTACATTGGTTGAGTAGTGTCGTTGGGGTCACTTGTACAGATTCATGTGCCATCTGTATTTTTGATTAAAATATGTTTTTCCTTTGTTGCCATTTGATCATTGTTTGAGTAGTGTCGTTGGGGGCACTCATGCAGATTGTTGTCTTCTTGATCTTGATCATCCTATTTTTCAGAGGAGGTTCTTCAGTTATAACACTATAGCACTCATCTTTCAATTGTTGTTTGTAGCTCTTTCTACTTCAGTGATGTTCTTCACGTTCCTATTATTCTTGGGACATTTTTCTTTGCATATTTTTCTCTCTTTTGGAGAGGAGTTTTCTCCCATAGGTTTTTTCTCCTTTTCTCCGCTTGGGAGAGTTTGTTTTGTACATGGGTACCTCATCAGGCCTTTTTTTCGGGACCCATCTTTTGCATCTTTTTGCATTGGTTTGTTCCTCCCTAAGTTGCACTTAAGGGGGGTGTTGGTGTGAATAAGTCTTGTACCTAGTTAATTCCCTCACTAGGGACTTAGGGGACTTAATTCACATGTTAAGTTTACTTAGGATAAAATATTTTTTCTAGAAGTCTTAGTTGTCTTATCTAGACAAGTCTTAGTTGTCTTATCTAGACAAGTCTTAGCTGTCTTATCTAGAATTCACATCATCCTAGGTAGTTATGAGTTAGTTGTCTCATGTGATAGGATTAAGGCACTTGTCATGATCTTGTCTAACCCTATCTCTCATCCTTTCTTTTATAAGCAAGGAATCTCTAGCATATTTTGCATTGTAGTAATATTTATTATATTGTATCATATTACAATTCTTTTTAGGTGGAATAACATCTTCCATTGTTGCTTCTCTCTATCTCTTGTGGAGGTTATTTGGTGTTGCAGATTGAAGATCTTGGGTTGCTCACTTCAACACTTGCTTAGTTGTGTGTAGGGAAGTTGTTTGGGGTATATTGTTGACTATTGCATATGCTTTTTTCCAACGTATTCTAAGCTTCTAACTTACATTCCAATGAGGTTTCCGTATGTCAAGGTGTGAAAAAGAACTATCCTATTTGTTTTTCGAGTTGAAGTCCATTACACTAGATACAATACCATCTTAGTTATCAATACCTTGATGCATCATGTCTATGTGTTAGATCAAACAATAAGAAATGACAAAAAATCCCAATCCCAAAAAAATAGCACATCATCATCATGCATTCTTCATCATCATTATACATTCATCCTCATCCTACATTTCTCATCACCCTCTCTAATAAAGTCTCAGTGGATCATAGACTTGTTGGATCTTTTAAAAATAATCATTAAAGTCAACATTCGATCATTCTTGTTTCTTCTATCTTCTCTCCATGCTAACCTAGTATCATGAAAGTCAACAAAAACATCATCAAATTCATCCATCTTGCATCCAAAAATCATCAACATACATACATCTTGCATCATCATAGCATATCACATCATACATTTTGCATTGTCATTATCATTTAAGTTGTGATGAATAATATAGATTTTTTATTCTACACATCTTAAATTGTTGCACACATATCATAGACATACATCACATATCACATCATTAGCATAAATATCTACATTATCCATCCATACATCCACATACATAAATAATCATCACATCATAAAACTGAATAGAAAATACAAAAAAAAAAATGCATCCATATAATTTGCATAAGCATAACATCTACATATCATATCATCCATCCCATGGCATATCATGAAAAGATAATGAAAAATAATATAACATTGCATCCATCTCATTACATCTCATGTATCATCACATATCGTATAAGCATAAGTAAAGTACATCCATACATCATAAAATATAAGCATCTCATATCATATGCATCCATATAATCATTAGCATAAAATAAGATGAACACATCATATAGAATTTGTATCCGTATCATATATATTTATCAAAAAATGAATGTACAATATCTGGATTAGTGTATGCATATCAATCATAAATACAATATCCACGAGGCTATCAAAAAGGAGCCCATGAATGTATATCTATGTGAAAGAATGGGTTAACAAAATAAAAAAGTGTATGTACACTCCAGCTATCCCTAATGGCTACTCCCCTCTCCGACCTACCTCTTTGGCTAATCCTTAGCCCTGGGCCATGCATTGCTCTGCTGTGAATAATCAGGTTGTCTCAGTGCCTGGGAAACATCTCTATGATAATGCATTCTATAATAGGCTGCCTCGGTCATAGTCTCTTTGTATAATCTTGTGGATACAGTCCTGCCCTGGGTAGCTGCTGTAAGGGCCTCTAACTAATGCCATTGTATGATCTCCTAATCCCTCTTAGCAATCTAGCCTGTACCTACTTCCAGGCATGATCTCTCTTTGCTATAATGGCCACAACCTATTACCTGGCCTGGTCTCACTTAGCAGTGATCGCCAAAATTTGTTGGTGGGCTTGATCCCACTCACCTGTCAGAACCTACACCTACTGAATCTGAATATCTTCAGAATCAAGAGGTGGTGGTCGTATGGGCTGCTCCTGTACGGGCTACTGCTGAACAACAGGCTGTTGAGGAGGTTGTAGTACAATTGGTGGAGTCCTCATAATCTATCCATCTTGGCCATCCTTGCCGCCCTATCCCTGTCCTCTACCCCTGCCTGCTCCTCTCCCTTTGGGTATCCCTCACAAAGGAGCACTTGCTAGATCTGTCAACCTTTAGGGCAATGTAAACCATGCATCATAAGGAAGTGTCATTTGTGCGATTGCTTGACCCTAGTCATAGGCCCATGGTTGAGCTACCAACTGTCTGAAACCATCCACTACCTCCAGAGCTAGAATAGTGGGTCCCCATGTGGGAACCTCTCATGTTGACCTCGCAAAAATGGCTCTGTAGTCATCATCGAGCCTATCCTACTACTCATTGAACTGTTGTGCCACTCTATCTGGTAGGTATCTCTCAATGATTATATGCTCCCAGCCCTACATGTACCAGGTCTTTCTGGTAAAGAACAACTGCTGTGCATCATGTTACCACCCTGACATCTATAGCCAGGGTCACCATATGAACACTGTCATGTCATCGAGTACCCACAGCCAGTATGGGAGCCCAATTTTCCCTGTGTCGTAGAGTAATGGCACCTCTGTACCTCCAAACCAAAGGATCATCTTGCTCAACATTAGCCATCTATACAATTGGTTGGAGCACAACTATATGCTCCCAATCTCAAATATGAAGCAAGGTCACCCCTATGCCAATAGCCTTGCCGTCGTAGTAAAAAAAGTCATGCATATCATGATATAGAGAGGCCAACAACACCAACCCCCATGCGAATAGAGTCCTCCTATGGAGCATCCTATGCCATGCTAAACCCCATCTTGGACTGAACCCTCTGCTCCGTCGTTCTGGAGTGATCAAACCTAAAATGATGGCTATAATGATCAATCAAAATGTAGGAATGCAACCTCTATATGACTCGAGGTCAATCTGGGAAGTAACTAGAATGATGGTCTCCATCTCCATCACCTCGTGATAGGAATCACATCTGATGTCGACATCATAAATCACCCACTCGCCATGTATCAACAAATGCAGAATCTGCCATACATCCTCTAAGGTCACTGTCACCTCGCCTGTCAAAATGTGAAATGATGAGGTCTCACTGTGCCATCTCTCACACAATGCGGTCATCATCACTAGATGAGTTCAGACAATGGGCGCATATGCAACATACCAGAAGTTGATCTCTCCCAGGTGCTCCTGGCGCAACTCGGATAAACCACCTAGTCTCTCCAAAATTGTGGGCCTATGCTTGTGTGACATCAGTGGTGGAATGACCTCCTACACTCATGAAGCGCACGACGCCAAAATTAGAGAAAATTTGACTCAGTTTGGAATTTTCAGCTCAAAAATGACAATAGTGTCACTAAATTCCAAATTGCGACGCCCAAAGGAATTTCAAATTGAAAATCATAAATCACATCACCATAAACATATGTATCACGATTTAAACTTTGGAAACCCTAACACTAATTTCCAAATCGAGAAGTGTGTCGCTATATACATATGCGTTGCAATATAAAATTGGAAACCCTAATTTTAAATCCTGAACTATGTCACCAAACAAATGTGTGTCACTATAAATCATTTTAGCGTCGCTAATTCTGAAATGGACATCACTATATAGCGACACTGCCAAAGTTTAAATTCTAAAGTGCAATAAATGGATCAAAAGGTCAAATTTCAAATCAAGTTTTGAGTTACATATCAATGGTCCTGAGCCTAGAATTTGCTGGTACTCTTGAACTCGGTCGGAAATGTGTCATGGGAGATCTCGTCGCGCCATTTTGTCAAAGGGTTAGAGCTCTAAATCGCAAGAATTCCTTAAGGTGTGAATGAACAAATGAATTGAAAGTGACACTTCTTGGCTTATTTATGCTAGAAAATTAGGGTTTTTTGCCCTAATTTAACCTTCAAGCTAGGGTTTATCATGATTTTCACCAATTTTGCCAAGTTGGAGCTTATTTTGCATCATTTTTTGAGTTTTTGGCATATTTCTTCCATCCCAGAGCCTTTCTGGACCCTTGGGGCAACTTTTCACCTTTATCGAGAAATCAATCCAAAATTCAAAATTTCTGTCCAATTTCTCGAGGGGGCAAGGAATTAGCTTTATCTTTTCACTGGGGCATCTATTTTTTTGATTTTTGATTTTTTTGATTTAAGCAATAGTTTTAACTTGAACAGCATTAGTCTTTGAATCAAAGCAGTAGGTACCTCGCTTTAAAGAGGGGAAAAATGTAGACACTAAAAAATGTCCTAAATGATATCATACACTCGAATTAGGTATACTAACATCATTTCCTCTTGAAGCCCATCCTATTTTCACTTAATTAATTGAATTGGCCTAGCTGATTCATTAATTGCATCATTTTTGTCTATTAACCTAATTCATTTAATTGGGTTAGTTCACCCCCTTTCATGCTAACATTTCATCTCATTAAATTAAATAAATCAAAGTATTTAATTTAATTCCCTAAGTCATCTTATTTAATTAAATAACCTCGAGTTATTTAATTAAATGTCATTTCACCTTTCCCCCTTCCATTAAATCATTTAATTTAATGAAAATCACTTTATTCTTCTAATTCCCTAATTGTATGATTAAACCTTGTTTAATTAACAATTATTCTAATTTTCCTCCAAAAGGGGAATATTCCCATGGAATATTCCCTCTGCTTTTGCACAATTAAACTTTGTTTTAATTAGCAAAATATCTATTTCTTCACCCATGAATATTCCAAAGAATATTCTCTCTCCTCTAATGATTTGAAAAAGGGATATTCTCACTTGGCTTCTTGAGCAAGCTAAACTTGTGACTTCTCCAATCATTTGAAAAAGGGATATTCTCTCTCCTCCATCCTTGACCGTTGATTGATGTTTTTGATCTCAACCCTTCATTTCTCATTTTCTCTCATAAATATAACACTATTTGGAGACAAATGGATCCATCTTTCAATTGCAAACTTATGTTGTTGAATTTACTCACATTCACACTCACACTTTTCTCACATTTAGCATATTTTAGTTCATTTTTAGTTGCATATTAGTTTTAAGCTTCCATTAATGGCTTCCATGCATCCATCTTAGCTTGTTTATAAATTAGGATTTGAATCTTTTAGCTTAAATATCACTTAGATTAGCTTAGATTTTGCATATTTAGATCATTTTTAGCATAAAATCATGTTAATTTAGCTTACATCATGTTCCATTTAGCATAAATCATGTTTTTATCCATTTATCACGATGGTTTCTATTGGACTTGCCGGTGCACCAAAAGATCAACCTGTCAATGCCCAATACAAGCTTCAGTTAAAAACCATAGGAGGCAGTTAGACCATGTCACAAACCCAAGTGCTAGTGCTGCAAGGAAGACCAAGGGTCACACCTTGCAACAATCCCCCCAGCACAAGTGAGGGGTTTGAACCTGTGACCAGCTTTGATACCAATTGTTGGACTTACCGTTGCACTAAAAGATTGACCTATCAATGCCCGATACAAGCTTCAGTTAAGAACCACAGGAGGTGATTAGACCATGTAACAAACCCAATCACTAGTGCTGCAAGGAAGACCAAGGGTCACACCTTGCAACAGTTTCATCGATTCTCTTTAATAGAATAAATTGAAACAAGCTCACTGATCATGGGATTGGGAAAGGGTCATCGTTTCACAGCAACACGACACCAATTCCAAAACAAGATAAGTTTCAAATGGGGTAGAATAGACATTTCAATGTTTTTATATTTAGAATTTTTCATTTTAATAAATGTTTAGTTTATCTTTAATTTGAATGATCTTGTTTGAAGATTGAGTATTAGTGGCTACATTATGCTTGGATTCATCATGGATCAAGTGTAATCAGCCCATACTAGTATCCTCAGTGATAGATTTGTGTTGGAGTTGATGATTGAGCCCCATAGCTCCCAGAGATCACCCACAACTAATTTTTTTTATCACAAAATAGAAAAAAATTAATAATATGCTATTAAGTCTAGGAATTCTATTGATACAACAAAATGTTAATTGTTACAATATACAATGAATAAATGCTTGATAAAGGATAAATAAACCGTAACATAAAACCTAGGAAATGATTAAATTAGACCATGACATGTGTCTTAATCATATGACTCGAGACAAAAAGGTACATGATCTAAGTAAGCTTAAGAATGATAGTATGAATAGGGACCTAATAATAATTAATTAGGTGATTATATTTTTTACTCTAACACCCCCATTAAGTGTATCTTAGGGAGTATGATGAAACTTACCAATGATGAATGCATGGATGGGTCTTAGCTATGTTAGCATGTTTGCAAATTTTTGGGTCTCTATCTAAGAAAGTGTAATAATTGTCAAAATTACAAAGTTGTAAAATTGCTAAAACCCTAAACCCTTGCATATGCCCTTGCACTTTACTTCTATTTTCTTGTTTACTACCTACATCATTCATCTACTTCTTTAAGTTGTTTCACATGTCCTCCTACTTCATTCTTTTACCCTTCCCTAATCTTAGCTTACTTGCTTCAACAATCTAATTTCTTAGATACTTCATTCTTTTAGAGAGGACTTTTGTCCCACTAGGTTTTCTCCTTTTCTCCGCTTGTGAGAGATTGATTTCATTTTCATTTGCATTGTAAATGGGTACCTAACATGGCCTTGTAGCCGGGACCCATCTTCATCTTCATATTTACATAGTTTGCATAATAATATTCTCCCTAAGTTGCAGTTAAGGGGGGTTGTTGGTGTGAATTAATGTCTTGTACCTAGCTAATTCACTCACTAGGTAATTAAGAGACATATTCACATGTTAAGTTTACTTAGGATATAAGATTCTTTCTAGAAGTCTTAGTTGGATTTTCTAGAACTTATCTTATGTAGCTAGTAATGCTTGATTCCTTGGTATTTAGTTTGTTAGTTGTCTCATGTCATAGGATTAAGACAATTGTCATGATCTTGTCTAATCCTATCTCTCTACCTCATCTTTATAAGCAAGGAATCTCATGTACATTTAAGCATATTCAACCAATATTCAATCTTGCATTGTTGAAGCAAGCTTTCTTGCCATTCTCTCTCTTGTGGAAGATATTTAGGTCTAGCAACTATTCTTGGGGGTGTTGGGGAGTCACCATTAACTCCCACTTGTTAGTGTAAATAAAGTTTTGTACCTATTTAATTCATTACTAGGGGACTTATTTACACGTTAAGTTTACTTAAGTCCTAGGAAAGATTTCTAGAAGGTGTTAGTTGTCATTAGTTATTATCTTATCTTTTGACTTGTAACACACGTGAACCTAGGTAAGTGTGATAAGTTGTCTCATGTCATATGATTAAGACACTTGTCATAATCTTATGACATCTTGTATCTCACCTTGGCTATATAACCAAGGGGTTTCTAATACATTGTACACAACATCTTATCATTGAATCATAATTGATAAGAATACAATTTATTCTTGTCATATTCAAATCTTCTCTCTTTGTGCTTTCCATTTGGCCTCAAGATCTTGGCAGACTATCTCCATATCTAATTCTAACAATTGTTTCACATGTCCTCCTACTTCATTCTTTTACCCACCCCTAATCTTAGCTTACTTTCCTAGTCAATTTCATGCACATGAGTATAGGGTAACTTACGTGACCACTCCCTTTGGGCCCCACCTAGTAAGGCATCAAGATTTTGGAAGATTGCAAGATTATTCTCCACCTACCCCACTATGTTTTCAAACTCATGGTATCATGACTCTTTCACATCCTCATTAAAGCACATAAGTCATTTACACCATAATTTCATGTCTTCAACACATAAGGAAAATGCGCTAAGTGGTAATAGGAAGAGATCGGATATGTGCCAAATTCATATTTTAGTGCATAAGTTTTTCACATTATGCTTTCATATCCTTGGCACATAAGTAGAATGCACTAAGCCCTAAGATTCTTCACAGATTGACACATGGAAAGTTTTCATTACATCACATTCTTGCAAAGTGAATATTCTTCATTCAACACATCAATACTTGGGAAGTTGAAGATTCAAGGGACATACACAAGCTTCTTATTGTAGTGCAAGGCTTCTTCACATCACATTTTTATGAAAAGAAATTGAAATTGTTTTTGTGGTAGGCTTAGAAAACATGCTGACCATCCATCATGCTGTAAATTTTTAGATCATCAGATGAAATTCAAATTTGAAAGGGGCTGTAATAGTGACATGTGTCTGGTGTTTTAAGCATTAAAACGGAATTTATATTAGTTTGAATTTTCAAAGGGCTTCAATTTCTAATCAAAAGGTTTTTCAAACCTATTCAAGGTAATGATCATTGATTTTTCTCACAATGAATCTGATCAATGGATCATATCTAATTTCTTAGGTAGTTGCAATGGTGACTCTACAAAGGATGATTTCAATATCTACCACTACCCTCATTGGTTTTTCCATGATCCAAAGGAAACTAGGCAACAAAATTAAATGATGGTGCTCTGCAGGTGTCCTTTGATGCATAATTTGGGGAGGTTCCTTTCCTCTAGCCTTGAGAATTAAATGTTTGTGCTTAGGATTGCTCTACACATATCTAAAATTTGATGCTATA
Source organism: Sequoia sempervirens (assembly GCA_007258455.2). Lineage (NCBI taxonomy): Eukaryota > Viridiplantae > Streptophyta > Pinopsida > Cupressales > Cupressaceae > Sequoia > Sequoia sempervirens. The sequence continues at coordinate 1,180,551,586 of VDFB02271358.1, read as the reverse complement.
CACGATTGAGATTAGATATTGTGATTTAATTGGATTTTATTCCTTGTGTAAACCTTAATTAAATTAGGGTTTTGATGTTTGATCATCTAAGTTATGCCTAAAATATAGAGGGAAGTATTACATTAATTTTAAAGGGTTCAAAGGTTTGGGAGGTCTAGGGTTTATAGTTTTAGCCAAGGAAGAAGGCTATGTATAATTTTTTTTGAATGTCAAAGGTGAAGGCCTATGTTAGTCATTACATTGGTAGTGCCTCTATATTTTGAAACCACAACTTATATAAATATATACTATTGATGCAATTATCTATAACTTTGAAATATATTATTTAAACTATGTATTCAAGGGTTATATCAACTTTTCAAGCACAGTTTTTGTCTTGAGTTAGTTTAATGTTCTCTTGTTTTTCCAAGGGATATAGTAAATGCTTACCATAAATTAATGGGAATGTTATTATTTTCTAGGGATTTTTAATTATGGTTGCATAGTAGGATTGTGTAGGTTGGATTATCATAAGGTGATAGTCTATTAGATGACCATGAAAATATGTTTGGTTATGTCATATACAATGCACAACATATGAATCTGTAGCCCAAGGTAGGCACTGATCTTGCATTATTTTCTTCCCCTTGGATCCTTAGAGACAAATATTAATTGTCCAACCATTTTATGATTTAGTTTTATGTTTATTTTTGTTTCAGCTTTATGTCAGGACTGAAATGAGAACAAGGGGTGTACCATTTATGAATTTAGCCATACAAACCCTTGGTATTTAGTGTGAAGTTTATCTGCTAGACACTATGTTGCACCAATAGTTGAATATCTACATATAGTATCATTAAGGGATACCCACCTTAGTTTTGTAGAGCCTAAAGTGTAGATGAGAACAATTTTATAAAATATGTCTCTTGTTTGCTGGCCATTGATCTTGATGTCCTTGAGCATAAGATTTGGCTTTCCTTTAGAGGATTTTTAAGTTTTAAACTCAAAAAACAATCAATAGATTGGTAAATAGATACTAGGGATTTATTGTATTTTTGAATAAGAAGAACCCACTTGTAGTATCTATCAAGAGTTGCAAGTTACTTTCTATGTACGTTTTTTGGTATCTAGTCCTTCTCCCCTTATGGGCGGTGGCTCTAAATAATCAAACCAATGAGAAGACTATGTTGAAGATTATTTACTTTAGAAGGATTGTGGGAGATCATAGTTTCATGAAGAACATGTAACAAGTTAAATTTTGGAAAGACATAAGAATTAAGGACCTTCATAACTTGGAGGAGAGTATTACAATATAAATTTGATAAATTCAAAAAGTTACTTTGTTGGTGGAGTGAACCTGGAATGAAAATTATCTTTGAGGAGCTTTCCATTGCTTAAAAGATCTTATACTCTTTGTAGAGGTGGTGACTCTATAAATGAACCCGATGAATGTTGAATAAGATTTTAGGCTTACAAGGATTCCAGTTAAAAAAGGAATATTTATAATAACTACAATACACCTTTAGATATTTTATCTTTTTCTTACTTCAAGAAGAAAGTTTGTCTAAGAAGGTTAGTTATAAGAAAATACTAGAATTTTTTTTGTTCCCATATTATGTGATTAATATCACTAAATGAACTGGATAAAGTGGTATTGAGAAGTAGATAGTTGTAGAGGGGATACATCTTCATTTACAAATATGTATAACCATTTTGGTTCTCCTCTACTAGCTATAATGTCATGATAAAACAATAGTTATATCTTTAGAGAAGGCCCTTCTTTTTTGGAAGGTATAAAGTACTAAATATTAGTGGCATCCATAATTTCCCAAACCCTATTCCTAATGATGTTAGGAATTTTTTTCTAAAGTTTAATGGAAAGATTTTTAAATCAGCATGTAAATACTTAAAATAATTTGTGGACTTGATTGGAGATTATGATGTATATACTAAGGATGTTTTCATGAAACTCTTCGTTTCATCTCTAAGGGAAGATGTCAGAGATTGGTTTTTATATTTTCCATCCTATTCTATTTCATCTTGAAAAGAATTCATATCATTATTTGTTGAGAATTTTGGTGAAAGAGTAAATGTAAGTTTAGTAATTTGCAAATTCATGGAAATTCAAAAAGAGGTGAAGGAATTGGTTCCAACCTTCAATATGATATTTTCAAATACAATAAGAGATATTCTAAAAAGCATAAGAGCGAATCATGCAAAGTGTTTGATTATTTACCTTAGTATATTTAATGAAAAATGGGTTATTTGTATAGAAATAAAGAACTTGCAACATTACATCAAGAATATGTTTTTGATAAAGTAAGTTGCATTTATAGGGTGTAGTACCCTTTACACATAGAGCCCAAAGGGCCAAAAAGAGACCAAGTCCAAAGTTGCAACATTAAGCCTAGACCAAAAGTAGCAGAAAAAACCAAAAAAACATACAGACACAACAAACTGACAGTAGAGGAAAGACCCACCCACCCAAAACATAGATCCATCCACTACTTGGCTAATCCCTCCCACTTCTCAATGAGAAGAATCAATACATCATCACCAAACCATTTAGGTCCCTTTCCCTTAGTCTTCTTATCCACTTCCTATTTGAGAACCTCAGAGAGAGTGACTGTGGACTTGTGGATGATTTTTTTTATCATGAAGTGCATCGACCGAGTAAATTTTTTTTCAAGTTTGTTCACTCGGGCTAGTAGTTTTTTGAAATCCTCATCCTTCTCATTTTTCCCCTTAATCATCTCCTCCTCCCTAGCCATGTGATCCGAAGACTGAGTGGTAGAATCCTCATTAATAATTTTGTTCAATTTCGGGAAGTGATTGGGGCCTTGGACAAACTCCTCCATTTCTTCAACAATATCTTAACGCTTACACACCCTGTTGTTTCCAGTTTGCTCCGAGTTGCTAGATATCTCATAAACATGAACCTCTTTCTTGTTTTTAGCCAACATGTGAGACCTAACACTAGTTTTCTCTATCCCAATGTCTACACTCACCACCACCACATGGCTCCCTACCTCACTGTCTGTGATTAGCATCTCCACATGACACAAGGTGTCCTTTTTGATCTTGGTCTTGGTTGTCAATTTTCTTTCCTTCTTAGTGGGGGTATTTTTAACTCACAAAGCCTGACTACCACCTTAGACTAGGCTAAACCCACCCCCTTCTTCTTTTTGGCTAGGGGTTTGGATTTAGGAACATCTTTGGGTTCATATTCCACAAGGGGTTTCTTCCTTTTTTGTTCGACAGAAGCAGTAGGGGAAGGTTTTTTAGGATAGTGGTCAGATGGTTCTTGATCTTCACCATGGAAAATAGAGATAGGTTTGGGGGGAATAGTGCCAAATGAAAATGGTAGAGCTGAAGTATAAGGCCCTAGTATAATGGTAGAGGTGGCGGCTTTTCAGGGTTCCAATTAGCAGAATTAAGGGTTTCCTTAATTGAGGTTTCTAGGGAGAAAAGCAAAAAAAAAGAGGAAAATTTATAAGATTTTTGTGCCTAAGATGGTTCAATAACAACAAATGGTAGAAATAAAAGACTTTAAATCTCCCCTCTAAAGTAACATACTTCATGATAGCTAAGAAAACCTGATCCCACAACTTTGGTAACATCTCCCTTTCAAAACCCAAATGCTTCTTAACAAGCTTCTCATTCTCCCAAAAGAAAGCATTAAGGATATCTAAATCTTTCACCTTAGTGTGCTTCTTGAGCTTCTGACCAGTGTAGGATAGGCTCGTCACCTTAGCAATAACCTCCTCATTAACTTCAAAGGAGATTCCACCAATAGTGACTCTCTCTTCACTCTAAGAACTAGTGAATTACATCGATAGCTTCTCATTGTGACCCAGCAGGCTCTCCATAAGAGGCACAATTCCTCCCTCCATGTAAATGTTCCAAATGATAGGGTCTCTGTGGAATTCATCATAGGAACTGGGCTCGGTCCAAACCCTATCGCCTCCCATCTCTTCACACCTAATGATGAAACTTACCCAAGAAACCAGAGAGAAAATTTTCAAAATGGAAACGAATAACCTTTACCACCCATTTATCGCCATCGCCAAACAAATAAGGAGAATCATTATTAATTAAGGATTCCATATATTCACACAAGATGGTGGTCATTTCCAAGAAAATTATGGCCGTGGGGCCGTAATAAATCTTTCTTAAGTACATCAAGCTTAAGTTAAAAGCCATGATAACTTTGATCGAATGATTATTAGCCAAAAGTTTGGGGATAAATTTGGACTTGCACACATTCTTAAAAATTATGGTCACGGGGCCATATTAAATCATTTTTAAATACATCAAACTTAAGCTAAAAGCCATGATAACCTTGATCGGGTAATAATTAGCCAAAAAATTGAAGATTCACTTGGCCTTACATTTCTAAAAATGTGATTTGAATTGTGGTACTTTTGACAAGACTACCCATAAATATTTTGAAGATCCCAACCATTCACCACTATCATTTCAAAACATCGCCCAACTTCTCGTCTATTCCTATCCACGTTATCTTGCTTGTTCCACATCATCAAAGGCCCAAAGGTATAGAGCCACATGTACCCGCCTAAATCAACAGAGTTGGCTACCATCATTAACGGTAATATTTTTCTATTCATCAAGGATAAATCCTTGTATATTCACAGGGAGAGCCCTAAGTCTTCTTCAAAATTTGGATAGGATCCATGAAGAACCAAGGTTGGCAAGAGCATCCGCCACCTAATTTCCCTCATGAAATATGTGTCAGATTCTTCCTTTCCAGTTTAGAAATCAAATAATTTATGTCCAAGAGTATGTCTCTGATACTCCACCCATGACAAAGACCATGATTAATAGAGTCAATCATCATCTTGGATTCACCCTCAATATGCAGTTTTTTAATACCAAGAGTGACAATAATTTCAATAACTTGAGCAACACTCTAGCCTCCACTATCATAGAAGTCTGTATTCCAATACCACCAACATCCCCTGCCACTAAATTACCCTTAGAGTTCATAATAATTCCTCCAATGCTAGCCATCCCTAGGTTCCCTTTTTTTGACCCATCAAAATTAAGTTTGTTCCAACTGGTATTCAGAGGATTCCAAACCATTTTTAGTCTATCTAGAGATTTAGATTTATCAAAGGAGTTGATCTCCCAATTTTTGTTCCATGAGCTTGCCATGCTGATCTCCCACACTGTAGGAGTTTTATCTATGGGTTTCCAATCATATAAGGAGACATTCTTAGATACAAGTTTGAACCCAATACCAAAGACCTCCTTAGGGATTTTTCAATATCTTTGAAGATCCGATTGTTCCTCTCTTTCCATAAACACCAACAAAAGATGGGAGGAATTTGAAGCTCGATCTCACTCAGGAGAGGATGGTGAAAAGGGCTAGACCATCTTTCTATAAAACTCTTAATGTCACCATTCATGGTCCAATGAATCCCCAATTTACCAAAAGCCAAATCCTAGATTTTGGTAGCAAACGGGTAGTGGAGTAACAGGTGGCCAACCAAATCCTCATTATTATTGCATAACATGCATCTATTCAGGATTTGAAATCCCCTTTTTCTTAAATTATCTTGAGTTAGAATCCTTTTGTGGTAGGTCGTCCACCATAATAAGTTAGTTTTTGGTGTTAAATGTATGTTCCAAATCTGTTTCCATAATCTTCTTTGATTTCCCTGTTTCGACAACAAACAAGCCGACTTAATAGAGAGGTTTCCCTTGCGTTCCTTAACCTAATATAAAAACATCCTCCATATTTGAGATAGGAATTCTAGTTAGGGAGAGGATGTCCTACAGTGACCTAGCCAAAAACCTTAATTCTGGGGAGAGGGGGCAACACAATTCTAACATTTTCCACTTCCTAGAACCATGAAGACCACAAAGGTAGTCATTAACATTTTTTCCAAAGTATAGCCTCGCAAGCCCCATCAAATTCTTGAAATTATATTGGGAAAAGGGGTATTTCAATCAGGCAGGGGTCCTCCTAGGAACTAATGCTACTACCATCCCCTAACTTCCATCTCAAACGAGAGTGTAGAATTTTTTTCTAGTAGATATTATTCCAAACCAATGAACCACTTGGGTTTTCATTCAAGAGACACCTGATTAAGGAGTAGTTGCTTAGGTACTTGGAATTCATATGCCTACACCGGTCCTTCTTGTTCCTTAACTGGTCCCATCCAACCTTTGCAAGCAAGGCTTTGTTGGTAGGTTGGATTTTCCTTATACCTAGCCCCCCACCAGATTTAGGAAGGTAGACCTTGTCCCAACTAATCAATGCCAACTTCTTTTTTTGCTCTGTACTAGACCAGAGGAAGTTCCTTTGGATTTTTTCAAAATTTTCTGCTATGTATCTAGGAATTTTGAATATAGATAAAAAATAAATTGAGATCCCTTGAAGGGCAATAGTAAGGAGTTGTGGCTTACCAACATGACTAAGGATTGAGCCTTTCCACTCGACCAGTTTCATTTGAACTCTCTCAAGGACAAAATTCTAGAAGGTTGGAGTAAATTCTTTAATAGTAAGAGGAAGACCCAAGTACATTGAAGGAAGGGCCACACTCACACAACCTAGAATAGTAGTCACCTTGTTATGTAGAACATGAGTGTTGTTAAAGAAATAAATCATGCTCTTGTTGTAATTTATGCACTTGCTCGAACAAGCAACATAGTTGTTAAGGAAAAATTTCCATTTTCTTTCTTCCACAACTGAATCTTTTCTGAAAAAGATGGTATCATTGACAAACTATTGTATGATAGCTGGTTCAGGGTGGTGGTTGGTTTAACTCCCTTAATAGAGCCATCTAATAGCATTCTAGCAACATTCCTACTTAGAACATCAACAACCATTAGAACATGTATAAAGACAAAGGATCACCCTATCTTATACCTCTCCCTGCATTAAAGAACCCATGGGGAACACCATTGACCAAATAAAAATATTTCATAGGTGTGGTGCATTCCAAAATAAGGTTAATCACACTCTGATTGAATCCAATCTTAGCTAAAACTTTGGGTAGAAAATTCTATAGGAATTTTTCATATGCTTTTGAAATGTCAAGTTTAAAATCCATACTAGCATTGTTACATCTGTCCATGGAGTGCAAAATTTCATGATTGGAAATAACAACATCCATGATATGACGACCCAAGATAAAGCCTTTTTGGATTGGACTAATCATTTTTTCTAGGTAAGGTTTCAGGCGGTTCACTAGAATTTTGGAGATCTTATAAATGGTATTACAGAGACTGGTAGGCCAAAAGTTGAACATTGTCTCTGGGTCATCATTTTTGGGAATGAGAGCTAGGAAGGTGTGATTCAACTGTTTGAGTAGTTTTCTAGACTTGAAAAATTCCTTGGCCATGAGAATTAAGTCCTCATCAACAATGTCACAAAATACTTGGAAGAAAGTCAGGGGTATCCATCAGGTCCTAGAGCCTTGTAGGCACCCATATTGAACACAACTAACCTAACTTCCTCTGGAATGACAACACTAATAATATTATCATTATCATCATAGGACAGAGAGGCAAGAATGGGGTCCAACAACATGTCTTCCAAATCAGATTTTGGGGCAACAATAGGCAAAGATAAGTCATGTTGGAAATAACTAGAGGCCAATAAATCAATTTGAGTAGGGGTAGTAACTTCAACTCCTAACTCATCTTTCAAATTTTTTATCTGTTTCCTTTTCCTATGCTTGAGGGCTGAAACATGGAAGAAAGAAGTGTTCCTGTCACCCTCTTTCAACCATTGAACTCTAGATTTTTGATTCCAGAATATCTCCTCTTTTTTCAAGACTTTTTCCCATTCCATGCACTCATCTCTTTCTCGTTGGAAATTCTAAAGACTAACATCTCCCTCCTCCATCCTTTTGTGTGTCATCCTAATATTATCAGAGATCACTCTTTTTTGATGGAAAACATCTCCAAACACCCTCTTGTTCCAACCTTTAACCATGTTTTTGATATACTTGAGTTTATGGCATACCCTAAACATGGGGGAGCCATGTACAAGGATATTCCACCAATCAACAATTTTATTCCTGAAGTTCGGGTGGAAATTCCACATGATCTCAATCTGGAAGGAAAAAGGACCAACAACAGAGTGATCATTCATGACTAGTAGTAGAGGGTTATGGTCTGAGACAGTCTCGGGCAAAGCCAAAAAATTAGAGTTAAGTAAAACAATCCAATTAGGAGAGAAATGGAATCTATCAAGTCTGACCTAGATTAGACTATCCCCATATGCCTATTAGTCCAAGTGAAGTCCTGGCCCATGTAAGTCAATGTCCACCAACCTCGTATTACTTAGAAAATCAGCTTAGTTATACTATCATAATATCCAGTTAGTCCCCTACTCTTTTTAAAAGGGTATAAAGGAGAGTTGAAGTCTCCTACCACTAGCCAGTGGGCCCCCTGTTATTCTGTATCCAGTCAATGAGATCCTGCCAAAGGAATTTCCTTGTATTCTTTATATTAGGGGCATAGATGTTAATCAGAAACCAAGAACAACTAGAGTGAGAGAAATGGATCCCCACACTGTTCCTGCTTTGGAATATTTTAGAACTAGTTAGGCTATTAGGATCCCACATCACATACAACCCACCCAAAGCCCCATCCACATCACTACAAGAATAAAGAGCATTCAACTAAATGTACCTAGCTATATGTTCAAAGTTCATTTTTTTCATTTTAATTTCTTGTAACAATACATCTATCTTGTGTTCCCACACATAATTCTTTAGGGCTAGCTATTTGTGGGGGCTATTTATCCCTCTCACATTCCAGGATAGGAATTTCATTTAGACACTTTCTTCTAAGACACTTGCAATGTCCTCTATTTCCCAATAACAATCTCTTTGGATGTCTCCCTATTTTTGGTTTGTCTTTGGTTGGGTCTTCTAGGTTTGGAATCCCCCCTACATTTTCTTTCTTTTTTTTACCTTTATTCTTTGGATTTTTCCAACCCTCATCTTCATTGGTTTGGCCTTGTGAAAAGGCTACAATATCTATCTATCCGGGTCTAGTGTCTTTCTTATCAACAACCACACTCAATATTTCTCCCTCTTCTACATCCTTAACAAATCCTGGTTAGGGAATAAAACCCTCACCATCTCTACCAACGAAGCCACATGGGCCTCTAAAAAATAATGTAACATTGGAGAAGGATTTTCCAATAAATTTTTGCTGGGAGAAGTCACACACAACACCAAAGCATAGTCACCAAAAAACTTCTCCACAATCAAAACCTCAGGGACCATAAAAATAGAAGGCCTAGATTTGGTCAGGGAGTCAATGATATTAAGGAGATCAGACTTGAAAGGATAGCTATTAGTGAGGTCATCCACTGAGGGTTCACTAAGACCGTGGTTATGTTTGATCGTGGACTTACAGTTCGAAATAAGATTCCTAGGTTTAGCACAAAACAACATCATAGAGTTGGGTAAGGACTTGCTAAAATCAATATTAACACAAAACCGAGCAAACACTAACTTGGATTTCTTTCTGGTAATGGTGTCCGATGTGATGAAGTGACCCATCCAATCATCAATGCTTTGGAACATAGAGTCATCCCAATATTCTAGAGGCAGTCCTAGAAAAAAATCCCACATGGGGGCTAGTTTGTTGGTATTAATAGCAGAGTCAAAGCCAGGTTTCTAGTAGCACAGGGATAGGCCATGCTTCCCATAAATGCAGGGCCCCGAAGAGAGAACAGATAGAAAATATTCAATAGTCATGAATTTGAACAAGAATAGCCCACTAGCCATGGCACAAACTTCCACACTTCCCTTGAGGCACCATTTAGCAGTCAACCATCTTCTCACCATATCCACAATAGGGAAAAAAGAGAAATTTTTTCCCACCACCGCATTCTCCATGGAAGAAACAATCCCATTGCTAATGGATTCAAGGATAGAAAATTTAGTACCAGAAGTAGAAATCACAAGATCCAAAAGAGGATGAGATTTCTTTGTTGTTGGACTCAAGTTAAGTAGTAAAATTTTCCAACCCTTTAATTCTAGAGTGACAGAGATCACTGACACATCTTCAACAATCAAAACCAGAAGCACGGGTTCAACAATAGAAGATAACATGGGAGGGTCCCTTGAGGTTGTTGGAGCAACATGTGTCGAGGCAAGAACTCAGTCAAAAGAGGACAAGTGAGGGAGACCATGGGGAACCCCCAAAGTGGAATCCACCATGCACATAGGCAATTCAAAATAGAGGAGCAAAAGAGAGGAGGGTGAAAAAAATAACTTGATTCAATAATATTATTACATCAAGAATATGTTGCAGCTATGGATATTGAAAATAATATAAAATATTCAATGCCAAAGGGATACATGGATGCAAGTATTGGTCATACTAACATACTTCATGCAAATGAAACATATGGATCAAACAATAAAAATGATTGTCAAGGTAATAATAATTCTATTGCTATGGTAAGTGTTGATGCCTAAAATTGCTAGGAAAAGAATCTTATGGGAAACTCAGTTAATGGGGGACCAATTGCGCTAAAATGAGTAACCTACGTGGTTTTTAAAGAATCCGAATCCTTTTGTAATTAGGGGGTTGGAATGGGAAAAGGAAGCAGATATATTAAAATAAGATCTAATATAAGGCGATGTGCGAAGAGTTAAGTATGCGCATGGTAAATCTTCCTTTTAGACGATATTTAAGGTCCTATTCAGCAATTTGCATGTCCAAAAATAACAAAAAGTATAGATGAAGAACCTAAGAAGTCTATCAAATAACATAAGATAACTTCCATATACATTCACTGAAAAGAAGAGTTCAAGACATGGTTTGAATCAACAAATTTATATTGAAATTATAGAAGTCCTGTAAATAGACTACTCAGTACAACCACAACACAACATAATGTCTTGTCAATTAACTAAGAAACAAAGAGGCCAAACAAATTAACATAATCTGTGAGTCTTAATGCAATGATAAAAAAAAAATACAAAGGCCTACAGTCTTTCAATATTTTTCTGTGTATTATGTGAACCCATTTTTAGAGAGTTGAAGTAGTATATATAGATCACCCACTGCTCGAGAGCCCGTAAGAAAAAATATTCCTAGGCACGAGCAATGATGTCTATCGTAATGATTCCCAAAGGCTGTTGCAATAGAAAGATTATGAAACATGGTATCCGGTCTATCCAACAAGGTGCACCCTCTTGCAATGATGAATGTGGTCCCAGAGTGGAAGCAACAAAATTCCCATGAAGACATGTGTTTCCCACCTAGAGAGTTGGTTAGGACACATGGTGAAAGGGCGGGGTTCGACATTCATTCTTCCCTTCCTTGCGATCAAATTCCCTATAGAGAAAACATGTGGAGAAGTCTTCGTTTCAAGTGTTGACTGGTAGAGTCTGCCAAAAGGTTGCTCGTAGAATGATGAAATGTGGCACATAGGTGGAGTTCAGAGGAGAACAAAGGAGAGAGGACCCTCAAGGGCCTACGCTACAGACACGCAGCAAAAGGGCGGGGCTTGAGAGAGAAGCAAGGGAAGAAAACCTTCCAAGGAGTACATGGCAGACACATGGAGAAAGGGGGTGAAGGTGCTTCAAAAGGGGCATAGAAATATTCAAACATATGAGGTGTGGGCCATGGACGATGCAAAATTATCAATGACCAGTCGGAGGGAGCTTTAAGGATTTTTTAATCCACAGCTTTTGGCAATTATTAGGGGCATTTCGCCTGCGGAATGGGAACCCAAAATTTCTAGTGCGAATACCAGAGCCTTATCCATTGGACAATGATCAGAGCTTCAAAAGTACAATCTGTAGAGGCAGCCAGTCAGCCTCAGATGGAATTGATAAGGCATGTAGATTCTCTTGCACCTCATGCAGATCGATAATTTATTTGAAGGGAAGCTCCATAGAGATCCCTGTCTTGAACTCAAGCTGAAAGAGAAGCCACACTATCTGATGGGTGGCGTATTCTATGTCTGCCATAGTGGGAGGTTGCTTGAAATCTTAAAAATTAGATAAATCCCATTGTTTTTTCTCGATCTTTGCTACAATATGTTCTACTGTGGCCACCCAATCATCAAAGAGAAAAGGGGAGAGCAAGACCATTTGAGTCAAATGGGAGAATTGCATTCACATATTGTTCATAGTCTGACTTAGTGTTGCCGAGTAATCTCTATCCTGGAGGATGGATGCATGACAATAGATGAATTATTTTTCCTTCTTGGCAACTGACCTTTGATCTTCAATCCCTACATTCACCAAGTCTGCGTTCACCACAATGTACAATTTGTCCAGTAACCTTTCAGCCTTGGGCACCCTTTTTGCAATGAATTATGGAACCTGCTCAATCGTTCCACGCACCTCCTTGCTTAAATTTTCCACGTCTGCCATGAATTGGAGTGCTAGTTGCATGGTTAAACAGAAAGACTTGACTCTCTCCTAGTAGGAGATGTATAACTGTTGAGCTACCAAAAGGAGATCTGAATGAGGAGCAGGGGGTTGGGGAGGATTTTTCAAAAGAGCTATCTCCATCTCCTTCGACCCAACATCCTGCGTTAGCTCTTCATTTTTCTTGTTTGTTGCAGAGAGATGTTCCTGCAGAGTTTCCAACTCAACATCCTTGGTTTGCAATAGCTCCTCAACTTGGATTTGGGATCCAGATTCCTTTTCCAGGGAGAGCCTTACTTCCTGGATCTCCTTTTTGAATTGGGCCTGTCGGTCCTGAAGCTCCTTGTCCTTCTACTATATTTCCTGCTCCAACTAAGCTCGTTGATCTTGGAGCTCCTGGTTTTTCTACTGTAGTTCAGTAACCAGGTTGGGATCTTGGGAATGGAACCTTGTGATTTCCTCCTAAAGTTTGGCCTTTTCTGCCTGTGCTTGTTGAGACAAGCATGCAATTTTAGTGTCCTTAGCATTTTCCTTTTTCTGCAGGATCTCCATTCTTTCCTTAATGATCTTGAGCTCCTCCTCTCACTTCTTCAGTTGGTGACTTTGCTTCAAAAAGTTAGTAGTCACCACCTGTTGGGTCTCCTCCATTAGCTCAACTTTGTCTTACGACTGGGCTACATGCAGATCGATCCCTACAACATGAATTGTATAATCCTCAAGTTGCATCTTCCCTTGTGGTTTGATGATGTTGGGAGTCATGGTTGAAAAATGTAATGACCCCTAAAATTCATTAAAAAGGGTCTACACACATGGCTCGGCAGGCTTTGCTGCATATTTTTCTTTTCTCTTCTGGGCTCTGATAGCCTGCACTACCTTAGTTCTATTATTTTGTGCAATTTTTTTTTGTTGGAAAATTAATTTGTTCATCGGAAAAGGGTGCACTGAGAGGAAGAGAAAAAAGGGAATGAGATCATTATGGTCCTGGATGATGTCTTCTTTGGTAGAGAGACAGTCAATGGGGAGAATGTGGGAATGTTATGCCAAGGTCCAGTTTGGGAAGTGGTGGAAGGACTCATAGGGAGCGGTGGTGGAAGCAGAGATGTAGAGGATACCATCTATTGGTCGGTCTAAGTTAGAGCCGATGCAGTGGGAGAAAAAGGATTTGTAATAGCGGGTTGAGATTGGGCTCCGATGAAAAGATGGAACAAGTCACGAGGGAGTAAAAGCTGCTTCTCTGATTTGGGAGAATTGAGAGAAACCTCCCGCAGGCATGGAAGCAGAAAAGGAAAGACCGACACTCAAAGTAATGGGAGACGTAGAGGCAGCAGGGTTAACCAAATATTGTGAAGTGAGAAGAGAGGGAGAGAAAGATACCTAAGTTGCTGCGAGCTCTGATCCTTGGCTCGTTGCAATTACTTGTGAGCCTTCTCCAGGAGTTGCATCTGTGCACGACCTCTTCTTAGGTGTAGAATTGTCCACCTCTATGACCTCATGAGATTGCGGGGATGCGCTAGGTCTCTTTATAGCCCATGTGTGTGGTAGAGAGTCCTTTGAATGTGATGCAAACACTTGCACACTCAGTGGAGCTTTGCCAGGCCGTTCCGTTGCTTTTCCAGTTCTTTGTGTTTGGGCCCTTTTCGCCTCTTTTATTTTCATTATTGTAGTCACTTCCTATGGATCTACATCCTCATCCCCACTTGCATTAGTATCATCATGCCCTCTGTTCCATAGATCATCAAATCTATCATCCATGTTTGGCTCCTAGAATAGGGCATCAAGGCATCTAGTCTCTTGATGATAAATCCAGAAGTGTGCAATATTTTCCTCACTCCACTGACATTTCTCGGCCAATTGATTGTGAAGGGTGGCCCCAATTTTACACTTGTCACTGGGCTTGGCCAAAGGAAAATAGAAAGATAGCCATGGAAGCCTCTTATCATCAGTAGGAACATAGGCTAGGTCCACAAATAAATCATCCCGGTCCCTTGATTGCGGATTCTGTCGAGCTTCCCAGTAGGGTCGGGAGCTATGAATCACCTTAACATTCACATCTGCTAAGTCATTATCAGGATTATAATCCAATTTTTCACAAGTTAATACCAGCCCCAGATGAGCCAGGTTCACCTCTAGCAGACCATGCATCTGCTTCTTTACCATTATTACTGTACCAAAGCTCAAAGGACATTTGAAAAAACCTTTCACATGCTTTCCCCCACAAAACTTGATGTCTATAATCATGAGTTACTGAAATAGATCAAGGGCCAACACCCTATTTGTGACACAGAATGGGAGCCAGAATGGTTCCTCGGTAAAACCATGCAACCTAACAAACAATAAATCCTCCCCAAGGAACCCATTGCAAGGAGGAATAAAATCCTGCATCCACCCTATCTGCTCGGTGGAGAAATGATAACCCTTTCCCTCCTTACTAAAATCTTGCAAAATCAGAGTTAGGAAAAAATTGAAGAATGCATACTAATTGTAAGTTACAGAAAGGAGGGGAGTCCACATAGAAACCGACCTTCTTTCCGCATTTTCATTAAAAATAGACAAACCTATACAATTTCTAAAGAAATCAGGGTTTTGGTGCAAAAACATGTGAGTAAGGAAAGAAGAAAACCTAAACCTGAACTGTGTGTTGTATTCCTTGAATTGGTTCAACATCTCCCCAACAATGACCTCCATGAAGTCATACTAGAATATAGAATGTTGTCTTCTCAATTGAAAACCCAAACCCATTTGAAACTCTTGAACATCCTTATCACTGTCCATGCCACAGAAAAAATCCATCATAGAGAAGGAGTCCTGCAAGTTGGAGTTGAAAGAGTTGTGTGCAACCAAAAACTATGGCGACTTTGCTGCATCTTTCTTGGGCCTTTTTGTTTCTTGAATATAAAAATTTAGAGCATAATTTTTGGTCCTCCAGAGCTCTTTTGAGTTCGCTACAATGAATCTCTCCATTCTTTCTGTTCCCCTTCTGGTAGGGATGCATAGCATATTCCTAATAGCTTCCACGCTGATCACAACCCTCAGTTTCTAGCCTTCAATGGCACCGGTATCCGAGTTGAAATGATGAGAAAACTCATGAACTAGTTTCAGGTAGTGGTGCACCAAGGGGACCATATACTGTGGGAGACCACAAAACCATAACTTGTACACCAAAGACTCTTGGGTATCGGTATTTTTCATTCTCTCACAAGATGCTTCCCTAAGACTCTTAGGGTTAGTTCTAAGGATAGGGTCGTGAATATTATCCCATTCTTCTGCTATCAAGGCCTTGTTTTGATGATTAGCCTTCTCTATGAATCGCATGTGAGGCCACTTTGGCTTACCAGGCATCCCAGGTGAGGCGTAAGAGACGTCATTGAAAATATTAGCTATTGTCAACATTAACATGGAATCAAATAAGATTTGAATTTCCTCACTTTGTGCTTCCATTTGAGGATTTTGGGCCATTTGAGGATTCTGTAGACCTTTGCGAACGCTCAAACTTTCTGCAACTCACTTGGGTTCTTTTCAGCAAACTGTGCACTCAAAACTCTTCACAATGAACTATGTACTCAAAACTCTTTAGTGTTATTCTTTTGCATGCAACACTTAGCCTTTTCTCGACTTGGAGTTGGAGATATTAGTTGTTTCAAGCAATTAATTCGGTATGTATCGCCGACTCTTTCGTGCATGCAAAATGAATTCTTTTCCTTTGAAAAGACAATAATTCACAATGATGATTAGCCATTATGTTATATGGCTCCATCTCCTAGGAAATTGAGTTGGCGATTAAAGGAATACAAAACCTTTCACATGCTTTTGCACTTAATAACTTAAAAAGAAGGATTAGGAAAAAGGGTGTAATAAGTACACAAAAGATTTTGAATTAATCTTGGGAATTGAAAAGCATTCACAGCTTGACACATTAGCACCTGACCATGTGGACTATCACTTGCGCCTCCCACCAGTTTAAGCTGATTAATTACTTCTTCTTAACTTGCATGCAACAATTCGTACACAACAAACACAACTTGGTTGGATTTTTGAGTTTGCACCTGGTGGGATTTTTGAGTTTTCTCTCAGTGGGATTTTCAATTTTTCTCTTGATAATCATCATGCTTATGACACACATTATACCCTAGCTAAATCTATAAATAGACTTAAGGATAACAACAAAATTTACACTTGGTAATTGGGCTTACTGATAGAGGCAATGAATACTCCCATTAGGCTAACCAACAATAGGTCTCAGACAACTTTCCTTGTGGAAATTTCCAGTAGGAACTTGAAATGCATGACAAAGAATAAGCATTATTTTTCCATAATTGTAATGAAATGGGTTCTAGGGAGGGGCTGTATAGAGTATGAGGACAAGTATAGGGTAAACACTGATATTTTCTCTCATTTTGTTGCTTCCTTGCTTGACATATAGGTGCCTAAGTAGATGATACTACGACTCACCATGGAAATCTTCCCAAAGTGCTACCTCAAAGGCCTTGGAAAAGTTGTGATGAATGCAATGTATGGCCTTGGTCTTCCCACAACAAGTGATCTCTACTGACACATTGAAGAGGATGTAGTGGTGCCCTAGGTGCCATTCTTGAGTGGATTTCACATTATGATGATTGGAGAACATTGCCAAAGGGTTTCTTGTGCTTGCCACTTCTTAATGAGATGCTACAACGTAGTACTTTTCTATGACCTAGAGTGGTATATCGACTTCAGAAACCTGGTATTTCCTCCCCCACTTGTTGTTGCTGTCATCCCTGCTGAACCTGCTGCTGTTCCCATTGCTACTCTAGTTGAACCTACTGCCCCAGTTGAAGATGAAGCTCCTGCTGCCCCAACTAATCCTGTTGAATGAATGAATACTTTTCTCCTCCTCTTTTTGTATATATATCTTAACTCTTTTAATATCTATACCCGAAAAGCATGGCCTAAGAGCCATTTTGCATTGTAATGTTCCAAAGTATATATTACCATATAATGAATATAAAGCTCTTTTTGTCAAATTTCTATCTCTTTTACTCTTCTCTACTTCTTGTATTATGAGTTTCGTATAATGAAGACTGGCCAAACAAAAAAACAAAGAAAATTTACATAATTACATATTTACATCGGTAAAAATGATTAATAAAGCTAATTAAACAATTTGAAGTAAATTCCGTTGACTAGAATTCCCAGTGCTTCTTTTTCCATGTTCTCTAATTCAAATGCATTATGTTGCTTGCATTGAATAATCTGAAAAGGGCCTTCCCACAAACTATCAAACTTGCCATGTTGGCTAGGCTTTACGACTCTTTCATTTAATTTTACCACTAAGTCCCCGCATTTAATACCTTGGTCAGAGTTCTTCTTGTCAAACCACTTTTTAAACACATGTTGGCGGTTACACATGGCTTTCAGGGATTTTTCTCTTTTCTCTTGCACCTCCAACAATTTAGCCAACCGGACCTCCATGGCTTCATTTTTTTCGACCTCTAGAGACTTAAGCAATTGTAGTGCGAGAATTTCCATAGATATAGGCAATAATGCTTCCTTCTCGTATACCAGCTCATACGAAGAAGTCTTTAAGACTTGCTTGGGGGTTATTCAGTCTACCCAGGGCACTACTTTAAGGTTTTGATTCCACTCTCTTTGATGCTTTGACTTGATTCTTTTAATGAGTCAAACTAAATTTTTATTATTTGACTCGGCTAGACTATTTCCCTACGGGTAATAGTTCGAAGATGTCTTTAGGAATATGTCGTGCTTAAGTGCAAATTGACATACCTTTGAACCCAGGAAGGCCTTTGCATTGTCAGAGATGATGGTCTTTGGCAGGCTGAACCTTATTACTAGTTCCTCGAGGAAGTTCACAATCTCTGCCTCTATCAAATTCTTCAGGGGCATGGTCTCGGTCCATCTGGTGAAATAATATGTGGACATGAGGATCCATTTATGTCTAGTGTTGGAAGTGGGATTAATCATTTTGATGAAATCCAGTCCCCACTACGCGAAGGGTTCTTCAACCACTATCGGATTTAGAGGCATTGCTGAGTTTTTCCTCCTTCCTGTGAAGAATTGGAATTCTTTGCAGGATTTAACCAGAGACTGTGAGTCATTGAACAATGTAGGCCAGAAGTACCCAACACACATAATTTTGATGGCAGTGGTTTTTGCAGAGAAATGTCCACCTGTGGGACTGCTATGAAATATTACTAATTTTTTTGTGCCTGCTCTGAGGTGACACACCACAAAAAAACACCATTGAATTTCCTTTTGAAAAGGACCCCTTCAATGAGCACATATCCGCTATTCTACAATATATAGAATCTTTTCTTTCGAGAAGGAAGGCCCAATGGATATTTTCCAGTCTGCATGAATCTCATTCTATCTACCAACCAGTAGCCTTCAGACTCAGATTCGTTCATTAGAACAAGCTCAACTTGTTCCTCCTCATCTGCCACTTCTTCATCACGTGCCAGATACTCGCACAATCCTCTTCCTCGCACGATCTTTGTGGGATTGACCTCAATGTTATATTTGAGGATCTTAGTAATCCAGTTGGCCCATTTTTGTGATTTCTCCTTCTATTATGTACTCGCGCACACTGGAATGCGTGGCATATACAATCACCTTTTTGCAAGATATGAGATGTCAGAACTTTTTAAGCCCCTTAACGATGGCGAACACTTTCCTTTCAAAAAAGGTATAGTTCATCTCATAATCCTTTAAGGTTCGAGAGTGGAAGGCTATTGGACATTCTCCCTTTCCTTCATCATCCTTCTGGGTTAAAATAGTAGTGATGCTAGATTTTCTACTGAATACATACATTATGAAGTCCTTTGATAGGTCTGGGTTTTCTAGAATAGGAGCTAAAGAAATAGCATCCTTAATCTTATCAAAGGCTTCTCTCACCTCCTTTGTCCATTTAAACATTTGATCCTTCTTGAGCATCAGGGTAATAGGCCTAATTAATCCTACAAAATTAGAAATGAATTTGCTTACAAAATTTACCTTTCCCAGGAAGGATTGAACTCTGTTTTTGTTGATTGGTAGGGGAAGTTCCTTGATTGCCTTCACCCACTCTAGATCGATTGTAATTCCATCTTTAGACACTACATGTACCAATATTTTTCCTTGCAGAACTCTAAAAACACATTTTTTTGGGTTCAGGGATATCCTGAACTCCTGGCATTTTTTAAAAACCATCTCAAAATGATCATCTTTTGACTTAGAGAATACCATTAGATCATCCAAGTAGATCAAGATGATATTATTGATCAATTCTCTGAAGGTAATATCCATTGCTCACTGGAAGATAGCTCTCACATTTGAGAGTCCGAAGGGCATTTTTTCATAGGTGAACATTCCCCACTTGGTAGTGAATATCATTTTGTGTCAGTCCTCCTCTTTGACCCAGATTTGGTTGTAACCAGAGAATCTATCCAACAGAGAAAATATTTCTGAGCCAACCACCATTTGCAAGATTGACTCCATGGAAGGCAACAGGTAGTGGTCCTTTAGGGATGCTCTGTTTAGATCCCAGAAATCAACACATACGTGGATGTCTCCATTCTTCTTTCAAACAGGAACTAGGTTGGACACCCATGTGTTGTTCTTGATTGAGGAGGTGAACCAGGAGTGAATTAGCTTTTTCAACTCTTGTGCCATTAATGCCTCAATCTTTGGATTCACTGGCCTTTGCTTCTGACAGATGGGTTTTTCTCCTTTTGTCAGTTCTATAGTATGCTAGATGATTTTAGGATCATAGCCCTTGAGGTCATCATATGACCAGGCTACTACTCCTTCATATTTTTCACAAAAAATGTATGATCCTTTCTTTATCATGCTGCAGAACA
This sequence comes from Sequoia sempervirens, assembly GCA_007258455.2. Classification (NCBI taxonomy): domain Eukaryota; kingdom Viridiplantae; phylum Streptophyta; class Pinopsida; order Cupressales; family Cupressaceae; genus Sequoia; species Sequoia sempervirens. The sequence goes on along the minus strand of VDFB02271358.1, from coordinate 1,180,531,395 downwards.
TCTTTTCCGACCTTAAGTTTCCTTCCATCCCTGACCTAAAGATCTGCATAGTCACTTTTTTCTGCTACAAAATTCCTCTTGTCATTCCTTGAATCATCACAATCAAATAGGTTTTTGAGAGTGTCCAGTCCTTTTGGAAGCTTTTTGTACCTCAACTAAATAATTTTCCCTTCATAAGCTTCTGCAATTTTCAATTAGAGCTGATTAACAAATTCTCTTGAATGCTGAATGAATGAGGCGATGTGTTCATCACTTTTGAACACTAGCCAACTCTGGTCATTATCTAGGATTGCTAGTCAAAAAATCACTTGCACAGAGTGTATGTTATCAATTAGGTTGGAAATAGGGTCAAATTGAGATCCTATCACCGTCATGCGATTTACAGCTGCATTCTGCTCTTTGGGGACCTTTTGGATATTGAACGCTTCAAATCCTTCAATTAGGTCCCAGACTCTATTTCTATAAGATCTCATGTGGAAATTCTTTGCTGCAGAGACCCCTTGGACTTGATTGACTATTAGCTTCGAGTCTCCAAACACCATTATTTGTTTAATGCCCATCTACTCCGCAAGACTTAGACCTTGCACAAGGCCTTCATATTCAGCTTCATTGTTCAAACATGCAAACTAAAAGTGAAAATATCTAAGTGTTTTTTCATTAGACAGGGATTTCAAACATATCCTGGCTCTTGCACCAACTTTACATCTTGCTCCATCAAAATGCAGTGTCCACAGCTCTGAGGCTTGACTGTACTCTGGTTCCTTCTCAACCTTCAAAATTACTTGATCCTCATCATAAATGACATAAGTTCCCAATCCGATGGCATGATAATTGCTGAAAGGATCATTGTTTATAAATTCAATCAAGAGGACCTCTTCTTCATCCATTCGGTCTCCGGTCACCTTCTCATCCTCTAGTAACTCAGTACAATACATTTCATCTTTGGTGATAGAGGTATGAGTAGCCTCAAAGTTGATTATGGCTTCATTTGCTACATGTTCCGAATGCAAAGGTTCAAACACTGTCTTCATTTTAGCTCCATGCTTAGTCCTAGGAATCAAGTGTGACCAATCTAAGGAAAGATATCTACCTATCTTGGAAGTGAACTCCCAGGATAAGCAGAGACCGAACATGGGAAGAATGTAAATGATCATGGTATCTTGTGGAAATGTGATACTAGGGTAGGAGAATAGATTCAAGGGGAGGTTCTTGATGACACCTATAGTTTCAACCTTATTCCCATCAAGTTGCGTAACATCTCTATTTAAAGGTTCATAGCTAATTCCTAAGGCTTCAGCTATTTTCTTAGGCATGACTGTGGTGCTAGCACTAGAGTCAATCATAGAATTGTGCAATAGCTTCTTACCCACAATAAGAGTCGAGAAGAATGCTATCGATTTAGGCTTACCTTTAATTTTGGTAGAGGCTTCCTCTTCATTTTTTGTGAGAACTTTGGCCTGAGGTGATGGATCAATGAACTTTCCTTTGGATGGTTGCTCTGTTGGCTCCATGCTTGCATCTTCCAGTAGGGCCTTCTGTATCAATGACCTCTACTTTAGAATAGCTAAGATATCCCAAAGAGATACATTAGCAGAGGATTTATTTAATTGTTCCACCACATTGAATAGCGGTGGATTCACAGACTTTTGTTCCTTAGGCCTTGTTATAACAATCTCCTTGTGTGGCTGAGATTGCTGTGCAATTGTGGAGGTACTAGGAGCTTGGTCAGGAACACTTTTGGGCTATGGAACAACCGATTTTCCCATGAATCTCCTCTTTGAGTGAGTGTTATAATATAATTGCACTTGCAGGGCCTTTGATGTGGACACATCATTTGCGAACACCGCCTCCTCTTCTTCCATCCATGAGAAGAGTGTGTTATCGGGAGCTATATATGTTTCTTGCTCTAGGGACATTCCTTGCATATGCACGGTGAGTACCACATTTTCCATTTGTGGAGAGGCATATACATAACCTCCTGAATCTAACACCACACCTTGAATGCACTATTCCACCACTCTTTGTTGTAGATTGCCGTGCGGGCAATTTTGGGGCATGTGTGCTTCATTGTATGGGAAACACCAAGGATTGATATCATCAACAAGATTATTTTTCCCCGCTACCAACTCTCTATTCGAACTTGGGTGAATATTTTGCAGCATAGTAGGCATCGACACTATCTGATTATTTGTTTGAGCCTGCGGATTCATGCTCACACCTCCTTGGAACTGGTTTTGCTGGTAGGAAGATCTTCCGCCATGGTAATTTTGGTAAGTTGGATTTGGGGGCATGGACTGGTTCTGCTTGATGGTAGTTATTTCATTTGAGATGTTCCGTAACAACTCCTTTACATCACTCATCTCATCTTTTGAAGAGTTAAACGTAGAAGCAACATTTTGCAATGTGCTTGGATATGCGTACATAGCTTGGGGAGGAGCAGATGTACTGGTAGAAGCTATCTCCTGGGCAGGAATCGACAACTCTGCTAATATAGGCATATCAGGTCAAGGCAGTAGCTTTTCTGCATATATCAAATTATTCTTCACCTTAACAACAATGTTATATGCATCTAGAAAGATGTTCCCACCAAGGGACTAGATCATCATCGCAATGTCGACGTTGAGAGAATTTAGATAGAACATGAATTCCAAATTTGTAGGTGGATGGATTGCTGAATGGATCCTTTTCCAAGTTGTGTGAAATTGGGCATTAAATTTGGTCATGGCCTCCTAAGGAGCCCACTTTATGGTTGCCAGTTGTTGAAATAACGATGACCGATCTCCATTGTTTGAAAACCGCTCATAGAAAGGATCTTCGAGCTGATCCCAGGTATCGATAGTATTGGCTTCCAAAGTGTGGTACCAATCTAGTGCCTTGCATTTGAAAGAGGTTTGAAGCAATCTCAATGCTACATTTTGATTGACTACACCATGCACCAAACACACGTCCGCCACATCTTGTAGATGATCAGATGGTGTTTTCGAGCCTTCCCCGATGAATTTTGGTAAAGATTTTAAAGCAGAGGTTGGGATAGGAGCCCAAACGACTGGTACTACTGGTGCTATGAGAGGGCTTCTAGTGTCCCATGCTACAAAATTTTTGTTAGCCATTGGTAGCGGGACTAGTGGAGGAGTCAGGATGTTTACTAGATGGGTTCTTGCTTGTACTGTTACCAGTGGTGGCACTAGTAGGCCAGGGTTGTTTTTTGTTTGGGATCTAGTAACAGGTCTATGGATCATACACCCACTTTTAATTTAGATACATTCAAACAAGTCTCAATGGGCATGCCAGAAAAATAACTGTTGATGCCTAAAATTGCTAGGCGAACAACCTTATGGGAAACTCAGTTAATGGGGGACCAATTGTGCTAAACTAAGTAACCTCCAGGTTTTTTAAAGAAGCCGACTCCTTCTGTAATTAGGGGGTTGGAATGGGAAAAGGAAGTAGATATATTAAAATAAGATCTAATCTAAGGTAATGCACCAAGAGTTAAGTATGGGCATGGTAAATATTCCTTTCATATGAGATTTAAGGGCTCGTTCAACAATTTGCATGTCTAAAAATGTGATTGTACAAGATGTGTGATATATCAAAATGCTGATCACATTTTTCCCATTGCTAGATATACAAAAAATAAGGATATGATGCATATGGATGGAGGGAGTATGTCAGAGAATTAAGATGCATCTTGTATAAATGAAAATAATGTTTATGATCAACTTACAAACAAAGTATATTCAAGTGAAGATTATACTCATGACAATCTAAATGGAATATGTGAAGAAGTAAAAGAAATGCATGAAGTCATGCCTCTTCATGTCTCAACCAATGAAAATAATGAGAGTGTTATAAATAACCCATTGTAGGACAATGGTGTTGTTTTTGAAAGTGAATGTTTAGGCATTCATTTTGAAGATCCTAGGCATGGTTTATGTAATGATAAGATTTATTATGATGTTGAGTGTGATATCTATGAGCTTGATTATCTTTCTGCTACTCATGATTGCTTATATGGGGTTGATATAGAAGCCTTTACTTCATCTGAAGAAGACATTAATGTGCATATTGTTCAAAGAATGTGTTCACTCCTTAACGAGAAAGTATTGTGTTATGATGAACTTCAAGGATATGGGTTAGAATTTCTAGTGGATGATGATGCAAATGAAGCTATAGGTTTCTCTATTAATTCTTTTATTGACCATGCTAAATATGAAAATGATTTAGATATTCATTTTGATATAGTAGTAGGAAATGTTGACTACAATACTCATTGTAGCAGTGAATGTGTTATGAATAGTGACTATGAGAAATTTGGCTCAAGATTAAATTCTGAATTATTTGAGCCCTCACTTGAAACATTTCACATAGGGTTGTATGATGATTTGAAGAATGAGATTGACTTTGTCCTTGAACCTGAGATGGAAAGTTTTGTTGATGCATGGGATACTGATGTCTTTTTTGAAAGACAAAATTTAAACACGGACAATGATATTATGGATGTTGATAAATCTTGTTTTCATATCATTGGGTAATATAATAATGTGATTGAGCTATATTTCTTAGGAGATAAATGTGCTTGTGATACAATTTAGTTGAAGGAGATATCTGTGTGTGAAAATTCCTTTTTTATTACATAAGAGGATTGCATACCATATGTGGGGCATGATATTTTTATTGAGCCTAATGCTTACAAGAGTTTCAGATTTGATGTGCAAATAAATGATGAGATGAATTCTCATAATGGCTCTTTTCAAGTAGACTACATGAAAATTTTCAATTTCAAGATCAAAATAGGAAAGTTATTGTGTATGACAATGATCCAACTGATGAGAGATGTCACATTGATTACTGTAGAGAGATGTCACATTGATTATGAAAGTGATTTATTTGATAAATTTGATGCATGTCTTTCACATGATGAAAAATTTCTATTAATGTCTGATCTTAAATTGTAGATTGACATGAATAGGGTTAACTGTGGCCATTTTAGTGATATAATGAAAGATTTTAATGGAAATATCAGTGAACATGCAGCTTGTGACTGTGTTTTTAGATCAGAGTCTAAACATTATTTTGAGAAAAAGATTTTTGAAAAATGAAGATTTTTTTTTTTACCTTTTTGGATTCTCAGAGCCACAAAAAAAAATGTCTAAATTTTCAAGCCCTAGGTTCTTTGTAAATAAGTTTGTGCATTCTTTTTTCCCTTTGTCTACATTTTTGGCCTTGGTCTATGTTCCTAAGAGTTGTCTAGATTCTCAATTTCCTTCATTGAATCCAATTTCCCTAAACAAGAGCCACTATTAGCATGTCTGCAAAATTTTGGGTCTTTGTCAAGAAAGTGCAATGGTTTTCAAAAATGTAAAGTTGCAAAATTGCTAAAATCCAAAACCCTTGCATATGCCCTTGAAATTTACTTCTATTTTATTATTGACTGCATGCCTTGGTCATCTACTTATTTAAGTTGTTGCCCATTCCCTCCCACTTTGTTCTTTTATTGGTTCCCAGGCTTAGCTTACTTGCCTAGTTAGTTTTATGGACATGCATATAGGGTAACTTAAGTGACCATTCCCTTTGGGCCCCACTTGAACATGTGTCAAGATTATGAAAGATTGTAAGCTTATTCTTTGCCTACCCCATCATGTTTGTGAACTCACAATATTGTGACATTTTTTTGCATCTTCATTATAGTGCATAAGCCCTTTACATTGTAATTTTTATGTCTTTAGTGCATAAGGAAAATATGCTAAGTGGTAGCAGGAAGAGATGAGATGCGTGTCAACTTCAAATTTGAGTGCATAAGTTATTTGCACCATTTTTTCATATCCTTGATGCATTCTACTTATGTGCTGAGCCCCGACCTTCTTCACAGATGGACACATAGTTGGTTTTCATTACAACACATTCTTGAAATGAAAATATTATTCATTCAGTGCATTGATATCTAGGTAATAGAAAATTCAAGGGACACGTTTTTGTTTCTCATTGCAGTACAAGGCTTCTACATACCACATTTTCATCAAAATAAATTAATTTTATTTTTGTGGTAGGATTAGAAAACTCGCTGACCATCCATCGTGTCACAACTTTTCAGATCAACATATGAAATTCAAATTCAAAAGGGGCTGCAATAGTGACACATGTCCGGTGTTTTAAGCATTAAAAATGTATTTATATTGGTTCGAATTTTCAAAGGGATTCAACTTCCAATCAAAAGGTTTTTTAAACCTAGTCAAGGTAATTAAGGATCATTGGTTCTGCTCATGATGAATTTGATTGATGACTGTACAAATCTAAAAATGTCTGAAGCATATCACACACCTAATTTCACTTATTAATGAATTTTTTCACATAATTCACCTAATTCCTTTGTTTGAAAAAAGCGCGAAATCAATGACAAAGGTGCATCGAAATAAACTTTCACTTTTTTCACCTAACTTCTATGCTATATTTCACTATCTAGAAAAATGTGCAAGGAAGGTTTCTCAAAGTACATACCCAACCACCTAAACCAGGAGGGCACTGGAACTCATAAACTCAATCAACTCAATGTTTGGCATGAATAACGAACTCCATCATTATAGGGTCTATGTAGTGACTCTCCAAGGGGACCTCTCTAGAGCTTAAGTTTTCTCAAAGCAATGTGTGCAAATGAATGGGGAATTTCTTCAAAATAGGCACATATACCCTCCTCAACCTAGGGTTTGACCCTAAAATTCAGTTTTCTAGGCTTTTGTGCACCCAAGTCAATATTTGAGCCTTTCTAGGACTTATTTTTGTCCTTTATGTAGTTGAACCACTCTTGTTGCCATGTTGCGATATCAACCCGAAAGTCAATTTTTTCACTCAATCTCTCAAGGGGACAACATACCATCATTCGTTTTGTCCACTGGGGCACAGTGGGAAATCAAGAAAAATCAGTTTTTTTTTTTTTGATTTGAGCAGTATCAGTTCTTTGAAGCAACACAATAGGTACATCGCTTTATTGAGCGACATATGTATAGACACCTAAAAACATCTGAAGTATATCACACCTAATTTCACTTATTAACACCAATTTTCACATAATTCACCTAATTCCTTTGTTTTATTAAATAATGCCCAATTATTTAGTTAGATTCACCTTATTCTCCTATTAATTGAATAATTAAGGTCATTTGATTAATTCATCATTTTCTCCCCTTTTGATTAAATAATGTCAAATTATTTAATTAAATAATAATAATCCTCTTTGATTAAATAATTCCCAATTATTTAATTAAAGTTTCTTAATTCTTCCAACTTGCACAATTAAATGATTTTCATGAATTGTTTAATTAACTAATTTTCCTCCAATCCTCTAACTTGCACAAAGAATATTCCCTTTTCAAATTTGAATTCTTCCCTCCAACTTAAAATATCTCCAACATAATTCATAAAATTAAATATTGTTGAGTCTCTCATGGATTAGTGACCCTTGATCTAATCCTTGATCCATGTCTCATGATTATTAATCATTTTATCCACTCTTGATCCATGTTTTCATCGTCAATTCAATTTCATCCTTTGATCATCATTTTGAATCCTCACCATTGATCACATTCCTAAATCTATAAATACTTCACCTTTCAACATGAAATTCATTCACAATATTTATAGCACCCTTACTCTCTTAAATTGAGCACTCACCTTTGAGAAATTTGAGAGAATTTTGAGAGCATTTGTGAATTAATCACTTGGAATTGAGATTTTGCATAATGGATTAGGAAAGTTTGAGCAATCTACATCATAACACACCAAATTTGATTCAATCCATAATGGGATTGGGAGGTTTACATACTAGTTTAGGTTCAATTGCTTTAAATTATATTTAATGCTTTTGAATTGAGTCTTTCTAGTATTGTGTAATTTAATTTCATTGAGTATGGAATTTGATTGATCATAATCTTCTAGTTTCTTATTGTTTTAAGATCCTAATTGTTTTCATTTGAATGTTATTTGATCAATTAAACTTACCATGCAAAAATATTTAGGTGAGTTCTTCTTACATATTGGCACACTTGGTGGGGCCCACATCCCTATTAAATCTATTTTTTGTGAAGTTTGTTGAATTTATAGGTTGCAGGAAAAATAGAGCACTTTTGTTTTGGTAGGTCCACGCCTTTATTAAAGGTCTACACATATGCAAGTGTAAAGGTTCACACCTTTCTTCAAATCTCAATAGTTTTATATCTTAGAGTAGTCTTGTGCCTTTGTTAAAGGGTTGTGCCTTTGTCCTTGTTATCCATTGAAATTGCACCCTATTGAACCTGATGTTCAACACCTCAGTGTAACATGGGAAAACCTCTAAAGCTATGGGTTACTTGTAGACAGAGGTCAACCTCTGGAGAAGGCCGGATTCCTAACTGGTAATACTACTTAACTACTAATATTTGTAAGGAAAAGGGAGAAGGAGTGCATAAAAATAAAAATTAAATCCTATGGTGATGCACCAAATTTTCTCAAAACAATGAACAGCTGCTTAACACTCAATTTTCAATCAACTAATAAAAGATGAGATGCACAACTCAATACTCATATGATACTGCATAAATGTTTCATAAGAAAGCTACGATACATACAGTCCTAGAAGGATGATAAGTTCTCCTCACAACTAAAACTATTTGCATCACTAGCATAACCTATAACCTGCAATATACATATCTCCTCTACTTGAAAGTGTTATTAATGAGATGTATTAACAAGGAATAAGAAAAACTCACATGTAAATATATCAATCATTCAACACATTCAATGAAACAGATAACTGAGAAGGCAGAAATTGCTCTCTTTATTGATATCCAAAGGTGAAACTCTACCATACAATGTTCGTAAATGAGTTCAAAACTCAGTATTCTCCTCTAAGGACTTATAGAAGTCACAAAAGTAGAAAAAATGTAAGAACTCCCTACCAAAAAAGGAAAAAATGCCATATATACGAAAACTAAAAGTGTCGCCCCTTTGTTTTAGGGTTTATAAAATATCAGTTTCTTCAGAAGGGTCGACCCTTAGATTTTTTGTAGATTTTTTGGAAATAAAGCTAATGCATTCAATGTGCATCCTCCATGTCCATGTCAGTGAAAGATCACTCCAGGGATGGCCCTTCAGATCTTTTGCAACCATGCATTTAATGTACTATCCTCTAGCCTCCGTGTCCACTCTCGAACTTCCTTGAAGAGCTTCCTTGAATGCCCCTGGAGCATTACCATGAATATTGATTTGCTTTTTGCCAGCAGACCTTACAACTGTCCCTGAGATTGACGACTTCTTCTTTCTTTCGACCTTCTTCCTGCTCAAGATCTTTTTGTAGGTTGAATTCCTCTGCAAACAACTTCAGACTTTCCCATTAGATCTCCACACCATTTCTCTTCGAGCTGCTCCATCGCCTTTGATCTCAAGAAAATTCCGTGTCGTTTATGCTTTGTTGATCTCATTCACAGGGGGAGTCAAACAGTCAAATGACTAATGGTTTTCCTTTAGTTCCCTCCGATTGGTTGAACATATGCCATGCAAGATCCCAGGCGGTCAAAGGTCATTCAGCCAGAATCGCATGTCGGTGAGACACTGGCCATATCTCCCTGATGTGATTGTGCTCTATAGCAGCGATCGACATAGCTCACCACTATTAGAAAGAGTTCATAGCGAGTTCCCATGTCTCCCCGATGTGATTGTGCTCTATAGCAGCGATCGACATAGCTCACCACTGTCAGAAAGAGTTCATAGCGAGTTCCCATTGGTCATATCGATATTCCTTTTTATTGGAAAATCCATCACTATCAGCAATACTTCCCAGTCAGCAGGAGATCATAGCGAACACTAAGAGTCCTACCGATATCCTTTTCCATGGGTAAGTTGATCACTATCAGCAAGACTTCCCTCAGTCGATGAGAGGTTATGCCGAAGGAAAACTCTCTGCGAGCCCAAAACATTAAGCTGAGAGTTCCATTTATCGGCCAGACACCATCGGGTCGGCAAGACCTTTCGCCAACCCCTTCTATTTCAGTGAGACCCTACTTAGTTGGCAAGACCTTTCACTGAGCTCAAAAATTATACTGAAGGCATCCCTCTGTCGGTAGGACCCTATCCCATTTGGCCATACTTTATGCCGAAGGAAAACTCTCTCGGCGAGACCACCTGCTTTCGGCGAGACATCTTGTCGAACTCAAACCTCGCTGCCAGGAGTCTTACCAATTCCAAATATCCATTTGGCGAGACTATATCGGGTCGGAAAGACCTCACATCGAAGTCTTCATATCTCGGCGAGCTTAGACCATTTCGGGCAGACCACCTTCATTCGCTGAGACATCCTGTAGAGCTCCTTTCTTTCGCCTAGCTCACTTCACTTTGGCAAGACCCTATTGGGTCGACAAGACTTCTTAGCGAGGCCTTCACTTGGTCACCGAGAAATTACAGTGAACCCCATTCTTTTACCGAGACTTCGCCCTTTCGGCAGGACTTCTCCTCGACGCTGGACGCTTCGGCGAAACCACCAATAGTCATTGAGACTTTATGCTGAAGCCTTCATCTCTCGGTGAGCTTGGACCTTCTTTCGGGGAGACCACAGTTGATCGGAAAGACCTCACACTAAACACAAATGACTTGGGGACCTGAGGCAAAAATCAATTCATTTGGCCTCCCTGAACACTTGAAAAATTAGATCCCTGCCTGATTGAGCTCATAGGTAAAAATCGGGGAACAGTCCTTTGACAGTCTTGCACTTTTATTATAATTTTTGCACTTCTGATAGAACAGTCCCACACTTTTGTTTGATTTAGCTTTTCAATTTCATTTGAAATTTGGATTTGATCGTACTCTAATAATTTATTGTTTCCTAATTTTTCTTTGATAGAGCTAACTGTTACAACATGTGGCATGTGGAAAAAAGATTTTATTACCATTTATTTTGAAGAGCTATAATCTAGGACTCATTTTTCAATTTTGGTCCATTAAAATGAATTCACATTTACTTTGGTGTTTAAAATTGAACAAAAAAATTTGTCACATTTACTTTGGTGTTTAAAATTGAACAAATGTCTTCTTCATTGTCCTTTGGTGCTTAAAATTGAACAAAACAACTTGCATATTTTAATTGGTGCTTTAAAAATTGAACCAAACATTTCAATACTTGGTACAATTAAAATCAATTGTTTGTCATGTCTTCCATGATTGGTAGGTTGAATTATGTATCCTATCCCCTCATGTCTTGTGTGAAATTGGGTGAAGAGAAATACTTCTAGCATTTTATTTTCATTTTAGCCAAAGGAATTATTTATCTATCCTCTCCCCTTGTGCTACATGTGATCCTGGGTGATGAGAACATAGCAACATGAATCCTTCCCTTATTGTTAGAAGGATTTCCTAAGGATTTCATCACCTTAGGGTTCAACCTCAAGTGACACTTTTTGGTGCTATAGAAATTGGATGAGAGTGAAAGTTGTAGTTTGATCCACGCATGTAACTAAATAGACTTTCACTAGTGGTCCCAAGTGATTCCATACATGAGGAGATGTCTAAGAAGTTGATGATGTTCACAAACTTCCACCCACTACGAGCCAAATTTTTTAGAAGCACAAGACCTATTGAACATCCTCTATAGTGGTGCATCGTGGTGCTATTGACATGAGAAGTCACTCACCATGTCTTGTCCTTGGTTGAGGTGATAAGGTGTCTTTTTAGAACTTAGTTCTTTCAAGGTGAGGGGTGTTAAGGTGGTACATGACCTTAGTATACCCTACTTACCCATTCCTTGGATTCAGATTAACATACAAGTGTGGTGATCCTACTATAGTTTGACATCCTTGTAATACCACTAAATAGGTTGTACTTCATGGTGTGTTTTCTTGTGGAGACCTTGTAAAAAAATTTAGCACATGGACTTGTGGAAGAACACACACAAAGCATATAATATCAATTGAGTTAGCTGAATACATTGTTTATTATATTTTTACCATTTGCAAATATAATAAAACACAAAACAAACATCAAACATGCTAAAAAATTTGCAAAATTTTAACCTTTGAACAAGTTATAGTGCTTTTGTCTAGACAGTGCCATGCTTTTGTATGCATCTCAGTGCTTCTATTTTTATCAAAACATCGCCTTTTCTACATCTTTGTGTCTCTGTCTACATCACCCCACTTTTTTTCTAGAGTCAACTTAAGTAACTGCAATTCAATGCTTTTGTTTTCCATAGTGCAGTGCTTTTGTGGGAATCAACACACCTTTACAAACATCATTTGCACTTTTGAAAACATCCTCGTGCTCTTGTAGTGAACATTGACATGTTTTTGTCTAAATAGTGACATGCTTTTGTATGTTTGAAAAATACAAGTTCAAAATTTTTAAAATATGGTGTATGATCAAACAGACCTTCAATAGACCTGATTTTATTGAAAAAAACAAACTAGTGATAATTTGAGTTATTCAAAACAACAATGAAATTGTGACTTTTAACTTCATATTGGAATCATCAAAAACATCATTTATCTTTAGGTGGATCAACTTTTCAAATCAAACAATAAACCATCAAATTCAATTCACTCAAAATAGCAACTTGATATTAGAAATTATTCATTTGGATCTCGACCTTCACATCATTTCTTAGTTTGTCATAATACTTGGAAAACAATATATTTTACAAGTTGTTGCCTTAGTGTTAAGTTTGGCTTTAAATGTTTAAAATTTTGGGTATCCTTCAAAATTTAAAACATCCACCTTTAGTCATTGGTCCTTTGGTCAATTTGCAAACCTTGTCAGCTGTTGGATGACTTTCATAACTCACCTTTTTCCCGACTTGGCCTTGTCTTTAAGTCTTTTCCTTTATGCCTCGGTCTTTGAATTAATTTATGAACTATTTTGTCATACACTTGAGTTTTATAACCTTTCTATTTTGTGAAGTGTTGTTTCTTTTAAAAGGTCATCAGAAAGTAAGTAAAGTTTGATTTGTTTACTCAAACTCATGTTAGAGCTAACATTCATTTCCTAATCATGCTTTATCCCAACTTAAAGGTGACAATATCACTTAAGGTGGAAAGTAAAGAATTATTTGTCAGAGCGGGTATTTTTTTCAAACCCTATCGGTCATCGACTATATTCTCAAAAGTTGTTCAAATATCTGACTTTCCTGAAGTGTACCAAGGTTACCTAATATTTTCACCAAGTGACATGTGTCAAGCATTAAAGGCTGTCAGTATTGGAGTAGATGAAATAAATGCTTGATCGTGTAAGATTAAGCCACCATTTTAAACATAATCATTATGTTTGGGAAAGTGTGATTCTGGAATTTGAGAAGAACAAACCTACAATATACTTTAAGAGAATGATTTGAAGTAGGGAAGGGTGATATTATCAGGTAAAGAGGTTTTCCTGAATCATCTTGATAATTAATAATTTCATTTTACATGGTTGAATTCCCTAGTATAATGAGATACAAGTATTTGGGTTATGAAAATTTAGCTGGTCTTGATAGTTCTTTGCCTAAAGTTGGTGACACAAGGTTAGGGAATATCAATTTAAATGAATTTAGGGCGAGAATTCATAGACCAAATAGGAACCCAATCACTCAGAGGGTAATAGAGAGTGGTGTCCTAGAAGCTATTGCATTTCTTGTAGTAGTACAATGCACTAAATTAGTATTGGAATGCATAGCCTATTACGACCCAATGATGAGGGAGATATGCACAAAGGACAATAATCTCTTGATAACCTTAGATAGAGCTACAATTACTGGATGTTTTAGATTACCAAAAAGGGAGGTTTATTCCCATTTCAATTTTACTTTGTCTCAAGGTTCTTTTTTAGAGAAGAAGTGATATTACTGAAATTCCATTGCTAAGGAGTGGTTTGACCTACTAAAGAAGGGAAAAACACATCTTCCCAAGAAAGTGCATAAATCACATTTTAGAGAGGAAATCTCTGACATTATTGTGTTGCTTCATTGGGTAAGGGGAAATATGAATGCACATTACTTCAAGGAATGGATATATTTCTTTGTGCAAGTAATTTGTGGAGGTACACAGTACTTAGATTGGACCACAATAATTAGTGACCAAATAGATGATATGATAAGCGACTTTGCTATGAATATATCACTTTATATGTCCTCTTATCTCTTCTATGTGTTAGAATGCATGAGATCATGGATTGGTTTGAACCCTATGGAGGTTTTTTATGAACAAATACAAATTTATTATTATTATCCTGACTTGCACAAAAACCATGGTGGAGTGTTCACATGATTTCTATTGAACCTCTCAACTTAGTTCATCTTGAAATGATAGAGGATAAAATAGATCCTGATGAAATTCCTCTAGATGTATTTCCTCAAAATAATTCTTAGGTGCTTATTCCCACTTTCCTTCCTTTCACCATAAGCGATGATTCTCATATCACTTGAATAAATAAGCAAGCATACTTTGGAGAATCTGTTTTGGATATGGAAGAGGAGGCTCCTCTTCTAACATTGTTGATGGTGTCCTGATACCTCATCTTGAAGACCGTAGTTCCCTCCTTAAGGGGGATACTACTAAAGTTTTCATGCACCCTAAATCCTCTGAAAAGGTGATTAAGATAAGAAAATTCCTTACTTCTAAAGAAGCTAAGGAGCACTCCAACCTTTTACATTCTCATCCTGATATCTTCGCTTGGTCGTATGAGGAAATGCCTGATATTGATGAGTCTATAGTTTTTTACAATATTGTCTTATATCTTGATGTCAAGCATGTTAAGCAAAAAATCTAACAGATCAATCCCAAAGTTTTTTTGTTGGTTAAGACTGAGATAGAGAAGCTATTAAAAGTAGGCTTTATCCATCCAATCGACTACTCACCTTGGATTTCAAATATTCTTGGCATTAGTAAACCTGATGGTTGTATTCATATATGTATTGAATTTCATGACCTCAATAAGGCTTCTGTTAAAGATGATTTCCCATTACCTAATATCGATATGATTCTAGGCTTAACTACAAGCCATTCCTTGTTGTCTTTCATGGATGGCTCGTCAGGCTATAATCAAATCTATATTAACCTACAAGATCAGTATAAGATGACCTTCATTACCCCTTGGTGTATCTTTTGTTATCTGGTCATGCCATTTGGGTTAAAGAATGTAGGCATGACTTACCAATGGAAAATGACCCTAATTTTTCATAATTTTATTCATAAAATTTTAGAAGACTACGTTGATGACATCTTGGTGAAATCCATAACCCATCAAGATCACGTGGGAAATATTTGTCTCATATTTGAAAGGCTTTGACTCTATAAGATGAGGCTCAATCCTCTTAAGTGTGTCTTTGGTGTGGAAGCAGGAATTTTTTTGGGATTCATAGTTTCTCATCGTGGAATTGAAGTCGACATGAATAAAATTGATGTAATTGTTAACAGGCGTTGACCTAGGAACATTTATGAATTGTAGAGTTTACAAGGGAAGATTCAAGAAATTCATAGATTTATATCTCAATTGGCTGATCATACCCTTCCCTTCACTCGTTTATTGAAAAAGGATGTTTGCTTTATGTGGGATGAGGAGTGCCAAAAATCTTTTGATTCAATACAAACTTATCTAGCCAATCCTCCCATATTAATGCCAGCTATGCATGATATTTTTTTTTCTTTACCTTGCCGCATCACCATATGCTTTGGCAACCTTGCTTATTCAGTATGATGATGCCAGAAGAGAAAGAGCGGTCTATTACATTAGCCATGTCCTTTTTGATTATGAAACTCATTATTATACCATGGAGAAACAATGCCTTGCTCTCATCTTTGCAACACAAAAGTTAAGACATTATCTTCTTCATGCTGATACACATGTCATTATGAAAAGTGATCTTTTAAAGCATTTGTTTTCTAGTGCTGACCTTGCTGGAAGGTTAGCGAAGTGGGTAATGTTTCTTTTTGAGTTTGACATAAAATTCATAACTAAAAAGTTGATAAAAGGTCAAGTGGTTGCTAATCAATTGGAAAATGATCCTTCACCTCACTCCTTCCCTAGTCTGGACATTTTCCTTAATGAGGATATTTTCACAATTAGTCACGATCTTGTATGGGAGACATATTTCGATGGATCAAGATGTTAGACTGGCTTCAGAGTGGGTGTAGCGTTAATCTCACCTGAAGGCACGCCAGACCCTCTCTCCTTTCGACTAGAGTTTACTTGCACCAATAACATTGTTGATTACGAAGTCCTTTTTTCTAGCTTGCTTTCTGCAATCACATTAAACATACAACATCTCCATATACATGGTGTCTCTAAGATCATTTTGAATCAGATAACGAGAAATTATCGAGCTAAGAAAAGTAAGTTGTCTCAATATCAAGACCTTGCTTTGAGCTTAATTGATTCTCTTCTTTCACAATAGATAGTGTCCCTAGGAGGGAAAATTGACATGCGGATGCCATGGTGAGCGCTACATCCTTGGTGCCTTCAGATAGGGATATGAAAGAATACCACTTCATGGATCATATTCTTCACTCTTGCTATTTTTGATCAATCTGAATTTGATGCTTTTGTGTGTTCTCACATCGACTTGAGAGAATGGTACTCTAACATCTACAACTATCTAAGGACTAGAAATTTTACCTATGATGCGACAAAAAATGACCGCACTTGGATACAATTTTTTTTAGTTTGTTATGTTCTCTTATCGATTGTTCTTTATTGAAAATCTTATAACGGTTTACTTCTTCGATGTCTCACTAAAGTGGAAATACCCCTTTCCCTTAAGGAAGCTCATTTGGGTTCTAGAGATGGATATTTTGGTGGTAAATCCCTGGTGCAAAAATTGATTCACATGGGATACTTTCAGAAAATGATGGAACAAGATTCCTTTGATTTTTTCAAGTGTCTGCAATGTCAACAACATAGCCGTCTTATTCATGCTTTTGCTCAAGAATTGAAAAATCAGTCCTCTCCTTGGTCATTCATAAAATGGGGGTTGGATATTATTGGGAAGATATCAACTCCTTCTTGTAAAGGAAATGTCTTTATCATTACTGCTACTTATTACTTCACAAAGTGGGTTGAAGCTATTCCGCTTCGATCCACAACCGCTGAGGTTATCTGTAGCTTTCTTCTAAATAATATCATTGCTCATTTCAAATTTCCTTCCACATTTGTTTCTAATAATGGTACCCAATTTAAGAACAAGGAAGTGAAGCAATTCTTGGAGAAGTTTCATATTCAACATAGATTTTCTACACCTTATTATCCTCAATCCAATGGCCAAGTAGAAGCATCTAATAAGACTGTTGAGCTCATTCTTTGGAAATTAGTGAATAAACATGGTAAGGATTGGCATATTCAATTGATGTACACATTATGGGCCTATTGCATGAGTGTTTGTATGGAAATGGGCACAATGTATTACAACCTCGTATACAGTCCTGAAGCTATCATGCTTTTAGAGTTGGAAATACAATCCTTGCAGGTTTCCCTTAAAGGGTTAATTGATTATGAGACTTACTGCTTTAATTTTTTGCATCAACTTGAGATGCTCGATGAGTGCCGATTGCAGACCCTCAACTACCTTAAGGCTTATCATCGATCGTTATCTAGGTAGTATGATCAAGGTGTTCTTGTTAGGACTTTCAAGGTAGGTGACCTAGTTATCTACAAGAATCAGAGAAATATAAATGCATCAACTAATCAAAAGGGAAAGTTTAGTTCTAATTGGTTAGGCCCTTACATTTTCATCTTCGTGTATGGTTCTAGTGCCTATGGATTTTCATCTACGGATGGGACACCTCTAAAAGATCCTATTAATGCAATGCACCTTCATCGATGCTACGTGTAGTGTGTATGTGTCACATATGTAACGTTCACCCCCTCGGGGGTTGTAGCATCATGTATGTTGACATTTCTTCATCAAACACATTATGATTTTTTTGTGTTATGATGTAATCATGTGTGTGAGTGAGAGAGAGACATACATGTGTGTGTTTTACTATGCTATGTATCCATGCATTACATTGCATATCTTGGTTAGGTAATTGGATCATCATTATATTTAATTAACATACATCCATGTGTGTTTATTAAATCATGATAGCATCTAATTTAACATACATCCATAAATACAACATCCATCAGATAATCATACATGAATATAAAGAAGCATAGATGAAATAAGGAACACCATGATATCATAATTGGTATCTCATGTATATAGATATTGAATGTCATGTACATGTGTCTATATAAGAGTAAAATTGCACCCTTGCAATTTCACTTATGTATTTGCATCCGCTTTAGTTTCCACTCCCTTAGCATCTTGAGTAGGCTCATTTTAGCTCCTGCATCAGCCTTTTTCCCCTCTCAAGATCCTCCAACACCCCTTTTCAGTAGCTACCCTTGTGTGCCAGCTTTCCATCAAACTTGGTGCTTTTCCCGTTTTTGTCATTTTGTAGCATGACATGTTTGGACACTAGTGCATCATGCAGACATCCGTACACCGCAATAACATCCTGTGACATTTTAAAGCTCAAACGATCATTTCCATGCATGTTTTCCATTGGTCAACGAGTTTTGTCGATGGTAACGACTGGGGACGCTCAAAAACTGTTGAAGAAGCTTCTTTTCTCTCTTTTAAAGTCATCCCTTCAACTCATTTTGGCTCTCTAAGAACTTCCACAACTAGCCCCATTCTACCAAATTTTGGCCTCACTCCAGCTTTGGTTTTAGCCTTCTACACTTCAAATTTTGCTTGTGTAACTCCATATAGCTTGTTGTAGCAGCTTCAAGCTATCTCAAGCTCTCTTTACAACACCATTTTCAACTCCATCTCCCTCATTTCATGCTTGTGAGCATCTTGGGATTCCATATACCCCTACTATTTGCATACTTACTTGGTGATACGGGTTCTCCTCCTCAAGTGGGGTTTTCTTCTATCACCTCTTTTGTGATACAGGTTCTCCTCGAGCGAGGATTGCTTTTATCACATGCTTACTTGGTGGTGAGGGTTCTACTCCTGAGTAGGTTTTGCTTTCACCACATGATTTTTCCATTTCAGTTACTGTCTCTATCTTCTTGGCTGTCCGTGGAGGTGGGAACACCAAAATAGGGGTTTGACTAAGGAAAACCCCTATACAACCCCAACATTCTCTCTAGATCTTATAGATGTAGGTTTTGAAGACATTCATTTGGTGGAGGCCTCATCACTCATGTGGTTGTAAGTATTTATTTCCTTTCTTCTTATTTTTATTAGTTTTACTTCACTCTATTTCAATTTTGTCACTTTCCTACATTTTAATATTTCTTAGCAGTTCGAGTAGAAGTAGCCTCTTAAGAATTTTCTAAGATAAACTCGCTTCCCGGTTCGTACGAGACTCCAGCGTACCTCTAAGATGCTAGTGCACCGCGCTATCGTCTGTTTTCTGTGTTGATGTCCTTTGGCCGAGAGCTAGTCAGTTTGTCCAAAAAATCTTTGTGACTTGCTCTTTCAGATTTTGAGACTTTTGTGTTGTTCCATTGAGGTAATATAGGGCAGTTCACCCCATGAGGCTCTCAGAATGAAGAGAACTCATGAGTAGTGAATCCCCCTATATTACAGTGTCGTTCCACTATCATAAAAAAATAAGTGGTGATTGTATATGTGTATCAATGTCTATACATAAAAAATGATCTATAAAATATCTATCATCACTACAAAAATGATATATAAAAATGGATCTCTACTCCCCTGGTGTGTGGCTCCCTGAGCCCTTTGGGTTTGGTGGGTGCTGATGTTGTGGTTGGATGATTGAGACAGAGCGAGACTTGTGCAATCAAGGGATGGATACTGCTAAACGTAGCCCTATGATCTCTCCCTGAAGGGAGGATATCTAAAGCCTGACTCACCTCAATGCATCCTACAACTACTGGTCTCCTAATGGCATCACAACTACCACCTACCCTGCAAGGTCATTGATCTATCTCTATAGAGATTCAGATTCCTTCTCAACACTATCTACTCTCGTCATGACCACATCTTGCTTAGATAGGGAAACCTGCAACTTTGCTGACACTTGGTCTCTCTCTAATCTAGGGTGGTAGCATCTACAGTCCATTGTATGATCTCCACCCGGTCCCTCCTCATAGGCCTTCCTCAAACGTGTGATTGGATCAAAGAGGTGGGAATTTTTCCCCACTAAGATTGGATAGTACATATCTAGGATAGACCCCTGGACTAGCACGATAGGGTCCACCTTTGATATACACTGAGCTATACACCAAGTCCATCCTCGTGTATCCATAGAAACCATAAAGAGAAGAGAACCATCAATATCATGAGATGTATATACACAAAACCAAAATGAAAGCATATACATGATATGAAAAATTGAAAGTACTAAAATTAAATAACATTGAACAAATACTATACCTGGGTTCCCTTGTTGCCAGTGTGGATCAGGAGGTGGAGCAATGTTAGGACCTACGCCGCCTGCATCAGGTGCTACTCTCGGAGCCATAGAGCCATCGCTGGATTGACAAAAGGTGCTGACATTGCTGCTAAGACTGGGATAGTGGGTGGAGGAGAGGACATCCTCCACCACTGCCTTGGCCTTGCCTCTACTGTACCTACCGTTGCCGCCTATTTTTGCTGCTGCTACCCTCTATCTCCATTTGTTTTCCTCAACCTCTATAGTGGCGGTGCAAAACCCTAAAGACTGGGATTCTCCTTAGAGCATCCATTAGAAATACTAGTGTAGGGTGATGTGTCAACCACCAGGTCCAAAATCCTCTGGCCATGCTGAAATCAT
This sequence comes from Sequoia sempervirens, assembly GCA_007258455.2. Taxonomy (NCBI): domain Eukaryota; kingdom Viridiplantae; phylum Streptophyta; class Pinopsida; order Cupressales; family Cupressaceae; genus Sequoia; species Sequoia sempervirens. Next base: position 1,180,510,639 of record VDFB02271358.1, on the reverse strand, counting down.
CGATCAAGTGCGCCTTTGGTTGGTCTAGATTGTCTGCATCATCATCAGAAGGGACAATGTCTATGATTGAATATTTCCAATGGTTTCCCGACTGCGTCACACTCCTTATAGCCTGTGCATAGGAAGGGACCATGGGAGGGATGGTCTAAATGATTCCAAACTACACATGACCCTCCTCTAGTAAGAGGGAATGATAACAAAATATGTGTGACCTATCAAAAATTGATCGCATTGCATGTTCCTGAGATACCTGCTATCATCAACCCACTAAAACCATTTGTAGGGATACCATCTGATATGCTCTAACCTTAAAGTATCAAAATACAAATTCCAAAATAGTAGATTCCCATGCCTCCACTACTTGATCAACTCATACTAGCAAGCCATCGAAATTGAGTAATCCCTCACTTGGGGATACCCGATTGGAGACATTCATGTGAGGTGAGAGAAGGCCCACACCTGTAACAAGGTTCATGTGGTCAAGATCTAAAACTTGTAATGCATGTACCTACTTGGAACTCATGGTACAAGTGTGCCAACATGCTGTATCCCCACGCAAATACCATCCTATGCTACTCCATTCGTTTGATAGTATGCACGAGGCCCCCGTGAAGGTGAGAGACTAGCACATATATTGTGACATGTGTGGCCATAGTGATGACCATGACCCATGATAACAAAGGAACCATAACACTGGCTTGCTTGAACCAGTGGGTGTATATATGGCCAATCCCATCATTGTTATTAGTGTGACCCGAGTAGTATTGGACTCATCTTCCTGCCCCTACATGGAACATGTATCATCTATGGTGATCCGCTGCCCACGGATGGGAAGATTGAGGATGTGATACATGTCCTCTAGAGTCACACTCATCTCACCCATCAGGAGGTGGAAGGTCAACGTGGTGGAATCCCACTGCTCCATCAGTTCCATCAACATATGCTCTTGGTATAGCATCTTTGGCATGCAATAAATATGCCACAAGCCAATCCACCATAGAAGCACCTCCTCATCATTAGATAAACATTGGTACTGGTCTCAAACAAGGAATAGTACCCTCCTACTGGGATGCTCCCTAATCTCTAGATAGTCCTACAAAAGTAAAAAAATTCAAGTCAAACATTTGATCCAATTTTTTTTGAAAATTTCCTAGTAGCGCCTTTGAGATGCAGGCATTTCGCATAGATTTTTGCATGACATGATTTCATCCTAGGTCCACCATTAAAGTTGGATGGACGCCATCACACCTAGTAGAATTTAGTGCACATATGGGTCCCCAACACATCGGTGGGATGTCAATGTGTGAGGAGGATGCATGCAAAAAAATGGGACACTTGCACTGTGCTTTTGTCTAAAATCTATATAAAAATCTCAAAAAATGCATAAAAACAATGTTTGAAGACTCACTTGGTCTAGCTCGAGACCCTTGGTGACATCCCACCATAGCTGGTTCATTTTGGGATTCTTGTACTCTTGTCCATGTGGCATTTTGCTGACTTTTCTCTCACAAAAGTCAACAAAAATTGTGATGAATAGTGAAAATGACCCTTCTAGGGGGCCAATTAGGTATATATAGCCCCCCTAGGGCCCATTTTTCCCAGCAATTGTGGTTCCTCCGTTTCTCTTGATTTTACCTCACTAGGCTGGGGGAAAACTTAGGAGGGGGCATATAGTCACCTTTTTACCATATTTTTCTTCCAAACCATTTAATTTTTTCTTAATCATTCTTCTCGCCTTGCTAGCTTCCTCTAAATTTTTTGGACTAACTTAAAATTTGAGTTTTATAGAATCAAATTTTGCACATGCTTTCATGACATGTGATGTCTGCTTGTCGAGTTTGATTGCTAGGGGCATCTTTCGTACCTATTTTCTTGACCTCTGCATCCTCTATAGTATTCTTTTAGCACAAAAATTTGTAAAATTTTCAAGTTTTCATGTTTTTTCTCTTTTCTAATTTAGTGTGACTAATTTTTCCCAAAATCAAGCCCACTAAAATGGGGGAAAAATGTAATGTCACAAAATTGCACCTTAGGGGCAATTCAACATTTTCATATTTATCCTTGCATTTATTACACCTAAGCGCATCTATGAGAAGAACCTCATGGGACAAAATTTCATTATTTCAACCCCATGAGAACCAATGATGAAGCAACAATAGTCTGCCACCTCTTTTCCCAAAAGCTGATGAGTTGGATGCTTGTGCGACACACAGACATCTACGTGATGCACTAGTGTCCTGGTGATTTACAAGTTTTAAATGAGGAATCTTGGAATCTTGACTCATGACACACATCCCTATAGTCAAATTTCTGAGTCTAACAGATCCTCTCACCCTTGCAACAACAAAACTACCTTTCTTTCTCTCATTTTGGGGGTTCTCTCACATTCTTGACTTCACTCTTACCATTTCACTCTATTCTCTGCCTCTCCTTGCAATATCTCTTCTATGAGTGAAGCTCTACTAGATTCAGGTCCCTCCAAGATCCAAATCTCCTTTTCCAACATTCAATGGTGTGTCCATGTGTTCAAGAGGGGTTCGAGGATTGTTGGTAACATGCTCGTGTTCTGTATCTATTTGTGAATAGAGTACTTTGTTTACTTGCTATTCTATGGTGTGGGTTCTCCTCCTTGAGTGAGGATTGTTTTCACCACCCTCTATTTGTCTACTCTGTTTACTTTTTCCATCTATTTTTCTGTTCATGGAGGTGGGAACACCAAAACAAGGGTTTGACTGTGGAAAGCCCCGAAATATCCCCAACATTTTTCCTCATTTTTCTTGTGTGTAGGTTTCCAAAGTGAGGCTTGGAGAATGGTTTCAAGTGCTTGGCTGATTGTAAGTTCTTTCTTGGCTCTCCTCTATATTTTCTAGCATTTCTTTCTTTCTATTTATTTGTTCTATCGAATAAACCTTGAGTCTGAGCATGTTACTATGATCTTAGCATCTTTGTTCAAGATTTTGTTTCTTTGTTTGCCTTGGATGCCAGTGCGCTGTGATGGAATACCGATACCAAACTATAATCCTTTGGCCGAGAGCTATTCCTTTTGAGTTAGAGATCTTGAAACCCCACTCTCTTAGATTCTGAAGCAGTCTTCTTGAATAAATATCCTTTATACAACCTTCTTTGTAATTTCTTCATTGAGGAATGCTTGAGGTAGTTAAGGGTAGTTCGCTCCTTGGGATTCTCTTGAGAATGAAGAGACTCTTGAATAGAAAATCCCCCTTCTCTTACAAGTTCAAACACCACCATCCACCTATCCAAATTTTTTGATGTCCATGATAATCCTATGTTTGATCATGATATATATGAAAATCAATTCTTTGATCATGATTTCATTTTTTTGGGGACATCAAAGATTATCCCCTTCCATCTTATGATCCCCTCCCTTCCACTCCGTCTCATGATTCCTCTCCAAATAAAAATTAAAGGATACCTTCTACCCCATCCAATGATCCTCTTCCCTCTCATGATAAATACACCCCTCCCACTCCATATTATTATCCAGATCCATCTCAATATCAAAGAATCCATCCATCGCATGATACATCTCCAAATCAAGATCAAATAACATCTTCTATTGATCCTCTCCCCTCTCATTATCCCTTCCCCTCCACTCCAACTCACAATCCCTCTCTATATGAAGATAAAATCACACTTTCCATCCCATCAAATGATACTCTCCCCTCTAATGATCAAGAAACCCATTTGAATCCATTTCATGATCCCCTTCCATATCATAATCAAGAGAAAATTATACCATCCACTCCATCACATGATCCCTCCCCAATTCAAGATCAAATAATTCTTTCATCTCCATGTCATGATCATAATCCTCCACAAGATTGCATCACCCCTATCCAAGCTACTCGTGAACCCCACACCAATCAAATGGGTTCTTCTACCTTCATCCAATCTGGTTTCCTCCATGAGCCCATCATCCCTTCCATGTCATACCCCCCTCAAAATGGACTCACATTTTGTTTCCAAAACAACAAGTATCCCATTGGAAAAAATATTTTTCAAACTATGTATTATCAAGACAAAGGGTTATGCCACCATGAGAAAGGTATACTATAACCCATCTATATAAAATAAAACTAGAATTATCATGGCATTGACTACCAATGTCAAGCTCAAGGAATTGGTACTCCTCCCAAAAACCAAATCCCTCCACTTAAGTACAAACATTCATATCCTCCACCCTCCAAATTTATTTTGCATCCTTATATTCCAAAGCCAAATCCTTCATCCCTTCTATCTATTTTGGTTCCCTATGTCCCAAAACCAAGTCCTTCATACCTTCCATCGATATTGGGTCCTTACATTCCACCACCCATCACTCCTATTTTAAAAACCCTTCATCATATATATCCATCCTCTTATAGCCCCGTTGATGGCAATTTTGGCACCACAACAATGCAAACAAAATATTGCTACTCTGCTTCTCCTGAAAGAGAAAGGCAACACATGGATGCCTTAGCTCCCAAGGTCTTTGTAGTTGGGTCTCAACTGTACTGATGTTACTCAGTGGTCAATGCAATAGTAATATTCAAGGGGCCTGCTGGTGTTAAGCTTCTGGATTGTTCTAAGATCAAGCATGAAAATAAAGCCTACTTTGACTGGGTTTTTTAAAGAAACAACAAAAGATAGATCAGGGTTTTGAAACAGAAAGAATAATATTTCATCCAACCTTAACCAGACTTGTTAACTTCAAGAAATTTGTAAACCAAAACTTTAGAACAAGATAAGCTTGTGATTGACACACAACCTCTTTCGTTCACAGTGCTAATTCGTATAACATATTTTAATTACCCTTTAAACAAAAAAAACACAAAATAATATTTCATTCCTTGAAGGCTCCACAAATCAAATGATCAAACTGAGACAAGTATCATTCAAGAACACAACATGAAGTAGATTAAACTATGATTGCTTCTACTGTTATTAAAATAGATAAACAATGTTTACAAAACTGGCACAATCACAAGTGTACAGAGAATTTGTGGCTCCAGATTGTTTTCAACTACACTAAGAGAATTCAGAAAATACATCACAGTTTGTACTGAAATCTAACTGCTAACCAAGAAGACAAAGAAGCTCTCATTACTGAGAATCAAGATGCAACTCAATCTCCTTCCGTTAACTCGATAACTCCTAACCATTCTAATTCTAAAAGCTATTGATCTAAAAGTTATTTTAATCTAGAAGTTTTAATCCTAAAAGTTCTAATCATAAAAAACTCTAACCTCTTCAAAGAGGCAAGAATGCCTTATATACAAAATGCATCAAAATAATGCGCTATCCTCCTGTATTAGGGTTTACAAAATATCTGCTTCCAGGAGAGTCGGCCCTCAAATCTTTTGAAGAAAGTCGGTTGTGCATTCAATGTGAAAGCCCTACTGTCCATGCTCACAAAGGATTTCTATCCTCAGGAGAAGTTCTTTTGAGCCTTTTGTAGCTGCTGCATTTACTCCTCTGTCTCTGTGTCCATCTTTGAACTCCACCGGGGTCACCTTGAATGTTTCAGAATATCACCATTAATATTAATCTGCCTCTGCCAGTGGTCACCACAACTATCCCTGTGAGTCACAATTTCTTCATTCTTCTTGGCCTCCTTTATGTTCTGGACCTTTCTATCCGTTGACCACCTCTAGAAGCACCATCGAGCCTCCCTATAGATCTTTGCGTTATCACTCGAGCCGATCCATTGCCACCTATTTCTCAGAAAGAGTCCATCTGGTTTGCATTCCGTTGGCCTTCTTTCCCAGGAACAATCAATCGGTTAAAGGGACCGATGAATCACTGTTTAGCCTCCTCTGATTGGTTAGGCATATGCCAAGCAGGATCTTGAGTGGTCAAAAGGTGGTTCGCTTAGCAATTGCATGTCAGTGAGACAACCCTAGTGTCTCCCTAATGCGATTTTGTTTTAACAGCTATCGGCATAGCATGTGGCAGTCGGAAAGACGCTTCGGCAAGCTACAAAAGTTATACCGAGCTCCCAAAGACCATCGACAAGATCACATCCTTTCACTGAGACCAAATGGTGAAGCTGTTGTTTTCTCTTGGAGTCTCCCCGATATCCTCCTTTACTCGAAAATCCATCGTTGTCGACAAGACCCTCGGTGAACTCCCTTTCATCCTCACTGAGCCCACTTTCTTCCCTTTTGGCGTGACTTTCTTCCTTTGCCAAGACCTTTTGGCGAAGGCATTACCCTCTTGGAAAGCTCCACTTGTTTCGGTCAGACCTCGCTTTATGTCGGCATGACCTTTGCATGTTGTCGTGACCTCATAGCGAAGCCCCCTCATTTGCTTGGAGTCTCCCCGAATTCCTTTTGTTGAACTTCCTGCGCCAGCCTCTCTTTTGTTTCGGCGTGACCTTCATGAGTCAGTCAGACATTACACCGAGTCCCATATCCTTCGGCGAGCTCATCTTATTGGCAGGACCCCTCCCCTTTGGCAAAATTTTTTGTCGAAGGCAGCACCTCTTGGCGACCTCCCTCCACTGTCGCCAAGACCTTTCTGTAGTCACACCGATGCATTTTCTTTGTTCCACATGTGTCGTCATAGCATTCTCTTGTCGGGAAGATGTCTTATAGAAACCTTATGTCTCGGTGAAAGCCTCCACATGTTCTCTCTTTGGTCATCGAGACTTACTAATTCTCTCACCTAATCCCCTTGTGGCATGTCGGTGTGACTTTATGAATTCGCCGAGACCATATGTCAAAGAAGATGACTCCCGCTGATGTCACTTTGTTCTATGTTGGGGAGACTTATTTTCTTCGCTAGGACCCTATACCGACATCACAACCTTCTATCAATCCTTGTCATTGGTGTGACTTTGGATCATCGGTGAGACCTCCCTCTGCATTCATTTCCTTTCACCGAATTCCAGTGTCACCAAGACCCTCTCACAGTCACACCAAAATGAAATCTTTTGTTATATGCATTTCGCTGTAACCTCCCCTTATTGGGAAGACGTCCTATAGACACCCCATGCCTTGGTGAAAGCTTTACTAGCTCATCCCTTTGTCACTGTAACATACTGATTCTCTCACTGAAGACTCCCAATAGACCCCCCTTTTTCACTGTGTCGGTGATACTTTCTTTCCTCGCCAAGACTTCTTGGCGGGGAGAGAACCTTATGGCGATATAAGAACCCATCAAAAGGTGGTCGACAAGACCTTTCATTGAGATCTTTAAGAAATATCCTCATGCACATGACTTGATCCTACAAAACAAGGTCTCTATTAGCCTTCTATATCATGAAAATGTCCTGCTCAAACTTACCCATAACACTTCTTATTTTACTATACTTCATAAGCAAAGACTTACTTCCGGCGGGGGCAGAACCAAAAAAAAAATGGAATCAGGATCAGGGTCAGGATGGGGATGAGCCAGGGAAATAACCAACATTTCCAAGCTCACACCCTGAACCGACCCCACTTCCGTGAAGAAACTGAAAATGCAAAGGACGACAACCAAAACACTGGCGGAGCCGAAGCAAAACGATAGACATAACCGGGGTCAAAACCAAATACGAACTAGAAACTTTGCCGCCTCCGAAATCACCCGAAAAGAGAAAAGAATGGAACAGAAAGAAAGAGAAAGGGGAAGGAAAACCCCATGACCAAAATAGAGGAAACGAGAAGCAAAAGAACCAAAAATGCAGAACTGGGATCAACACTAAATCTGAACCAGGAACTTTGAGGAAGTTCCCGGGTTCTGCCCCAGTTCCGGTTTCGGGTCCGCCAGAACGAAAAAGAAAATTCCCAAGGCCGAAAGAAAGTTAAGGCAAAGGACATTTATCGACAAAGACCAACGAAGAGGGAAGAAAAGGCGGGGTCAGACCCGGGATGAGACCTAAACGATGCACTTTGAGAAAGTTCAACATTCTGAGTCGGTCCCAGACCCGACTCTGACAAAGAACAAAGGGAGAAGGCAAAGAATAGTCGGAACCAGAACCGGGGATGAAACAAGACCAAAACCTATAAGGAATTTCCAAGTCCGGTATTGGTCCTGGTTTCGCCTTCGACATAACTTTGAAAGGAAAATTCCTAAGGTAGAAAACAAAAGGAAAAAGAGAAAAAGATAAAAAAGAAATGGGACCCATTTTCATCCAAATCAAAGTGGGGTGGTTATGCAAGGCATAACAAATGACGACTCGGCTGGGAAAATGGTTTAACCATTTTTAAGAATCTGAAGGATTCAGCTACCCAGAACTCTTGGTTCATGAACATCACAACTCTAGTTGGGTCAGTTATAGCAAGGTTGAGCTAGGATCTCAAATGTAAGTCAATCAATGGCTACCCCCTGAATCAATGTGTGTGCTTGATTATGCATCACATCTCTTATGAAGTTTTCTTCATCTTTTGGAAAACAATGTGTAAGATTTGAGCTACATGAGTTGACCTCCTTTAGCTGTCGTGCAATGATATCCTGGGCATTGCTCCGCTGCTAGTTAGGCGTCCATAGCCCTGATGAAGATACCTCTAGTTTTCTCACAACATTTCTCTACTGCTAGTCAGGTGTCCATAGCCTCGGTAGAGATACTGGAATCACCCATTCATATTGAGCCTCTTTTATTTTTTCTTTTGAGGTTTTAGATATTTCATTTTGTTCTCTTTTCCTTTCAATATGTCAAATGTTTAACATCTGATCTGGGTCAAAAACTACCATGGAGCTCATGACAACACTTGGAAAATTGAATTTTTCACTCAAGTCTTACAACATTGCCATCCTAGGACAAATATACCATTACAAGAGGAGATGATCTTATTGATTTATGACAGATTCAAAGGGAGCCAATGAAGGTTACTCACTTTGCACCTTGTTTTCAAGACGTTCCACAACTCTTATTGGACGATGGGCATGAAAAAAATAATTTAGGACAAAATCACTCTAACAGAAAGCCTGAAAATATCTAAACCATTCTTCTGCAAATGACCAAAGTATGCTTCAGATAACAACCAACATTTTAAGATGTGAAGGATAGGTAAACCCCCTAAGAACAAAACAAAACAAAGACCAAACAACAAAGAAAACCAAAGGGGACATGGGGAGAACATACAAACCAGAAGCCACTTATAGACAAGAGCCACATTATTTACACAAAGAGCAACAACCTATTTACATAAAGCAAAGAGTTATTTACAAACAGGAGACAAAAGTTATATACATAATCGCAGATTATTTACATAAAGAAAAGAACACAGTACTTATATACAGAACCAAAATTAGCAAGCCTCAAGATTCAAAATAGTGCTTAAGGAACTACCCATTGACAGGCAATAGAACAGGTTCTCCATTTAGGCTATTCAATCTGAAAGAATTTTCCCCTAGGATCTCAACAATTTGATAAGGACCTAGCCAGAGTTTGTCAAACTTTTGGTGGCTGTCCTTCTTTTCACTGGCCTTATCCCATAACAGCCCTAGGTCAGATATCCTAAAAGCCTTTATCTTGGCTCTTTTGTCAAACCATCATTTGACAACAACCTAATGCCTAAAGAATTGTTGTAAGGCCACATCTCTTTGCTCTTCCAATTTTAACAAAGCAGCTAACCTGACCTCTATCCTATTATCATTGGAGTATAATTTCTACATGAAATCCAGGATAGGTATTTGCAAATGGGTAGGAAAGACAGGCTCTTGGCCGTATACCAACTTGAATGGTGAGGTGTTTAAGGCAGCCTTAATCCTAGTCCTATCTTCTCACAATGCAAATCTCAGCTGGGTATGCCAGTCTCTAGGGTTATGTTCTAACAATTTCTTAATCACCCCTAAGAGATTCTTATTGGTAGACTCTGCAACTCCATTTCCTTGTGGGTAATAATTTGAAGAATATTTCAAGACAATCTTATGATTATATGCCCAAGAAATAAATTCAGCAAAAGAAAAGGCAGAACCATTATCACATACTAGAGCGAAAGGTACCCCAAACCTTGTAGTGATGTATTCGGTGAGGAACTTGATCACTACCTTTGTGGTGCTGTTCTTGCAGGGTATGGCCTCTGTCCACTTTATGTAGTAGTCAGTGGCAGTTAAGATGAATTTATGTCCTACAAAAGAGTTCAGGTTAATCACTCCAATAAAATCTAGTGCCCACTGGGCAAATGGCCTCACCTCGTAGACAAACTACAATGGCATGGCATTCCCTTGGTGCAGAAATCTGGCAGATGTGACATGTTCTCACATGCTGATGGGAATATTTGAACACACAGGGCCAGTAATAACTAGATCGGAGGATTTGGTGTGCCAAAGAATCTACAGACCTATGACCTGTGCCATGCTTCCCATGAAACTCAGAAATCACCTGCTTGGCCTCTTAATGATCAAGGAATCTCAGGTATACTCCTTCGAAATTCCTCCTGTATAGCAACCCTCCTTTGAGCATGTAGTGAGCACTCTTCAGTCTCAAGGCTCTCCTTTGAGTTGGATTCATTTCTTCCGAACAACGATTATGGAGCATTAAGCAAATGACATCAACATACCATGGGTCGTTAGAGAAAGATTGGGTCGTGTATTGCTGATAGGTGATATTGTCGCCAGCGTTTTCCATGGACTAGGACAAGCCAGTACCCTTGACTAATTTGATGGGATGTATCTCCAGATTGAATTCTTGCAGGATGGCCATCCATTTGCCTCTCCTTTCTCCCAACTCGCTCTGCATGAGTAGGGACTTTACAGTTGCATCCAGAACTACAACAATGATTTGGCTTCAAAGAATGTAATGCCACAACTTCTTGACAGCTCGCACCAGTGTGAAAGCTTGCTTCTCAAGAGGCGGGTATTTTATTTTCGCATTTTTGAATGGAGAGCTCATGAATGCAATCGGTCTCTCCTCTGCCTCTGCCTTCCGTTGAGTTAGGAAAGCCGCACATGAATGTTCAAAGGAAAAAGAGTAAATGTAGAATGGCCTAAGATAGTCAGGGCTGGTGAGAACGGGTGCTTCTGAGATGGATCATTTGACTTGTGAGAACACCTCCTTTTCTTCCTCTATCCACTCTATTTTGGCATCCTTTTTCATCATTTCGTTCAAAGGCTTTACGATCTCTGCAAAGCCCATGATGAACTTCCTCACGAAGTTGATTTTCCTGAAGAAAGATTTCATTTCTTTCTTATTTCTCGGCCTAGTGATCTTCAGGATGGACTCGACTCGATCTGGGTCGATTGAAATCCCTCTTTCAGAAATTTTGTGCCCCAAGAGCTTTCCTTCAGAAACTCCAAACACGCATTTGTTTGGATTCAGGGAGATGCCATATTGGATGCACCGTTCCAAAACCTTGGCCAAGTCAGCAGCGTGATTCAATCGATCTTTGGAGAATACTGTCAGGTTTTCCATGTAAAAAATAATGCACTTATTGATTAGGTCCTTGAAAGCTATATCCATGGCGCACTGGAAAGTTGCTCCAACATTTATTAGAATGAATGGCATTCTCCTGTATGCAAAAGTTCCCCATTTCATCGTGAAGGCTGTCTTCATTCTATCTTCATAGTTGACCATTACCTGATTGTAGCCAGAGTAGCCATCTAGAAAGGATATCATCTAAGATCCATTGACTGTCTGCAACACTTCATCCAGAGAAGGGAGCAGGTAGTTATCCTTTTCTGAGGCTCTATTGATATTTTTGAAGTCGACACACAGCCTGATCTCTTCATTTTTCTTACGAACTGGGACTAAGTTAGCCACCTAGGTTGAATGGTGCACGGGGAAGATTATCCTAGCAAAGAGTAATTTCTGGACCTCTTTATAGATCAATGGTTCAATTAAGGCATTGACAAGGTGCTGCTTCTATCAAAAAGGCTTAACCTCAGGCTTTAAGGGGATAGCGTGAGTCATAACAGAAGCATCAAATGTCTGGAGGTTGTCATACCCCGAGGCAATCACAACAATATCCCTTTTAAGCACCCTCAGTATTTCTTTTCTAATTGCTTCTGGACAGGCCTTCCCTATATAGACATTCTTTTCAGGGCTAGCATCGGACAAGTTAACTGTTTCATATTCGCCCCCCTTTTCATCAGCTAATTTTTTCTCTCGAGCCCCTGGATTGGAGTCAAAAATTCTTTCTAGAGCAACCATTCCCTTGGGAATGTTATTAGTTTTCAGATTAAGGACCCCTTCTGTATCACAATCTCCAGGATTCCACTCTCCTTGATCCCTGTCGAAATCATCAATGATTTTCCCTTCAAAAACATCAGAACTTGCCAGGAAAGCAAGTATATGTTGATCATCATCGAAAACTTGAAATTTTTTTATATTGCCAGGAACAGCTGGGGTGGACATCAGTTCTACTGAAAACCTTTTAAATTTGGAGCTTTGCATAGGTTCCAAGGTGCTTGCAGCAACAGCCAATGAATCAGCCACTTGATTTTCTTCTCTAGGGATTAAGCTGATCCCAAATGCCTCAAAGTCTTCGATTAGATTCCATACCTTGTTTCTATATGCTACCAGCCTTTTATTGTGATAGGTGTACTGGTTGCGCACTTGCTTGACAACAACCTCTGAATCTCCTTGGACCACCAAGGTAGTGACCCTTTTTTATGTGCAAACATTAATCCTCAAGCTAGAGCTTCATATTTAGCCACATTATTAGTGCACCCGAATTGCAGCCTGTAAGAAGCAAAGAAAACCTTCCCTTTCGGGCTGGTTAGTACAATTCCAACACCACTGCCTGTCTTAGATTTAGATCCATCAAAGGTAAGGGTCCACAACTGATCAGGGGTTTTAGTTGATTCTTTTGTAGCTTTTGTAGGTATTTGGATAGGATTAACCAGAGGCGGGGCTCCTTGATCCTTTGCATCAGGTATAAAGGATGGGTATTCGATCAGTTCCTTTGGTATAGTTTCCAATTCCTGCATAGATATTTTATGTGACCCACAGTTATCCTCTGTACATTTGCTTACATCTTGGGGTTGCTCCTCAAAGACATGCTGATTTGAAAGCGTATTACGGGTGGGTTCAATTTGAGAATGAACCTCAGTTGAAGGCATCCTATCCCTGGTTAACATGGTTGCTTCCTTGGCCTAAAATGAAAAGTGGTCTATAGGGGTCTCAAGGCGACTTGTGCTAGCTTCCTCTGCTTGGGAAACTTGACTCAAAATGTCCCTGCAGGGTTGACAAGTAAATTCAGAATGACTTTGATAATGTACCCTACGCCAGTTAGGGAGTAGGAGACTTTGCAGATCTATATCTGCCCCTAAGACCAATTGGTCTTGTTGCAACTTTCTAATCAAGGCCCACTAATTTTCATTAATTGTGGAGTTAGGGAGTTTTTGCATCAACATATCTTTAGAATGAAGAACCGAGAAGGTTAGAATTTCCTCTTGTTTATAAACCCCCATTTCTGTCTCAAAGTAAGCCACCTCATTGGGACAATCATACTCAGTGATGCTATGCTTGAGGCGAGGCTCACTTTCAATCCTAATCTGATTAGGAATCCCTTTCCACGATAGCCACATATGTGAAAAATCAAGGGAAATATATCTCCCTAAATTTTTCATCAAATCTTGGCTTAGCATCATACCATAGGTCTTAGGGATATTAGCTACCTAGATGTCAATGTTAGTTAGGATCCTAGGATCAGACCCAACTTGGACATGTATGTTCTTTAACTCCCCCACTACATTAACCTCTGTTTTGTCTAGCTGAATGACTTTCTTATTGGTTTGAATGGGGTTCAATCCTAACCTTTTACATATGGAGAATGGCATGACATTCCCTGAAGCCCCCGAGTCCAATAAACAATTTTGCAGGTTCTTTCCAGAAACTCTTAAGCTTTAAAGGAAGAGTGGAGTACCTACCTTGTTTCTGTATAAGGCTGCATTCATGTCTCTAGTAGGTGCCACTTTACTTTTTCCTTTTGACTTATCAGCTTGTTCTAGAGCCCTCAGCACTATCTCCCTTTGAGCAGGGCACCACTTCAAGATGTCAAAGAATGATAAAGAAGTTTTCTATCTCTGCATCTCAGAAACAACATCAAATTTTGTGTTACAACTAGCAGTACCTTTGAAAATGGTAGAGGAGTTACCCTTGTTATGGAGATCAGGCGGGCCTTTTGGTGGAGGAGGATTACTGTTAGCACTTTGATTTGGAGGTACCATGTGATTAGGAGGCGCTGAGGTAGTGAATGGACCCTTACCTTGATTTCTCAGAAAGTGTCCTCCTTTAGTTTGAAAAGCCTGGGCATCATATGAATCCTCCTCTAGTTCATTCTCTTCTTGCCTTGGGAATGAAGGCTCCTCCTCAAAGAGTTCATAGGTCATTGCAGTATCTGTTGAGTCACTTCCTTTGTTGGCATTCCCTTGGAATGTATGGGCATCTTCATGTGCCATCTTGACCATCTTCTCTAGTTCAGGGCAATTCACCTTAGAATGGGTTGTAGTCTCATGTAGCCTGCACCAATTGGTCATAAAGTTGAGGTTGGCTACATTTGCAGTATGTGACCTCTCCTGATTTGTTTGATAGTCATGAGAAACTCCACCATTATTGGGCCCTGTATTCCATTGCTTGTTGTTGTTAGCCCTTTGATTGTATCCTCTATTTTGGTTTTGGTACCCTCTTTGGTTATAATTGTTGTTATTCTGATAAGTACCCTGGTTGCTACCATTTTGATTAGGTTAATTCCCTTGGTTTTGGGAAGGGTTCAACTGAAGCTGAGCCATGTTGTTTGTAACTTGAGACAGCATTTTCTTCAAGGTTTCTACCTCATTTGTAAGCTAGACTGTCTTCTCACTCTTCACATTCTTAGCAGCAAGTGGCTGACCACCATGACTTGGTGTTCCAATTTGGTTATGATGACCCTGGGAACTTTGAGGAAGTTGTGATTGCTGAAAGGGATCAGGAGTTCCAGTTGCAAAGAGTGGGACAGGTGGTTGAGTTTGTAATTTAGATATAGGCCTGTAGTGGGAAGGAGACATTCCCGAGATAGTATTAAATAAAGGAGTTGGGCTATGCATCTTATACACTATCAAAGGGAAACCTCCTCCCAGGCCTCCTTGTTGGGAACTGACTTGTTGCTGTAGCTTGATAGCTAAATGATAAACTTTGGATAGAGAATCAATTTCAGCTGGTAGGTAAGTTCTTTGCAAGAACAAGCCAAGCAGGGGGTCTATAACTCTAAAGTAAGCTAGAATGGCACTGTCCTCAGTGACTAGATATGGATCTTGCAATCTCCTATACATTCGCTGGAACCTGGTATTGAACAAGGGAAAGGACTCACTTGGCTCCTTCTTGATGGTAGCAAATTGATGATATAAAAGAGTTGGGTCCACATAAATTTTGAACTGATTAATGAAAGCATTTTCCAAGTTTGTCCAGCTCAGAATGGAGCCTTGAGGGAGATTAAGGTACCAATTATAAGCCATATAACTTAAGGAATAAGGAAACAACCTACAGACTACATCCTGGTGGGCTACCTGAGCTCTAGTACAAGCATCCTTGAAAGCCTGTATGTGCTCCTCAGCACTCTATGATTCAACATGAATGCACATAGGACAAAATTTCTCAGGGTTCTTAGGTAGGTCGTGAAAACCTCCAGGAATAGTCCCCAATGGAGAGGGATTATTCTGGAAGAATGCCATTGGTGGCAGTGGTGGTGGTTGAGCCAGCTGTTGTATGGGTTGAATCAACTATGATGACAATTGAGATCGATGTGATGGTGGATTGACAGGTATCCACTGGGGTATTGGTGAATAGCCTGGTGGAGTGAGCGGAGCTGATAAGGGTGGTATGATTGTTGCCCCAGTCTTATGATTCTTGTGTCTTGTTGGGGTCTTGAGTTCTATAAAAGGTAATAGATTCTCTACTGATCAAAGAAATATGTGGGCCTTTTCTAATGAGAAAGACTGAATGTTCTCCAGTTTTCCTTTCTAGGCCCTCCTTCTAGCCCTAGTTCCTGTTGATGGCGAATTTGGCACCACAACAATGCAAACAGAATATTGTTACTCTGCTTCTCTTAAAAGTGAAAGGTGACACATGGATGCCTTAGCTCCCAAGGTCTTTGTAGTTGGGTCTCAACTATACTGATGTTACTCAGTGGTCAATGCAACAGTAATATTCAAGGGGCCTGTTGGTATTAAGCTTCTGGATTGTTCTAAGATCAAGCATGAAAATAAAGCCTACTTTAACTAGGGTTTTTAAAGAAACAACAAAAGATAGATCAGGGTTTTGAAATAGAAAGAATAATAGTTCATCCAACCTTAACCAGACTTGTTAACTTCAAGGAATTTGTAAACCAAAACTGCAGAACAAGATAAGCTTGTGATTGACACACAGCCTCTTTCGTTCACAGTGCTAATTCGTATAACAAATTTTAATTACCCTTTAAACAAAAAAAATACAAAATAATATTTCATTCCTTGAAGGCTCCACAAATCAAATGATCAAACTGAGACAAGTATCATTCAAGAACACAACATGAAGTAGATTAAACTCTGATTGCTTCTACTATTATTAAAACAGATAAACAATGTTTACAAAACTGGCACAATCACCAGTGTATAGAGAATCTGTGGCTCTAGATTGTTTCCAACTACACTAAGAGAATTCAGAAAATACATCACAATTTGTACTAAAATCTAACTGCTAACCAAGAAGACAAAGAAACTCTCATTACTGAGAATCAAGATGCAACTCAATCTCCTTCTATTAACTCGATAACTCCTAACCGTTCTAATTCTAAAAGCTATTGATCTAAAAGTTATTTTAATCTAGAAGTTCTAATCCTAAAAGTTCTAATCATAAAAAAATCTAACCTCTTCAAAGAGGCAAGAATGCCTTATATACAAAATGCATCAAAAGAATGCAATGTCCTCCTGTATTAGGGTTTACAAAATATCTGCTTCCAGGAGAGTTGGCCCTCAGATCTTTTGAAGAAAGTCGGTTGGGCATTCAATGTGAAAGCCCTACTGTCCATGCTCACAAAGGATTTCTATCCTTAGGAGAAGTTCTTTTGAGCCTTTTGTAGCTATTGCATTTACTCCTCTGTCTCTGTTTCCATCTTTGAACTCCATTGGGGTCGCCTTGAATGTTTTAGAATATCACCATTAATATTAATCTGCCTCTGCCAGTGGTCACCATAGCTGTCCCTGTGAGTCACGGTTTCTTCATTCTTCTTGGCCTCCTTTATGTTTTGGACCTTTCTATCCATTGACCACCTCTGGAAGCACCATCAAGCCTCCTTGTAGATCTTTGTGTTATCACCCAAGTTGATCCATCACCACCTGTTTCTCAGAAAGAGTCCATCTGGTTTGCATTCCATTAGCCTTCTTTCCTAGGAATAGTCAATCGGTCAAAGGGACCAATGAATCACTCTTTGGCCTCCTCTGATTGGTTGGGCATACGCCAAGCAGGATCTCGAGCAGTCAAATGGTGGTTCGCTTGGAAATCACATGTCGGTGAGACACCCCTAGTCTTTCCCCGATGCAATTTCATTTTAACAGCTATCAACATAGCACGTGGCAGTCGACAAGACGCTTCAGCGAGCTACACAAGTTATATCAAGCTCCCAAAGACCATCGGGAAGACCGCATCCTATCACTGAGACCACATGGCGAAGCTCTTGTTTTCTCTTGGAGTCTCCCCGATATCCTCCTTTACTGGGAAATCCATCGCTGTCAACAAGACCCTTAGCGAACTCCCTTTCATCCTCGCTGAGCCCACTTTCTTCCCTTTCGGCATGACTTTCTTCCTTCGCCAAGACCTTCTGGCGAAGCCATTACCCTCTTGGTGAGCTCCACTTGTTTTGGTCAGACCTCGCTTTATGTTGGCATGATCTTCGCATGTCACCGTGACCTTATAGCAAAGCCCCCTCATTTGCTTGGAGTCTCCCTGAATTCCTTTTGTTGAACTTCCTGCGCCAGCCTCTCTTTTGTTTCGGTGTGACCTTCATGAGTCAGTGAGACATTACACCGAGTCCCATATCATTCAGCGAGCTCATCTTATCGGCAGGACCCCTCCCCTTCGGTGAAACTTTTCGCTGAAGGCAACACCTCTTGGCCACCTCGCCCCACTATCACGAAGACCTTTCTATAGTCACACCGATGCATTTTCTTCGTTCCACATGTGTCGTCGTAGCATTCTCTTGTCGGGGAGATGTCTTATAGAAACCTTATGTCTCAGTGAAAGCCTTCGCAATATCTTTCTTTGGTCACTAAGACTTACTAATTCTCTCACCGAAGACCCTTGATAGAATCCCCTTGTGGCATGTCGGTGTGACTTTATGAATTTGCCGAGACCATATGCCAAAGAAGACGACTCCCGCCGATGCCGGTTTGTTCTATGTCGGGGAGACTTATTTTCTTCACTGGGACCCTATACCAAGATCACAACCTTCTATCGATCCTTGTCATTGGTGTGACTTTGGATCATCGGCGAGACCTCTAGCCACATTCATTTCCTTTCGCCGAATTCTGGTGTCGCCAAGACCCTCTCACAGTCACACCGAAATGAAATCTTTTGTTATATGCATTTCACTGTAACCTCCCCTTATCGAGAAGACATCCTATAGACACCCCATGCCTTGGCAAAAGCTTTATGAGATCATCCCTTTGTCGCTGTAACATACTGATTCTCTCACCGAAGACACCCGATAGACCCCCCTTTTGCATTGTGTCG
Source organism: Sequoia sempervirens (assembly GCA_007258455.2). Lineage (NCBI taxonomy): Eukaryota > Viridiplantae > Streptophyta > Pinopsida > Cupressales > Cupressaceae > Sequoia > Sequoia sempervirens. The sequence continues at coordinate 1,180,492,029 of VDFB02271358.1, read as the reverse complement.
GTGAGACTTTCTTTCCTCGCCAAGACTTCTTGGCGGGGAGAGAACCTTATGGCGATATAAGAACCCATCGGAAGGCAGTCGGCAAGACATTTTTTCGAGATCTTTAAGAAATATCCTCATGCACATGACTTGATCCTGTAAAACAAGGTCTCTATTAGCCTTCTAAATCATGAAAATGTCCCGCTCAAACTTACCCATAACACTTCTTATTTTACTATACTTTGTAAGCAAAGACTTACTTTTGGTAGGGCGGAACCAAAACAAAAACTGGAATCGGGATCAGGGTCGGGATGGGGATGAGCCAGGGAAATAACCAACATTTCCAAGCTCACACCCCGAACCGACCCCGCTTCCGTGAATAAATTCAAAATGCAAAGGATGACAACCAAAACACCGGCGGAGCCAAAGCAAAATGACAGACATAACCGCAGTTGGAACCAAATACAAACTAGAAACTTTGAGGAAGTCTCCAAGTTTCGGGTTCAGATTCTATTCCGAACCCGCCTCCGACGTCACCCGAAAATAGAAAAGAATGGAATAGAAAGAAAGAGAAAGGGGAAGGAAAACCCCATGACCAAAACAAAGGAAACCAGAAGTGAAAGAACCAAAAATGCAGAACCAGGATCGACACTAAATCTGAACCAGGAACTTTGAGGAAGTTCCCAAGTTCGGCCCCAGTTCTGGTTCCGGGTTCGCCAGAACGAAAAATAAAATGCCCAAGGCCGAAAAGAAAGTTAAGGCACATGAAATTTACTGGCAAAGACCAATGAAGAGGGAAGAAAAGGCGGGGTTGGACCTGGGACGGGACCCGAATGAGGCACTCTAAGAAAGTTCAACATTTCGAGTTGGTCCCGGAACCGACTCTGACAAAGAACAAAGGGAGAAGGAAAAGAACAATCAAAACCAGAATCGGGGATGAGACAAGACCAAAACCTAGAAGGAATTTCCAAGTCTGGTATTGGTCCCAGTTCCGCCTCTGACAAAACTTTGAAAGGAAAATGCCTAAGGTAGAAAACCAAAGGCAAAAGAGAAAAATATAAAAAAGAAAGGGGATCCATTTTGATCTAGATCAAAGTGGGGTGGTTATGCAAGGCATAACAAGCCCCACTCAAGATCAACAAAGGCACACATACTTGAAGATATTTCAACATCATACCTACATAAACCCATCTATAAGACCTCAATATAATTTCTCTCCATCAACCAATCCGATTACACTTGGAAGAAATTTGGATCCCAAACTTTAAATTCATAAGTCCAAAAATCCACATACATACAAGGATCAACATTTACGATAAAAAACACATGCCAAAACAAAGAAAAATATGATCGAAAAGAAAAAAGATAAATCTGAAAGGCCACAAAGGACTATCAAGAAAAAATAAAAGAATTAAACCATGTGGATTCCAAAACTACTCATAAAATAAATGTATCCTAAAGGACAATAAAAAATTGCATCCAAACTTGCTAATCCAATAACTTCACCCAATAATAAGTTGTCCAATCCTCCATCTAATGATCCTTCATCTTCCAAATCTATTTTGGGCCCTTATGTCCCAAAACATACTATCCTTAGTCCTCCATCATCTCCTCATTCTATTTTGGGCCCCTATGTCTCAAAATCCACCACTCCATTTAATTCAAAATTTACTCCTCTACAACTCCACCACTCAACAAGGTGTGTACCAATATTGATTTTTCCAACATTTTCATCCATTCATCCATAAATATTCCAATCCTCCATCCATTATCCAATATCTACCCTCCATCATTCCATCCATCTTATCCAATCCTTTGTATAGACCATTATCAATTTCACCCCCCTTACCATTATTCCACTAACCTTTATGAGAATACCTCCAATTTCCATGGCCTAATGGAGTACATCAAAGGATACCATCCATGGAACTAGATTCTTGAGTCCTTCCTTTTTTTCCCTATCATCCATCAACTATCTTTAAAATTTGACTATCCTTATCCTTATCCTCATCCTTCTCCATCCTTTCTATTCCAAAAATCCAAAAAGAAAAAAAAATGAAAAAAGTAAAGAGAAATAGTTTTTCCAATGGTGAAAGCCACTTCTTGTGGCACCTTGGGCAAGTACCATGATGAAAAACTAGAAAACAAGTGTCATGTGTAGCCACCCATCCTCTTGCACTCTAAACTTGGGGGAAAGCTCTGTCCATGCTACCTACCACATCTTATCCACACCTTACACTATCCCTCATCCCCTTATCCATTATCCTATCTAGATTCCATCCCCTTTCCCCTCTTTTGATTGTGACAAGGATAAGGATTACCATATACATAATGTATCCTATCTAATACACCTTATCCATATTACTTATCCCATATCTATCATCCTATCCAACTCCATACTCCCTTCCCTCCTTTGATATTGACAAGGCTATAGATCTTCACTTGCATCATGCATCCTATCATCTTTTATCTTAACCAAATGCTTCATCCTTTCCCACCTTTTATCTTGATATGGCTAGGGGAAATGCATCCATACACCATCCATGTTATCTTACATTATTCATATCCTTTATTATCCTTCATACCATATCTTCCATTCTATTGCCTTCCATCCTATCCAAATCCACGCTTCCTCCCTCCTTTGATTTTGATAAGCCTAGGGGAAAAATATTCATGCATAATTTGGGAAATACAAAATTTAATGGACTATCCATCCATATCCCTTATGTACTATCCTTCCATATCATGTATCCCTCATCATCAATCATCCATAATTCTACTACATCTAGTGTGGGGTATCTTATTTATTTGCAACATAGTCCTTGGAGCTTCATCCTCTTATCCATCTAGTTAATCCTTTTATATCCTACAGGTAATAACTCTCTCCATCTATCTTTTACAAATCCTTGATTATCCCTTGTCATTAGTTCCAACTCATTCCTCTATCTTAATCATCTTATCCTCCATCCAATCCTATCTTATCCAATCTATTTATCCTCTATCCATCCCTCCAATCCCATCCTATCCAATCCATTTATCCTCTATCTATCCATCCAATCCATTTATCATCTATCTATCAGTATAATCCATCCATCCAATCCAAGATCTTCAATCTATCCATCTAATGCAATTAATCCTAATCCATGCAATGTAATCTTGAAATATAGCTCATCAACCATAAGCAACCCATCATTTCGATCTAAATCAGCTGAAATCTATTGATCCATTTTTAAATTATCATCATAGGGATGTATCTTCCCCAATCCTCACATTTTTATTTCACTAAAATATAATCCTTGGGGTACGTATTTTTCTTATCTTTTAAATTTTTTCCTCATCACCATCATCAATAAATAAATCAATCAGTCTATTTTCAACTTAATTAGGGGCATAGTCCTTGTTTGATTTTTTTTGTTTTGCTGATTTCTAGTTTATTATGTGTGTTATCATTTTTTTCATTTATCATGTGGTCTTTGCATTCTATTACTACAAGGGCATGATGGTCTTCCATATCATGGTGTTATAAGGAATATTTTTTCATTTGATATTTTTTATCATGTAATTGACACATAGTCATCATGGTTCCTTATAACTCAAGGTGCATAACATCAAGTAAAATATCAAATCTAGGTTTCTTATACCATTTTAGCATGATGACCATCCATCCTCCCTCTCCATTCATATCTTAATTATCCTTAGCTATTTTCCTCTATCCTTTTATCCTTAATCCTCTACTTCTCCCATCCATTTCAAGAAAACTCTTGTATTCTTTGAACTTGCATGTCTTCTCAAGGGGGAATACCTAACTACCATCCTATAGAGTGCCACTAATGTTCAATAAACTTGGTTTCAACACACAATTCAGAGGGGTTCCTACTGAATAGTCCATTAAACCCTTGAACGAAATTCAATTAATTTATCAACTAGGGTTAATGTAAAATTTTGATGATGCTAGCATTGTATGTGCTTTAAGAGACTCTTTACTATCGATATCATCTTAGCATAAGTGTTTACACATACTAAAAATCATAAATTGCATAAAGGTGAAAAGAGGTAATGCTAAAGCTATTGCTATAGGTACTTACAGCTAAAGACTATGACTAGTTCATTGTCAAGAAATGAATTTTGTAATTAACCAATACTTGCTAACTCAACTAATTTGACTAAATTCAGAGGACAATGCATTTAAATAATTAAAGCATGAATAAATGACAAGATCTTATTCACATTCACCACATGAAAAATTTGATTAAGACAAACATAATCATGAAAGTAACTACTGCAACAAAAATAAATGCATAAAAAATAAAGTGGGAAATAGTTACCTTGAGTGGCCCTTACTCAAGTGACTGTCTCTACAAAGTGAATTCAAATCTAGATCTTCAAACTAATTTAACATAATAGAAACTAAAAATATCTCATTGCATAACTCAATATGTCACAATCTAAAGAGATTCTTTTGGAATATCTTATTCATAAGATCATGATTGAAAAACAAAACATTATTTGTGCAAAAACAAAATCTAACTAAACATATCTATCTGCTATATTATCTATTTCAACTAACTAACTTAGAACTTGACCATCAAACCATTCATATAGGTGTGAGGGAGTCTTATTAGAACAAGAACTCAAAATGAAAATATAATCATAAATCACCACTCCTTAAAAAATAGAGTGTGATGAAGTCTGAATAATTAAAACACAACTGAAAAGGAAGAAGAATTGGAATAGGGTTGTAACTCTACTACAATGGTTTTAAACTAAAATTTGGATTGTAGAAACAATCAAATTAGATTTCCAATTGTGGCAGGATTCCTCTCCTCTAGTAGTCTTATTAAATGGTGTAATGATGCACAACAATCTTGAAAAGTAGAGACCTCTAATTATGCAACTGCTGCATTCTTCTAACTTCCCCTGCAACACTATCTGAAACTCCCTTTTGCTATGAGTTGTGCCTCCTAGTTGTTGTGGGCTATAGTCTGTTGGCTCTAGATCCTTAGCTATAAAGAGTTAGTTCACACAACATCTACACAATACTAATAACCATAAATTAAACACAAATATTCATTACATTTCATACATATCCACATATTAACCATGCAATAACTATCATATCATAATCATATTTCCATAGACTTTAAACTAGGTCCAAGTTTGCATAATGATCATACAAGATAGTAAATTTTTAGGGATATATTGGAAATAAGTATCTGGAGATGTATAAAAGCACATATTGAAATAATAGAAAATTAACTAATAGTAGGCCTCATCATTCCCCCCAAGTGATCATTTTCTTGTCCTCAAGCAAAGCGGTTTGAAGACTAGATGTTGTACTGCAAGGTCATCTCCCCGAGGTCTATTATCACATCCACTCCTTTTCACTGTCTCAAGTAAAAAACTCTATAGCATGAAAGTCTTTGCCACCTGACATCCTCAAATTATTCCCATTCTTCCTTCCTTTCTCCTATCCAATGTGGTACTGGGTAGAGAAGCATAGGTGGAGAGAAATTCAGAGGTACCCATTCAAGTGATTTGTCTTTTGCAATGTTCATATACCTTTAGGTTCTTTCAAGTATAGCCATAAAGTTATATATAGAGTGGGGCTTCTTATTCTACAACTTAGGGGTTAAACTGTCCCATATTTCTTGTATAAACCGATAAGAATGATGGAGACCTACTATTAACCTCTACATTCTTTCATAATCATTTATTCTCAAATGCATGATCTTTCTACCTGCACCTTTATACTTCATAAGCTCTGTCCATTCATCTATTATTTTATGGGGTTCTTAGTTTCCTTTCTGATTTAGAGAGAAATTGATTTCTCCCTCTCTACATAGTCCTACATAATCTCACCCCTTTTCATTTCATTTCTGAAGTATGAAGTTAGTGCCCTAATTTGTAAATCATCCACAAATAGTAATGGGTTCCACTTTGTATCATCTGCCACAACATAATTATGTAGATAGAATTCACATAACTGATCTTATACATCAGGTGTGGCATCAAAAAAAAATTTAGAAAGTCAAAATTTCTACTCATTGCAACTGGAAAGTTACTAATCAACTGACTAAATTGAAATCTTAGAATTTTTTCTTGCAAAAAAGAATGTTTATATTCTAGCAGGAGGTCCACACTTAACAATTTGAGTAACCTTATCTACTATTTCCTCAACCTTAACTGCTAACTTTTTCAATATAGTTTCTTTATTCTCTACTACTTTGGTATGTTCTGAAACCATTATTTTCTTCTCCCTCTCCCATTTTTCTTTTTGTTGGGAGAATTCCTATGTTACCTTCCACAACTGGTAGCCTAGAGACATAGTGGTATGATAAGTTGGAATCTTTGTAATAGAGGGTCCTTTGGTTGCAGCTATGATTTTTTTGTTTCTTTCCTTTACTATGGCAAGTTGTGCAAGCAAGTCCAATCTAGACCCATTCCCATAGCTATGAAGTTTCTCCTCCAACTCTTTAATCTTCAAGCCTCTTTCCTTGTCTCCTTGTTCATATGTTTTCACTAGTTCCTCTAACTATTTAATCCTTTCTAATGCTTCCTGTAACTCCTTTAAATTTCTTTCTTCTATGAACAAAATATCATATTCTTTAAAAGTTCAATCATCACCAACCCTAATATATTCACAACCCTCACTGCCAAGGCTTTGTGGGGTTCTTCTTGTCTTATTAGCAACAAAAATATCCTTTGAGTCAGATTCAGAGGTGGTTGATGCATACTATTTTATTTTAATAGGTGTATACACATCCTTAGAAACATTGTCTTGTAAGTCTAAATCTTCCACTGTCACAGTAATCTTTTCCTCCTATTTCTTGACACTACCCCTCATGACACCCTTCCTTTTCAGGAAGTGTGAATGCCTTGGTTGGGTGGCCTTCTTCTTCTGCACTTTCTTGGGTGCAAGGGAAGGTCCACCTTTCCTCTTTCTTATTTTTGGTGTCTTAGAAGAAGTTAGGGTTTCTTGGACATCCACTGCTATAGGCTGCTTAGATGCTGCAGGTGGTGACCTTTGCAAACTCTACTCCTCTGGTTCTCCCCTATTATAGGTAGGTGAAATAACAGGTGAACTAGAGGGAATTTCCCTTAATGATGCAATAGGTGATTCTAAATTCTCTAGAACAGTTGGTTCTTCAAGAATATTACTAATATGGTTACAAATTAAAAATATTTCCCAGGAGACTTACACATATTGAACCCTTAGGCTTATTTTCAAAAGTAGGGTAACTAAACAATAGTGTGACATGGCTGTAATGTTTCTTTTCTGTTTGTATTCAAACCTCGTTCTCTTTAACATAATATAAAGAAAATTGGGCATATTAACCCTTATATCATGACAAAGGTGATTCAAAATTTTGAAATGTACAATATACATAGGAGATTGTCTACCATCATATGTAAGATATTTGACAATATAAGAGGTATTAGAAGACCATACCCATGGTAGTGATAGTCTTCTAGTACCTTGGGACGGTGACTCAAAATTCTATGCAGGCTCTCTGAATTCTTCCCTAGTAACTAGTACATTTTCCCTGACAGGAAATTCAGCTCCTTTTCTTAGTAGACCAAATATATCTACAATTGTAGCCTCTGAAGAATCTACCTTTAGCCCTCAAATAGTGGCTTCATCATGCTATAGTGTCTCTACAAACTATTCTATCATAACTTCATTGTACTCTATCAACTCAAAAAATAGTCCAACCATATTGCATTTATGAAAATAGGCAAGACTAGCCCATCTTCTAATATTTGTTGGTGTGCAAAAGGTTCTCTCCAAATATTATCTCCTCCCATGATGGTAAATTACTTTGTTCTATTCAAATTTTATAGATTCAGCTCACAATTTTAACCTCACCAATCCTTCCTATCTTCTATACTTGAATTCTTGAAATCCAATTGCCAACTACTTATACTTTTTCTGTTGCAACTTAGATTGGGCTTAGGTTATGGCTCAGAATTGGGAAATTGATGACAATAGATTTTGCAGAAAGGTAAAAGGTATTTTTTTTGGTGAAAAAAATGAAAATGAAAACCTTGGAAAATGTACTGTCCCCCAAACTAAATTCATTAAGTGACCTCACTTAATTATAGTTTACTAGGCTAAAGGTTTAATTACATATAGTGGAAACAAGATAATGAGTATGAAGCATTCAAAATTAAATGCAAATAAATTGAAAACAATTACAATCTATGTTAATTATGCTAAATTAGAATGTGTACCTATCAACATGAAGTGAATTGAACTTAGCTTGTGTGAAGATGATTAGGAGTGTCTACAACGTTATTATGATTTGATTGAATGACAAGGTGGGACGCGGTAAGGAAATGTTATGAAATGTACTTCTTATGGATTTGAAGTGATCTCATGAATGCATAGAAATTGATAAATGTGTCATGGGATGGAATGAATGAAATGATATGATAGGTATCTGGCTACATGTATGAAGAAATGTAATGTATGTGAATGGCATGCAATTAAGTTTGTAGAAAAATTTGAATTAATTGATTGGCATGTGTTGTGGGTACCTTCAACAACAGGTCCCTATCTAAACCATGTCAGCTTTTATTCATAAAGCTACAGGTCCCTACTACATCCTAAAGTGTATTTGAAAAAAAATGTTGATTATATCATTGGTGAAGTGTGTGCATATGTAGGTGATAGAAAATTATACCTAGGTGACCTCAGTAGATGAGTTGTGTAGCTCATCTAATGAAGCATGTGTAGAACCCATATTGTGTACCTCTATATCCTTGTTGTCTATTAGAATATCTTCATCAAGATTACTACCTTTTCATGATTAGTGGCTTGTGAAATGTCTTTATTTGAAGCATTGTGTAGTCCATATTGTTGCATTAGGACAATGATAAAATCATCTTTTTGTGCTAGCTTCTTGTAAATTTTTAGTATGTGACCATTGACCAATAGTGAAAATCTAAGAACATCTATGGTCTGTAACTTGACTACTCCATTACGAAAAACTTGCTCTATTGCATAGGGTCCTAACCACCTTGTATGAAGCTTTCCTTTATAATCTTTGTACCTTGAGTCATATAATAAAGCCCAGTCATCTACATTGACTCCTTTGTCTTTATATATTGATCATGCCATTTACTCTCTATTTCTAAATAATCTCTATGTGATGCATGACCTCCATTCTTATCTCATCCAATCCTTTTAGATTGTTGAGTTTTTCCTTTTGTGTTGTTGTCAATTCCATATCCAGATCAACTACTATCCTAAATGTCTAATATTCAAATTCAATGGGAAGAACTTCTGTTTTACCATACACCAACTCATAGGGTGTAAAGCATGTTGTTGTCCTCCATGTTTTCCTATAGGCCCATACTACCTCAGGTAACTTGGCTACCCAATATTTTCTATGAATTTTCACTAATTTGGTTAGGATGTTTTCAATTTCCCTATTAGTTACTTCCACCTACTCATTGGCTTGGGGGTGATAGGGTGTTGAATTCTTATGCCTTATTTCATACTCCTTAACCAATTTGGTAATTAGATCTGATGTGAACTATGAACCTTGATCTTTCACTATTTCTCTTAGCACTCAATACCTTGTGAATATGTATTCATATAAGAATTTGGCTACATCAGCATCTCTTGCAAATTGCAATGCTTTGAATTCTATCCACTTTATTAGATAATTTGTGTAAACTAGGATATACTCCTTGTTATTGGATGTTGGTGATATTGGGCCAATGAATTTGAGCTCCCATTTATCAAATGGTGCTAGTGTGAACTATGGTTGCAAAGGAATCTCATTTTTCCTAGTTGGCCTACCCATCCTCTAACATTTGTCATAGCTCATATATTTCACTGAATCCTTATGAATAGTTGGCCAATAATAGCCAATGGTGAGAATCTTGAGTGCACTCCTCTTGGTTGTAAAGTGTCCCCCACATGGTTAATTATGGTAGTATTTGAGGATGTCATAGACCCCATCCTCTCTCATGCATCTCCTCATAATATTGTCTAGACGTATGTAGAATAAATAACCTACTACCCATGAGTATGGGAATTTTATGCACCAAATGCCTCTTCTCTCTAGGGGAGAAATGAGGTGGTATCTACCCTAATACTAGGTAATTTACAATATCAAAAAATCAAGGTGTCTGCAATGTTAGAGAAAATAGATGTTCATCTAGAAAAGAATCATCAATAATAGATTATGCTAATTGAGTTGGCAATCTAGACAAAAAATCTGCCACCGCATTTTCCTTACTGGGTTTTTCCACTATGGTGATATCAAATTCCTAAACAATAACAAAAATCTAACAAGCATGCCACTAACCATAGATTTGTTCATTAAATAACTTATTTCAGTGTGATCAGTGTGAATAAATACTGGGTACCCTATGATATAGTGCCTAAACTTGTTAATTGCATAGACAACTACTAACATTTCTTTTTCTGTGATGGTGTAGTTGAGTTCTTCCCCTTGTAAATTATTTCTAATGTAGTATATGAAATACTCCTTATTACCTTCCTTTTTTCCAAGTATTGCTTCTATCGCAAAGTCAGAAGTATCTATGTGTATGTGGAAAGGAAAAGTCCAATTTGGTCCTCTCGAGATAGGTGCTTTTGTTAGTGCTATCTTAAGTCCTTCAAAAGAGTGTTGGCATTCTATGGTTCATTCAAATTCTATATCCTTTGAGTATAACAAGTAAGGGTGCTGCAATTTTGTTAATGTCCTTAATGAATCTTCTATAGTAGCCTGCATGTCCTAGAAATCTCGAGACATCTCTTTATTTTTGTGGCACAAGGAGTGTGGAGATTATTTCAATTTTATTTGGATCCACTTGAATCCCTTCACTTGATACAAAATGTCCTAGTACAATCCCTTAGGTCATCATCATAAAAAAATTCTCATGACTTAGGGATAGGTTGTGTTCTTGAAACCTCTTAAAACTTTCTCTAGGTTTTTGAGTGCTTTATCATATGTTTCTCCATAGGTTGTGAAATCATCCATGTAGATTTCCATGGTGTCATATGAAAAATATGAGAAAATACTTAGCACTTCTCTTTGGAAAGTGGCTGGAGCATTACATAGTCCAAAGGAAATAACATAAGAGGCATATTTTCCCCAAGGGCATGTAAATGTGGTTTTATCCTGGTCCTATGGAGCTATTCTAATCTAGTTATAGCCACTAAATCCATCTATAAAGGAGAAGTACTTTTTACCTACTAATGAGTCAAGCACTTGATCAATGAAAGGTAGTGGAAAGTGGTCTTTCCTAGTGGATATGTTTAATTATCTATAGTCCAAACATACTCTCCATTTCTCTCCTTTCTTAGGGATAATAAACTAGAGGTGACACCTATTGACTGTCATAAATAGGATAAATAAAGCTCGCATCAAGTAATTTTTGCAACTCAGTTTTGACTATATCTCTTAGTATAGGGTTCATCCTCCTATGGGGTTGTCTAATTAGTTTAAAACCATCATTTATATAGATCATATGCATGCATAGGTCTGGATGAATTCCCTTCATGTAATGGTAATTCAATGCAAAGGTTACTACGTGTTCCTACAACACAGTGGTTATGTAACATGCCCAACTAGATTTTCTTCAATAAATTAAAATTGACATTATGAATATTAAATCTATGACACAAATTCCATAGCTATTTCCATTTAGCAATTTTATGTACATAAATAAACAAATAAATATGAAATATATATTCATTTCCAAATGTCAATATTCAATTTACAAGTTTGACTTGGCATTCAATGCCACAAAGTTAGTTCTCAATACATCAATTTCATCCTATTACATCAATTTCTTCATTTACATCAATGATACAAATACATTATAGAATTATAATATGATTCCTTTATGAAAAATAACCTATATTGATGGATGAGAACATGGTTGAGGTGCTTTTCCACCCAACCACAAAGCAATGCTTCCCCAAAATTCTCCAGTCAATCGAAGAATACCTGACCCTGCACGAGACACTTAACAAGAGATACAGTTTTGGAATGTGGAATCTATGCATTCCTAACTACATGCATTTATATATACTATTAGAATATGAAAGGTCCATGTTAGACAAGTAAATAAATACAAAAGAGAGGATAAATATTAACAGTTTGTTCTATAGATAAAAATAACTGCAAATCTTGGCCAAGTTAATGTTGCATAATATGCAACTCTGGTTAGATTTGGAAAAGAAAATATACACTCTCTAGCACCCATTTCCATAAGAAAATATCATCATGTAAAAGGGGTATCCCTCCCTTTTAGACCATATATTAGCATCATATTCTAGTGTGCTATAGTCTACCATTGAATTCATGTATCGTTTCATTTTAATATTTGACCAAAAATATGCTATCCAATTCAGGTATATATGTTCATCTATTCATCACACATCTTTCTTTTATTAAGACACATATTTCAAATCCATACTGTTCTATTTCTATAGTTCTTTCCTTTGCAATCAAAGTTTAATAGTATTATTCAATGAATAAATCAAGATGAATCAAAAGTTATACCGCATGTATGTGCACGTGCATAAATGAAGCATTTATGTATGTACACATATATGCATGTAAATGAACATAGTTGAAATATGTGTATACATTCTGAATAGAAAAGAGAAAGTCTTCCTTATGTACAAAAATCCATATTTAGAAAGAAAAAAATCAACCTGTTTAGATGTTCCATTTAAATTTTTCAATGACATCTAGTCTCAAATAAATACAAATAAAACATTTATTCCACAAAAATTTGTCTAACAAGATTGATCTACAATATCAATAGTAATCAATACCAAATAAATAACATTTCATCAGAACAAAAGATCCCTTCAATCAATTTCAATTTAGATTCTAAGTTTGTCTATTTCTAGTCAACATGTCCATTTGTCGTTTAGTTTGGAAATACCATTTTAATATTTTTATAAAAGAACATCAATATACTGAAAATAAATATGAATGCTCTATTCCATCAAACATGAGTTTTCACATAAGGGTGGCTGATAGGCATGATATCATGAAGTTGATAGCATGCAATCAATTTCCTTTAAAGATTCATCATTTTATTTGATATCTTTGGTGCCTCAGTTCAGCCAACAAAATTATCAAAGCACCCTTCAAATATACTTATAAGAATAGAGTATGGTCATTCTTCGACTCTAGTTATACACTAGAATAATCGATAGTGAAAATAAATATATGTATATATATTATATTTGCATGAAAGCATTCGCATGATGAATCATACAGATTATAATCCTATGGCCAGAGATGTCTGAATACTATTTTCACAAAATAACACCAATTTTTTTAACATGCATCAAACAATAACATTGTTCTTCACATTCTATCTTTTACAGAGTATGATGCAATGCACACATCAAAAAATAGTGATAGTCGCAGTTCGTCCTTGCATTAACAGGGCTTGATGTCACCACAAAATACCAACCAAAATGGTGGGTGAAACGTATATGAACGATGCTTGTCATTCACCATTTGGAAATATCAAGTGATATGAATTACTTGAATATCTTAAGCTCGGTGCCCACAAGGCGATGTTAATACAATATATGTCAATCACCATAGGGTGTCGTGCAACCAATGCATCATTACATAGAGATTTGATAAAACAAATTCATTAACACTATTCAAGTCGAATGACCTCAACCTTTAGAAAGAAGAGAATATAGGTAAAACCCCATCATGGGGATCTAACCAATACCCTTGCATGTAAAGCATAACAGAATGAAAGCTCACTGTGGTGGCTTCAGCCCAAACAAAGCTAGTGCGGGTTGACATAAGTCGATTAAAAGAGGCAATCACATGAATACTAGATCACAAAATGTATAACACAACCTCAAAATAACATATATGGAAAATTATTCATTTAATTTCAAGGAAAGATTAGTGAGGGGTTCAAATTACCTCTCTCCTATGCAATTTTGGTGATTTTCCAATATTTTTTAGCAACAAATTTTCAATCCTTTTTCTTTTTTCTCCTCTATCGATTCTCCCTTGATCTTCCCTTATTTTTCTTGCTAAATTCTCTGCTTAATTCCTCCTTTTGATCACAAATATCTCCTTGCTAATTTCAAAGATAGTGGTCTTAAATTTTTCTATCTCCATATTCTTTACCTAGCCACCCACTTCCCCTCCATTTTCTGAGCGTTGACTGTAGCTTTTTGATATGAGAAGGGTTTTCCTCTATCCCATTCATTATGAGAGTTACAAATTTTAACCACAAACTCATTATTTTTCAAAGAAAAATAAAATTACACCTGAGGGAATAAATTTATATATATGTATATATATATGATTTCAACATATATGTATGTTCATACATATACATGTATTTTTATTTTTATAATGGAATTTGTAAACATACATGTTTATTTTATTTATCCCATTTCCTCATTGAAAATTCTATTTTCAAATTCATCAAAAGAACAAATAATACAACCGTGTTTTGTATGATAAATTGTATATGATAGAATGCATTTTCAACTTCATTAAATATAAATTTTGAAGCAGAAGGAGTAAAAAAAGAATGCACTAAATTCGTTTCTTTCACTAATTATAATTTTCACACCAAATATAATGATATTTATTAACTTTCAAACAAATGCAGATGCCATGGTTTACTGTGGTGTGTGAGATTCCAAATTCCATTCTTGCTTACCATGATCATCTAGCTAAGAGTTCGTACCTCAATTAAGTTCGACTTTTCTTTCAACCTATTCTTGCACACACATTCTTACACTTACCCTGTTATTAGTAACCTTTAACCAATAATATTATGGAAAATTTTTCTTAAATCACAAAATTTGCATGATATTTATTTTCAATTCATCATTGCATTTTATCAAATCCATAAATAAAAATGATAAATTCCATTTTTTTCAAATATTTAAATTTTCTCAACATTATTAAATGTAAGGAATGAAATCGAGATATGATAGGTTAGGGAAGTCTATTGTTCAGTAGTTAATTAACTGTTAACATTCAACATTCTACCTGGCATGATTTCTAAGGTCTTGGATGTTGATTGTATGGATGAAATGTCAAATCCAACAATATTTGGGACACATTGTTGTGGCAATAACGAATGGAAAAGCTGAGATACTGATTTTGATGAATTGACAAATATAATAGTTTGTAAAGGATCCTGTAGACATGATAGATAGTCATGTTGATGTGAGTTCCTACCATAGTTAATTTGTATAAGGTGTGCAATTAACTCATCCTCATCTTGGTTTTTCAACAAAGGGATGTGTTCAATGGTCATGAGATTCTACGAGGAATATTGGTCTTCTTCATCTAGGGTAGGCCAAATGGTTTGCTCTAAATATGCATGATGCTGGGCTGGTTGGTAAAGGACCAACTTCTTGGTCATAGTTTCATTTGAGATAATCATGTTTGTAGACCTACAACCTATAAATGCATTAGAAGTTGCTAACCATGGTCTTCCTAGAATAAGGGGATAACCTATAAGTTTGGCCTTTGGTTGCAGTACTATAAAATCCATAGGTTACTCCCATGAATCCAAAGCTATAACCAAGTCCTCAATGATTCCTTCAGGTTTCACTGTTGACCTATCTGCCAACTGTAAAACAATGGGTGTAGGTCTAAGGTTTACTAATTTCAATAGCTGCATTGTCTCTTTATTCATCACATTAATGGTTGCCCCAAAGTCAATGAAGGTGTTTTTGATGAGGGTACCATCTATCTTAACACCCACAACTGGAATTCTAGGGTATGTATATTTAGGGATAGTGATGTTCCCTAACATGATTTCATAAAGATTCCCTAGAAATATACAGTCTGAGGGTCCTTCCTTTTCTCTTTTGTCTTTAAAGACAAATGTCTCACTATTTTTGAGTAAATCAGAATGTCCTTGATGGCTTGAAGGAGAGGTATCATTATACACACATCCTAAAGCTGTCTTAATAGGCCAATTTCAACTTTTTTTTGAATATCCAAACATTTAGGGAATGGAGGTTGTAGACTTGAAGTGGTCTGGTTCACTTGGTTTGACTCAAGTTCCACAGGTGGATTTTCCAAGGCTTTTGGTGAGGGTTCTTCATCTTCCAACTTAGTGATTTGAGGGGATGAAGGCCTAGCCAATGTTTTCCATGACCTGAGGTGGACATCACTCATCTCTAACCCATAAGTAGGGTATTGAATAGCCTTGTTAGTGTAGGCCTGTTGAACATGCTTGTTATTTGGGTTAGGTGCAGGTTGGGCTAGCAATTGAGGTACCCTTGGTGACTGAGAGGATGGATTTGCTAGATTGGGCATGATTTCTTATTGTTGTGGCTATAAGGGTTGCTGGTAATTTTTATTCTAATTTTGTCATTGCTGGCCCTTTTGCCATTGATTTTGTTGTGGCCAATGGGGGTTGTAGTTAGATCCTTGATTTTTTTTTGTGACTATTAGGTTGTTGTTGTTGGTTCTAGTTTGGCTGGGACTTTTTCCATTGGTTTTGTGTGTTTTCCCTAGGCTGAGGGTTCTAACTAGAGAAGTTTTGATTGCTAACTAGAAATGGTGTATTAAAATTTAAAGGATCTTGAGGTATACCTTGTCTTGGTTGCCATGGCCTCCTTTGTGCAATGTAGAAAAATTGTCCATCTTCACCCTCTAGTTCTTGAAAGTCAATTTTCCTTGGTCTATCCTCTGTGATACTTGCTACCCTTTTACACTTACAATTATCTTTTCTCCATATGTAGTTAGGGTAGTATTCAATGAGGATTGCCTCTACCTCTTCTTTCTTTTTATTCACATGTAGAGTGTCCAATTGAGTAGCCAAATGGATTATGATATCTTGTTTCATGTTGGACAACAAGTTACTCAATTCTACTCTTGAGACTCCATTACATGTCTTGTTGATGGAAGATTTTCTTTCCCCCCTTGTCCTCTTGGTAAAGGTTCTTGAATAGATTCTAAAAAAATTGCAAATTTCTTCAAAAGGTAATTGTGATACATCTCCTAACTTAATAAGATTAAGTGCATCCATGCAATCATCATTGAATCCTCTAAAGAACACCAAATTCAGGGATTCTTTTGAAAGTTGATTTTGTTGATTCTTCTTTAACCAGAACTGGAACCTTTCTACATAGTCCTCCAATGGTTTATATTCTTTCTGAGACATTCTAAAAATGTCATCCCTTCTTCTGTCAACCCCTCTATAATAGTCCTAGTATTTTTCTAGGAGCTTAGTCTTCATAGTATCCCAATCTAGAATAACATCTCTCCCCAGAACCATAAACCATCTTAAGGTAGTATCCTTCAAGGTTGGTGGAAATAACTTGATTCTATGTGCATAAGTTGTGTAGTCATAACTCCTACACATGACATCAAACTCGAACAAGAAGGTATCTAGATCCTTAGTAACCAAGCCATAGAAGAAAAAAATGTTGAAGGAGAGATATTGTTCAAGGTGATTTCTCTCTCCTGGTTGGTGATTGGGAACTCAAAAGTGAAATGTTCTAGTGGGTCATCCACCACTACATTAGCCATGGTTTGGAAGGTCTCCTCTGTATTTGCAGTGGATGTTGGTGAGAGGGAAAGTTGTTCTTTAGGAATACCCTCGCTCTGATCATGGAATCACCAATATCCTCTCTAAATTCATGTGATAATAGACTACAAGGGTACTAAAGACCCAAAACACAAAACTTGAGAAGATCAACTAATCATTCACCAAAAATTCACTTCTTTGCAACTTGATTCTGCATTGCTTCAAAGACACTAAAAGTGGAATAAAGAACCAAAACACCTATTGAACTCACAAAACACCTTAAACATCATGTTTTAGATAGGTTCAAGCCAATAAAACTCTCAGAAAACCCTGATTCATAAACTCTTCCAACATTCACACCCAAGACACCAAATGCTTGTAGTAGTCCATCATTACTAAAATGGGTATTTCTCTAAAACCACATTGAATCTCCACAAACAAGTTACATTTACAAGAACCCATTTTTTAATACTTTAACATATCAGAAATTCAAATAGAGTTGTTTTGAAAAGATCACCTTTAAATTTGACTATCCGCAACAAATAGGCTTCAAATAGGCCTAATTTACAAAGTATGTGCCAAAACATTTACTCCAAAACCTTAAATAACCATGGGAAGAATTGAAATAGGTTATAAAACCTTAGATTCAACAACTTTGAGAGATTGAATGACCCAATAATGCACCAAAATACCAAACCCTCGGTCTAGGTCATTTTGAACTAAATAAAATAGGGGTTTAATGGATCTAAGCTTTCACAACCTTATTTCACTTAGCCACTACTTCAAATATCTTGAAAATAGTCTTCAAAATCTTTAAAAACTCACTTTCAACCTCCTTGAATGCATTAACAATAGATTCTAAATTGAATCCATCAACTTTTATGGAAAACTCAGATTTTTCTGTGAGGTCAACAACTATAACTTTGTATTCTAACTTCCCCTGCACTTGCAATCATAAACATAGTAAAATATAACCTATTCTAACCCATTCCACTGATTTAACAAGTCCCCATCAGTGGAATGGTTATTAAATCTCACCTAGACTCTCAAAACCCCTAACTTGAGGGTTTCAACCAGTTTACTGTAAATAGACTCAAACAGATCTAAAACTCAAAGAGATCCCTCCAAATCAAGTTTGATGGGAAGCCAAATCTCTATTCTACCAAAAAAAATGGAGTTTAAGACATGATGTTGCTATATAGGCTTTATAAACTAATAAATAACAGAAAAGAATGTTGCAACTATAGAACATAGTACTTTTATTTACTAAATTGTTTCAAGAATACAATCTACAATGCTTTGATTGCCTTCACCAAGCCTTAAATAGATGTTTTCATCATTTAATATAACTTCCCCTTCAAATTCTAATGACCAAACCTTCCCTTTTCATAAATGACTCTTCATCTTCCTTCATTGTTTGCATTTTTACATTTTTGACAATAATTGCAATATTTGCAACTTTTGAGAACTTGGCCTCACAATCACCTACAAACCTAATCAAGTGCCTCAAATACATTAGTAATGACCTCTTTACATGCTTTATATGATGAAAATAAAACTTTACATGAGTGGAGATTCAAAATTTACAAGATTGCTTGATTGAGACATAAAATACACAAGGTGCTCTTGCACCAAACAACCGGCTTGGAAAAAAATCTCAAATCCCTTTGAGGACTGAGTTGCATCAACCTTGATTCTTCACACCTACATACCTTTACCAATTCTGTCTTGGACTGCTTCTTGCTGCATACTTGAAACTTTCACTTACCTTTGTCTTGATTCCAATATTTTCCTTCAGTTCTTCACTTGTCTTTGTCTTTTACATTTTCTTTCTCTGCCCAATAATCTCTTGTGCCTTCAGATTCACAAATCATAGTATTCAACTTCCCTCTAACCTCTTTTCCAATCAAAGGACACATGACTTTCCTTAGTATGCTTTCACCATGATTTTCGTAAGCATTCTTTCCTCATTTCAATCAATTCATCCTTGACCTTCTCTTGACTTGATTTTGTGATCATCTTTTCATCTTTTCCAATCATTGAATCATTTTCAAACTGACTTTCAACTTTGAAATGGCTGTAAACTCTTCAAGTGCTTCTCGGACAGATATCCATCTCCCTCACTGCTTCATCACACAACCTCAACATACCATCCATCTTACTCAATAGTAGATCCTAGAAGATGCATCTACCACTCTTTCTCTCAATGGTGTAACTACCTTTGCAACTTCTACCCAACTTAATTTCTATTGGAGGACACTGAACACAGACCTCATCCTTGTCTGTAACCAACACATCTTACTTTCCTTCCCACAACTTTAAGATGGATCAAGCACCTACAACCAACAACTTAACAAACCACCAGATCAACCAACTCTAATACCAATTGATGTAGAGAATCTACAAACTTTAAGGGTTCTTAAGACCCCAAAACACAACTTGAGAAGATCATTGAACAAAACACCAAAATTCACTTGTTTGCAACTTGATTCTAAATGGCTAAAAGACACCAAATCTTCAAATCAGGGTTCTAAACTCTTCCTAGACCCTAATACACCTCAATCATCTTGATTTTGATAGAAACAAATAAAAAACACCATCTTAAAACACTATTTTATCAGATTCCCAATTGCTTGCACCCAAAGACCAAATTTGCTTGTAGGAGTCCAAAACACTAAATCGGCCATAACTTGAAAACCAAGTGGAGTTACTCAAATATAATCACATATTATAGGACCCATTTCAGCCTTATTAAACATACTTAAAAATTAGGTACTATTGTTTTGGAAATAATATAGAAAAAAATGACTATCCCATAGTAAATGAGCCTCAAATAGGCCTAATTTTCAAAGCAAGTACTCACTAAATCACTCCTCAACCTCAAATAACTATAAAAATTGCTTCAAAATGTTAGAAAATTCATAAATCCACAATCTTTAGCAAATATATCACTCACCAAAGCAACAAAACTTAAAACCCTTGCTTAATGCTTAAAACTATGCTCAAATAGTGAGGGTTTATTGAAAGTATACATTCCAAACCTCTAAGCACCTAGTTTTTGCTTCAAACACCTTGAATTGGGTCTATAAAAGATAACTAAACTATCTCCTAGCCTTGAACACTGTCATTTCTTCATATCACAACTTGCAGGCATCATTCTTGCATGGAAAACATTGAAAATCACTTGGACCAGCAACAAAAACTCTATATCTTCACTTACCCTGCATCTGCCAACATGAAAAAACACTAAAAAACCCTACATTAACCTATTCCACTAATTTACAAAGCCTAAATCAGTGGAATGGTTGTTAAATTCAATTTAAACTCTCAAAACCCTTGATTTGAGGGTTACAAAATAGTTTCTTGAAAATGTGCTCTTAATTACTCTAAACTTGATGGGAATTCCTCAAACCACTTTCAAATAGGAGCTAACCTAGTGTAATATGAAAACCAACTAATATTGTAACCCAATAATGTTGTACAGTCCATACAGTGCTTACAAAACAAGCAAGAAAATGTTGTAACTACAAAAAACAGGGTTCTTTATTCAAAAACTTCTTCAAGATACAATCTCCAATGTTTTTCTCACCTTTACAATGCTTTTTAAAGATATTTCCAACATTTAGAATAAACGCACCTTCAACCTCTTTCCGACCAACAACCTTCCCAATCAACATGACCCTTCAACTTCTTACAATTTTGCATTTTTTGCAATTTTGCATGTTTTGCAACAAAAAAGACATTTTTTGCAATTTGACATATTTGACCTCCTAGACACCTAGTAGAGACTCAATTACATTTGAAATGATCTTTTACATGATAAAAAATTCAAATTTTTACAAGATTGCCTCTTGGAGGCATAACACCAGTAGGTGCTCCTGCACCAATTGTGTAGTCATAACTCCTACACATGACATCAAACTCAAACAAGAAGGTATCTAGATCCTCAATAACCAAGCCATAGAAGGTAGACAATGTTGAAGGAGGGATATTGTTCAAGGCGATTTCTCTCTCTTGGTTGGTGATTGGGAACTCAAAAGTGACATGTTCTAGTGGGTCATCCACCACTACGTTAGCCATGGTTTGGAAGGTCTCCCCTATATTTGTAGTGGATGTTGGTGAGAAGGAAATATTTCTTTAGGAATACCCTCGCTCTGATCAATGGAATCACCAATACCCTCTCTAACTTCATGTGATATGGGGAGAAATCTTCCCAAGGTGTCTCGTCACCTTCGCATACAATAGGTGTGACTTTGTATAGCAATGGCTCCTACACAATGTTAGTGAAATGTTCTGGTATTGATGGAGTACAAACTAATTGTTCTAATGCTAGAAACAAAATACTAATCTATGAAAACCTGAAACAGTAGAAATAGATCTTTGAAAGTAGCACCATCCCTAATAACAACACCAAAAATGTAGAGTCCCACTAATGTTCAGTAAACTTGGTGTCAACACACAATTCAGAGGGGGTCCTACTAAAAAGTCCACTAAACCCTTGAAATACCTTCATTTAATTTATTAATCAAGGCTAACATAAAATTTTGATGATGTTGGTGTTGCAGGTATGAGCAAAAGATTGGTGGTGTTGTCATTAATGTTGTCATTGATGTCAACATAGTTCAGTATGTTGCAGATTGTACATGTATGGATGTGATGCTTTTGAGATGTTGTGAGTACATGGAGCTATCTTTTTAGTGTTGCAAATTTATTGGTTTGATAAGTTTCCAAGTGCTTTTGAGAAAATTAAATAAAGAAGAGAAGTCTAAATGTTGAAAGTGTTCAGAATGTGCTCTGGTATGTACTCGAGATTTCTGTTGTGTTGATCCTATGCTTGTGCGGATCTGAAGGTTTGTTAATGGTGATCTCATGATGATATATTCTAAGTTTTAGCTTCTGGTGTGATGGTGTGTGAAAGTTACATTCACCAGTATGTGAACTGTTCTAGCTAAGTTGATCTTTTGTGGACTGGGAGAAATAGTTTTTTTTTGCAGTTCTCTGTTGTTTTGTTTCAAATCTTGTGGATATGGGATATGTCTTGTGAAGGTATTTTTTGTTCTCTAGAAAAGAGGTTTGAAGTTTGGTGATCCAAAAGTCAAGTTTCAGTAATTCAGTGTGAGTTTATACAGTTCAGGTGGACTGGTGAAAGGTGTTCAGTGATTGAAGTTTTTTGTTTTGCTGCGGATGTATCTAGAAGATTCTGAGGTATATTTTTGTGCTTAATGAAATGTGTTGTGGAGTCTGCGTGTCATCTTCTAATTGGGAAGCATGTACATCAATGTTTATTTGTGTTTTCATTAGGTTTGGTTGACCTGGTGTTTACACTTCATTCGAAGAATAAAATTTAAATTAAGGAAGCGTGTGATTGATCGAAGACTTTATTTTTTGGTCTTGGTTAAATATTTTATTGGTCCACTTGTAATGCCCCATCTTGTAACCTAAAGAATGTTGCATTGACTACAAAAGTGTAATAATTTTTTTTTAAGAGTATAAACATGAACTTCACTAGTGCATACATTCCCTAAGATATGCGACGACACACTACTGTAAATCCCATATATGACAAAAGTAAATAACATAGCATGTAATTTAATTCACACAAACATAAGAGCATACATTCATTAACAATTAAATTACATCATTAAAGATATAGAGATCAAATATAATTCTTTCTTACATTGCATTTATAATTACATTTACAATACTCATTTCCAAATGAGGTAGGTCATGCAAAATTACAATTACATATTACAAAAGTTCTCCCCGATTACAATTGAGGAGTGATACATGAATAAGGTTTCCACTGATACAAATAATAAATATGAGAAAGTACATTTCCATATACAAGCTCTCCATTCAAGAAGTACTCGTCGCCACGAACAAGAATTGGGGACCCAACGGTGTAAGGTGCATGTTCCACCCAACCATGTGGTACCCGTAGGCCCACCCCCCATGCTAGGAGATAGTAAAAAGGTTCCCTAGACATAACCTACAAACCCTAGACATGTATGAAACCAAAGAAAAAACTATACAAGTTCCAACTTAACTTAATGGTTACATTTCTTCCAGAACTGAATGCATGAATTTATGTGGTGCATTTTTTCACAAGGAATGGTAAACCACTAAACACAAGGATACTGTTATTATAGGTGGAGTGTCATCACAATGTTGCATAGGTTACCCAAGTGTTTCTTCCTAGGTTTCGGCCCCCATCTTGGGTTACCCTGGTAACCTCTTACGAAACCCGGCCCCACATGCAATCTGTTGCGGAATCAAATATCTTTCATAAATACTAGATATCGATTTTTCCATTCCAAGCTTTCTCGACTCATTCTCAAGTCTATACTATCCCTTGAGTCCAAGAGTGAGGTTTATTAATCTAATTAAAGGATTTAGACTACCTAATGTGTTGATTTAGTTTTCACTAATTAACTAACTTTACATGAGTTACCCAGGCACCACTTTGTGTGTCAGCCCTCATAAAGATCCACTCCCCTAATAATAACACTAGGAAACTAATTTCACTAACTAAGGTAGACATGGTGCACATAAAATAACATCAAAATAAACAACAATATAACAATAGACATCACAACATGTTTGTAAACTAGGTGTCAAATCCAGACAAAACTATGTGCACTACCTTAGTTTGTTCAAAATATGAAACCATCATAAAAATAACTCCCTTTCAAGAAAATTACATCTGGAAGACTTATAATCCTATATAAACCCAATTTTCCCAATAAGAGTAAAACAATTTAAAGCAACTCAGGCAAAATAAGGATCTAATGTTAGGATTTACTAAATCCAATCAATTAGTTACATATAGCATGAAAATTAATCAACTTGTTTATAGTTCTTTTTTCAAACAATAAAATAAATTGAATCAATTAATCTAATTCTGATTTTCTCAATTTCACATAAAAATAAATATCAATTTTTTTCTTTCAATCTTATTTTAAAAAAAAAATCATTGATCTCATGCATTACATGCATCTAATAGATAAAACCTTATTTAAATACTAAATTATATTCCTGAAACTAAATAAAAGTATATATACATACATATAAATATATATATATACATATATATATACAAAAATCAATATATATATATATATATATATATATATATAATATTAATAATTTAAATCTAAAATCCGAATTTTGTTCAAATGTAGAAAGTCAGAATTTATAAAAGAACTTGCGACGGACAAGGTTTTATGACTGTTAAATATAGTCATGAACTATATTCACAACCCACCCATAGAAGGCAGCGGCTATGTTAGCAGCTATGCGCTGCCTGTGAGGGCAACATTGGCTGCCTCCATAGTCGTCGCCCTTTATGGGGCGGATGTGGGGGTAACCCCTGCGACCCCCATATTTGTTTGTATTTTTTTTTGTTTATTTTTTTATTCAAATTCGCCCATACGATGATTTCCGAAATTTAATTATTTTATGAAATTTTCACAACTAAAATTTTTGCGATTTTTATAAATTCGCCTATGGGTGAAGCCACAATAGTGGTTTGCAATTCAAGTGAGGAAGAAAAACTCACAAAAATTGACCCTAAAGAAAAAAAATGATTTTGGGGGTTCGTACGAACCTACTGGTTCGAGCGAACTCATTAGGGGTTCGCTCGAACTAGGGTTTGAGTGAGCCCTTTTGAATTTTGGAAAAAAAAAATGCATATTAAAGGGGTTCGGGAATCCCCTTGAAGGGGTTCGGTTCTGAACCCTGAAGGGGTTCGTTCGAACCCCCCTTGCCCCTCATCCCCCTCCCGAGACACAAAAAATGTCTAATTTTTTACGCTTTGGAGCTCGGGTTGAGGATGAAAATGGAGGAGTCTTCAGAAACCCATCTGGAATCAAGTAGTCCTCAAAATGAGCTATCCAACAAATATAATTTTAATATCTTTTGATTTTATTATGTATTTGTTTTTTTAGTTTTATTAAACATTGTCTTCACCGAAAATGAAGGTCTCTTCGCACATGTGGAAAAATATCAGATTATCAAAAAAAAATTCAAAAATATGAGTGCACCAGATATTGAAGTCCTTGATCCAACAAAAAAAAATTGAATTTTGATATATACAAAAAAGTTACGCGTTATCTGGTCGCTATGTCGTAATTGGTTTGACTTTGAAACTTGATTAAAGAAAAATATTCAATAAAAACTATCTAACCAAGTGGAAGCACTAGATATCTGAGTTACAAATCTAAATTCAAATAAATTGAATTTTATCCTTCATGGAAAAAAGTTATGCGTTATGATGTGTGTCACTTTTTAAAAATGACGTTTTCTGAAAAAAACCAGTTTTCGTGGGAGATGGAAAAAGAAATGCAATCTGATTCCAAAAATTTTGAAAAAAATATTTTTAGAATTTAAAGACAAAATGTGATGAGACTCTAGTATGCATCATCTTCGAATTCCTCATGGTTTAGCCGCTATAGGTGCCCGAATGTGAAGATTTAGTTAAAAATAATAATTTCAGTGTCTAGTTTGGCCAAAAATTGTAAACCACTATTGTGGGATCACCCCTATAGGTATTTTTACAATTTTAAAGAGACTAAAATTCTTCAGAGCTGTTTGATATATATATATATTATATATATATATGTATATGTATCTTTTGTAAACATGTATATATATAAACATATATATATATAATTTAAACAATAAAAATATTATAATCAGACAAATAATTTCAAGAAAGGATTTTCTACAGGAAATTGAGAAATTTATCAATTTACACAATTTTTTTCTCAGAGAATTCTAATTTTCAATAACAGAGGGTTTTCAATTCAAATTATCAAAATCTTTTCTACAGGAAAAGTTTAGCAAAGTTCTTCCCAAAGGTTTCTGTTTCCTCGAATTTAACAAGGAACTTCATTTATAAATCTACTGTGATTTCTACTATTTCCTTTTGAGAATTTTTCTATTGTTTAATAAAATCTTCTGTGTTGCTCTCTGATTTTACTATAAAGTTTTACTTCAAAAATTAACACAAAGAGGTAACAAAATTTTCTACAGAATAATTTTCAACAAAAATTTACTAAGAAGAACAAAAGCTTCAAACAAAATTATTTCCTTAGACAATCTTTTAATTTTTACAAATTAACAAAACTTCTACAAATTTAAATCTTTATACAGACAATCTTTTCAAATCACATAACTAATAAATAAACAACAATGAACCTATATTCCTATAGCTTGAAGAATTGACAGATGAAGAAAAGCTTTGCCTATTGTGTGCAACTTCCAAAGCCCTTTTAAATCCCACTTTCCAAAAGAATGCAGATTACTGAACAAAAATAAACCTAAGATCTTCTTCCAGAATTATAAATCAAAACCCCAAATCAAAAACCACAATTTCTCTAGCAAAACTCTGTTTTCTCTCTTTTCTGTGAAGTGCTTTTTTGCCTTCCCAATTCTGGCAATATTATCTCTGAGAAAATCCTCAACAAGAAATTTGCATTTAATTCAACTAACACACATGGCAAATCAAGAAAATATCTTCTAACCACTCACATATATTTTCTCCTCACAAATATCAAGAATTTATTATATTTTATTAAATTTTAAAATTTCAAAAACTAATTTCATTTTTTAAACATATTTAAAATTAGATTTCTCACAAAATCATTTAAATAATATTTAATCCATTCTCTCAATAATAGGAAATTTAATCAATTAATTAATTTATTTAATAAAATAACTTTAATCACAATGATTAAATTATTTTACCAATAAAATAATTTAATTAATTAAATAAAATATGAAGCTTTTATCTACAATATTTAAAATTAATTTAAATAAGCATTAAATTATAAAGAACATTAATCTAACATGAAATTCACAAAATAGACCTTTCATAAAAAATAATCAAGATAGACACAGACGAGACAACCAAAAAC
This sequence comes from Sequoia sempervirens, assembly GCA_007258455.2. Lineage (NCBI taxonomy): Eukaryota > Viridiplantae > Streptophyta > Pinopsida > Cupressales > Cupressaceae > Sequoia > Sequoia sempervirens. Next base: position 1,180,464,610 of record VDFB02271358.1, on the reverse strand, counting down.
ATACCAGACCTAAACTGATGACATACAATAACTAGGTTTGAGGCTAGACTAGGAAAAACCTCGTTACTATCTTCCAATCAACATTACCGTTGAGTCTGGATATGCTCAGACCTTTGAAACCAGGTGGAGTTGGTGTCATGTACCTACAATCCTGCAATCAAACATATAACATACATATATATAATCCATGATTCAAACACACTGTGAGGAGAAAATCACGAAAATCACAGGGCACTCGCAAGTGAGTGATGCAACTTCGTCCTCACCAATACAATATCACATCAAACTGACAAAATAAACATCAATTAATCTACCATGAATATATATAGCAATAACATCTCAAGTAAACATCTATGCTAACATAGAGCATGTCATAAATGATCACCACCAAACAGAGTATCATCACATCATAAAATAAATCCACCATTGCTCTAATGTTAGTGATCAATACATCAAAACAAAGTACCAGGGTCTATCAAAGTGAAATCATACTGTTAGAAAACATAAGCAAAATGGAGGGGTACTACACCACTCTTATTCCTTTCCACCGCGAGAATTTTGAGTTGCCGACCTATTTTGAATTTATGAAATGAGGTTTTTGTGGCCGACCTTAGAGAAAGTTTCTAAGGTTGAAAATGGTATAAAAGCAAGTCAAATTGTGAAGAGATGTATGACAGTTTGATGCAAAGTGATGAAAGTGAGCCACAAATCATAAGAGCAAAAGTGTGTGTATGAGTTGTGATAGCAGTTCTCCATTGTGTTGAAGGCAGTGAGATAAGGGTTTCTACAATCCTGTGAATGTGCATTAATTGTTGTGGATCTTTTTGTTCTCTTTGTATTTGTAGGTAGTGAGCCTCTTTGTTGGACAGTGAGTCCTTTCTATAGGTAGTGAGCCTTTGTAATTGGATAGTGAGCCCTCGACAATGAACCTTTATTTTATAATCTTTTATATTGTGAGTTAACCCTCACCATGGTTTTTCCCTCATTGGATTTTCCACGTAAAAATATGGTGTTCATTGTGTTGATTTTCTTTCTGTTATTTGTGTTTCATGCTCTTACTTAATAACATAACAATGTGGTTGTGAAATTAATAAGTGTTGAGTTTTTGAGTTTTGAATTGTGTGACAACTGATTCACCCCCCCTCTCAGTTGTCCTACATCTATTTAATAGTTGGAACTATATGTGCTTTCAGAGATTCTTCACTACCTATATCATCCTAGCATAGGTGTTTACACATACTTGAAATCATAAATTGCATAACAGTGAAAAGAGGTAATGCTCAATCTATTGCTACAAGTACTTACAACTAAAGACTGTGACTAGTTCACTATCAATAAATGAATTCTATAATTAACCAATACTTTCTAACTCAACTAATTTAACTAACTTCAGAGGACAATGCATGGAAAAAATTAAAGCATGAATATACGAAAAGATCTTATTCACATTCACCACATGAAGAATATTATTAAGACAAACATAATCATGGAAGTAACTACTATAATAAAAATAAAAGTACAAAAAATAAAGTGGGAAATAGTTACCTTGAGTGGCCCTTGCTCAAGTGAATTTCACCACAAAGTAAACTCAAATCTATCTCTTCAAACTAATTTAACATAACAGTAACTAAAAATATTTCATTGCATAACTCAAGATGTCACAATATAAAGAGATTCTTGTGGAATATCTTATTCATAAGATCATGATTGAAAAAAAAACCATTTTTTGTGTAAAAAAAGAAACTAACTAAACATATCTATCTGTCACATTCTCTATTTCAACTAACTAACTAACTCGACCATCAAACCATTCATATAGGTGTGAGGGAGTCTTATTAGAACAAGGACTCAAAATATAAATATAATCATAAATCACCACTCCCTAAAAAATAGAGCGTGATAAAGTTTGAGTAATTAAAAAACAACTGAAAAGGAAGAAGAATTGGAATAGGACTATGAATCTGCTACAACAGTTTTAAACTAAAACATGGACTGTAGAAACAGTCACGTTAGATTCCCAATTGTGGTAGAATTCATATCCTCCAGTTGTCTTATTAAATGATGTGATGATTTACAAAAATCCAGACAAGTAGACACCTCCAATTATGTAGTTGTTGCATTCTTCTAACTTCCCTTGTATTGTTGTCTAAAACTCCCTTTTACTATAGGTTGCGCCTCCTAGTTACTGTGAGCTAGAGTCTGGTGGCTCTTGCTCCTTAGCTACAAAGAGTTAGTTCACACAACATCTACACAATATTAATAACCATAAATTAAACACAAATATTCATTGCATTTCATACATATCCACATATTAACCATGCAATATCTATCATATCATAATCATATTTCCATAGAATTTAAACTAGGTCCAAGTTTGGATAAAGATCATACAAGATAGTAAAGTTTCAGGGATATATCAAAAATATGTATTTGGAGATGTCTAAAAGTGCATATTGAAATAAAAAAAACTAACTAATACCAGGCCTCATCACATCCTCACCAGTGACTAGGGCATCATGTCACTAGTCCTTATCCCTTTCCTATCATCCATATCATTTAATATCATCCATATCATCCATTCATTTCATATCATCCATTCATTTCTTATCACACCTCTTAATCCTAGCCATTCACATAAGGGTATTTCTGTAGTGCACATCTTAAACCTATCCTTTATCCCTCATGTGATACTTGTCTCTTGACTATAAATTTTTTAATCAATCCTTAATCCTCATTCAATCCTATCCATCCATTAACTAGTCTATTTTGGCCCTTGACTTCCCTCTTGGAAATTTAATAAATGAGAGTCCTTCAGTCCCATTGAAAAATATAATCTTATGATACTATTATGTTTATTACATTAGGTGACATTTACCTTGTAAACCTATGTCATTTATTTATCTCCATGTTTCTTGGAAAGTGTCTTAGGGGACATGTGATAAATGTATTTAATTTTGGCATATTGTAATTGCATTTTCAAGAGGGAAATTAATGCTAGTGGAAGTTACACATCACTGGAGAAAAAATACTATCTCCTAGGCATGCACATTGAGAATATGAAGAGACTCGAGTGGGGATCCAATTCTAGAGGTAAATAAGTGTCCATTGGTGTTCCACTTGGAAGTTGAACAGTCATCGAAGCATCCTAAATGCTAGAAGCTGAAGGGGCTATGGGTTAGGCATCCATATTAAAGCCTTTTACACATTTAATTAATTTATTATCATGAATCTTGGTTTTACAAGGATGGGGCATGGGATCTTTCAAGTGGTTTTAGCACCTCTTATTTTGGTTTTCCACTATGGTTTTGTCTCCCAAAAGTTCTATAAATTGGAGCCTTGAGATGGTAGTAGAATCTTTTCTTATTTGTAGGTGTACAAAAGTATCCAGGTTGTAGGAGAAAATAAAGGAAGTGTATTTTGGTGTATCTCTCTTTTGAAGATAAATAATATACTTATCCTCTTTTCTCGTGTGTTAGTTTTTTCCTGAAAGGGTTTCTCCATGTAAATCTGGCATCATATTTATTTTCTGATTTTTTTATTATGATGAATTTGTAATCACATACATTAAATCAAATTTGGTAATCTTCTTTTCAGATTTGAATACACATAGAAAAGTTATTATTGCAGCTTAGTTTCACCTTATTTTCAACAATGTTGTCCAAATTTCTATTGAATCTTGCTTTATCATACCATCATGCTGTTAAAATTATGAGTAACCATATCCAAGCTATCAACACATCAAAAAACTACATTTAATATTTCTGAGGTTTGCATGTATTTGGTTTGATCTAGGCTAGATTTGATGCATATTTTATTTGTATCATTTGCATGCATATATGTATCAATATACTACAATAAAGGATGACTAGAAACTTTCAACTAGGATTTACAAGGTCAACTAGGCGGATCCTCTATATACCACAAAGGTACATGAGACCTAATCTATAGATGAAAGAGAATATTGTCAAACAACTGAGAGGAAAGGGTAACATACTCTCCAAATTCACTTCTTTAAGGTATAAAGTTCTTAAATGCTTAGCCTATATTGATAATATTAAGTTTCCAAGAGGTGTGTCTTTCAATTCAACCCCTACTGTTTATACTCCTTTGGAATATGAGAGTTGAGGTCATCCCCAAGGATGATAAATCCCTAGACAACCCTCTTAAGAAAGAAAACAAGATCACTTATTTTTGATCCTCAAGATCAACCTAAGATTGAAGAGGAGAGAATACGTAAGTAGATCTTGGGGATTAAAATAAATTGTTTTATTTTAGGTTAAAATCCAAATGTGAAAGATTGATTTTGAACCCAATTCCCAATATGAAAGGACATTCCAAGAAGAATTATCTAAAGAAAAGATAACAAAAATGATAAAGAAATTATGATTAATTTATAATTTAATAGAGAAAAAGTGATTAGAACAAAGGTACTCAGTGTCCAATGCTAAATTTGAAAAATGAAATTTGATCTAATGTAAAGAGCTCCAACTTAGCTTTTCAACCCTTTTTAATTTCAAAGTTTTAATGCCTACAAAAAATAAATAACAAAAAAGTATAGATTGACAATACTAGTAACTCAGATATCTGGCTAGATACTGGTCAAATCTATCAAAGATGTCATAAATCCAAATGTATGCAAATTGATAATCAATTTAAAAAATAAGTGCTATTTCATTGAATAATGACTGGATGTGCAAAACACTTTATATTTGTAGTAGAATGAATAAAATATGTTGTAGGTTGCTTTAAAAGCATGACATGCAATCATAAAAGTGCAAGCAAATAAATCAAAAGTATGGTAGATCACCTTAGAAGTGCATCAAAATAGATCAGAAGCATGACATATAACCTTAGAAAGAAGGGTAACTATATTAGAATCATGGCAAGTCACCTCATAAGCATGACAAAATAATTTAGGAGAACAAATCTACAACTAAATTACCAAAAAAAATTGCCACTCAAATACTACACAATATACATATCAAATGTGTTGTGTGTCAGCTTAAATGTGTTATAGGTTAGTTTAGAAGCACCTTAGATTGACTCAAAAATGCCTCAGGTCAGCTCAAATGTGTGGAAGAATGAATTAAATGTGTGGTTCTGGACTTGTAATGTTAAAAAATCTGGATTTCTTTAAAAAATATATTATTAAAAATCAAGGATGTGGGTCCCGTTGGGTATGCCAAAATGTGGATGATGAAAATTTGAATTATGTAAAATAATAATACAATGAAAGTACCAAATTCACACTCAACAATTACTCAATAAAGCCCAAGATGTATGCATAAATTAAATAATAAACAATAATACTATAGAAAAGATAGTTTCTCAAGGGTAGTAGATAGATACAAGATCTTGATAATACTTGATAATGATAGCACCTGCTAATAATCACAAGATCTAGGGATAATGTGTGAATGAATTGGATATTTATATGCTTCACTCAATATTTGATCAATGGTGGAGATTAATTAGAAGAATAAATGGATAAGACAATGAGATAGGGTAGGAAATACAATTAGTAAATGGATAAGATTAAATTAAATAAATGAATTTATTTAATTTAAAAGAGTATAGTTAGATAAATAAATAAAATATTTGTTTTACTTATTTTAGAGAGAAATATTTGTTAGAACACATAAAATATACTGAGAGGGGGGTGAATCGGTATATCCCTCAATTTTTCCAATTCAAATTTATTAACCAAAACAAATAAAGTTGTAGATAGGGAAAAATCCAAAGGTTTATATGTGTTGAAAACAATAAACTAATTAAAACCTATCAACCACCATGAAGTACAAACTAGAATGAAAATAAAAATAAATAAAGAACATGCAAACCGATTTTCAAACTAGACTTGATTGATCTCCATGGCTCTTCTCCACCTGCATAAGAATGCAAGATTTTGAAGGTTGATTGTTGGAAGAATGTTGGTTGCTCAATTCTGCAGCATAACGATGCGATGAAGGTGATAGATGAAGATGGATGGAAGATTGATTTTGACAGAGTAAAGATGCTAGAAGAAGATTCGATGCAAATGGTATGTGAAAGGTTAGATTTATAGAGTTTTTGAAGACAAAAGCTTAGTTGGTAAAGATCAATGGTTGAGATTTGGTCTGGTAAGATGAACGGTAAGAGATGGAGAAGTTGGAGAGAAAGATGGAAGCTAGAGAAAAAGAAGGAAGATGTTTCCTTCCCACAAAACCTTTCACTCAAAAATGAAGGCAACTTTCCATTTTTCAAGTTTAGTTATGAGTTGATTTTGTAGTTGAAGATAATTCATTAATTAAATAATTAAATAATTTAATTTCATGTGACATGTGGTTTTGGAAGTTTCTAATTAAATATTGAAAAATATTTAATTATGTGTGAGATGGCTTTTTAGAAGATTTTAAAGATGATTTCATGATTTTGGAAAAAAGAAGAATATTTAGAAGATTTAAGGATGATTTTATGATTTTGGAAAAAAGAAGAATATTTACTTTATTTAAAATAAAGCAATGTGATTTTTTAGAAGATTTAAAGATGATTTCATGATTTTGGAAAAAGGGAGAATATTTACTTTATTCAAAATAAAACAATGTGATAATTAAATTAAATAAATTGTAAAGCTTATTTAATTTAATTAAGAAGAATTAGAAAAGTGATTAAATGAAATAATTAAACCTATTTAATTAAGATAAAAGAATTAGAAAATGAACAATATAAATAAATAATTAAATTTATTTATATGTAGATTGAATTAGAGATTTAACTAAATAACTTGTATTTAATTAATTACCAGACTTATTATAATGTGACCATTTTAGGTGTATACATTTTTCCCCTCTTTGAGATGATGAGATTTGTGTCGAGTAACATCATTTCAAAGAAGTTAAGGTATGGATAGAGGAGAATGGATAATGATAGAAAGATAGGATGATGGAATGATGATGCCCCCTCGAGAGGATAGGCGAGTTGAACAACACGGGTAGGCTCTTGAAATGAAAGGGATGGGTCAAGAACTAAAGATGAAGGAATGGATAGAAGAAGGGAAGGATGCATTATGCTACAATGAAGGTGAGCAACCATGATGTTTGATTTAGCACTGGACGTTATGCACCAAGATATAAGGACCAAGGTGATGATGTGTCTCGTGCCCCAGTGTAATACAACCTTGTCTAGACGTATGAGGAAGTAGACTTGGAGCATTAAAGTCCTAATGCACAAAATGTATGATGTGACCTTAGATGCAAAGGATAGTGCAAAAAGCTACTCCGACATACACAAGATATGAATATTAGCTGGAATGATACAGATTTGATACAAATGCAAGATAAAATGATAATACACACAAGCAAGCAAGCAAGCAAGCAAGCATGCACAAATGATTAAAAAAAAAACAAGGTATTGCCCCTTCCAAGTTGTAAACTGTTGATTGATTGATTGATTGATGATGATGATAGTGTTGTCATTGTGGGGAGTGACATATCCCTAGATCAACACAAGGATGATGATAATTGATTGATTGACTTTGATTTGGTTTACGACAAGATTAAGATCAAGACCAAAGGATGTGATTGGATGATTTGACGAGATTGATTGACTTGATTGGTATGGATTAAGGATTGACTTGCATTTGGATTATTGCTTGAATTGATTTGATTGATTTGATTGGATGAAATGGTTTTGATGAAGATGATTGATTTGGTTGAATGGTTGAATGATTGGATTGAGGTGAGGGATTGAATTGATGAAATTGGAAGAAATAATTGGATGGATTAATTTTATTGCTTGTATTTTTGTTGGCTATTTGATTTTTTTGGTATTTTTGGGGATATTTTGATTTTTGTGGATTTTTGAGATGTTATGATTTTTTGGGATTTTTGAGATGTTTATTTTTTATTTTTGGATTTTGAAATATTTTGATTTTTTTGGATTTTGAAATGTTTTTTTGTTTTGGATTTTTGAAATGTTTTGATTATTTTTTGGATTTTTGAAATATTTTGATTTTTTTTTTGGATTTTGAAATATTTTTTTTTTGGATTTTTGAAATGTTTTAATGTGTCAAAGGATGAAAATTTGAGTAGCCTTTGTGCTAGAGACCAATGACAAGGGGAAAACCAAGTCTAGGTGCAAGGAGATAGATGGGATTGATGGATGAAAGGGTGGGTGATGGGATAAGGGATAAAAGGCTCATGATATATGGATGGATGGAAAGGATAGGTTAGAGTGAATGGAATGGGTGTATGCATCACAGGAGATAAAGGATGTGATTTCCAAAGACTATGTCACATAGGAATAATATGCCCCATTCTAGGTACAATACTTAGGATTTTTCATGACAAAAATTATGACAATAGGATAATGATAGGCTTGTTTGGAAGGATGAGGTATGTCAAGAGATACTCAAAACATGTTTCAACCTTTACCCCTATATCTTCACCAAGATCAAAAGAAGGGTGGATGAATGGACTCAATATGATATGAATGTATGATGGCTAAAGATGGTAGGTAGGATGGAAATGATAAGACATGAAAATGATAGGTTGGATAGATAAGACATTGTGCCCCCAAGTGTAAGTGACATAGAAGATCAACCTACACATGACGCCTATTTGCTAGGTTTTCATCATGGTACTTATCCAAGGTGCCTGTTTACTAGGTTTTCACCATTGGATGAAGGGATTTCTCTTTACTTTTTTTTGTTTTGTTTTGTTTTGTTTTGTCTTTTTGGATAGGAGAAGGGGAATATGGATAGGAGGGACTCAAGTGTCTAGTTCCATGAAAGGTGGTAGTCCCACTAGAGAATGTCATTGTCTGGACCATGTCAAATGTCATTATGCTCATAGATGTTGGTAAGGGATGACATGAAATGGAAATAAAGTAGGTAGATAATGGATTATGATGTGGATTATGGGGGAAAATAATGGATTATGATGCAGATTATGTAGGGAAGATGATAGGGTTTATATGGGACTTATGGAAAAGATGAATGTGGAAGCTTAGCCAAAAGCATGGACCATAGGACGATGGTGGGGGAGATATGTAGGATAATGAGTGAAGGGTGAGGAGATGGAGGTATGTGGAATTGTTGTGAAATGGAAGGGAACCATGACCAATGGTTGCACACACTATGATAGACATTGAAGCTTTTGATGTGGATGGGGTGTAGGAAGAAATGGAGATGTTTGCTTAGGAGGTGGTGGATGTATTGATTTTGGTACCCACATAGACTTAGTATCTTTATGACTTTTATTTTTCTTGTGGGTTTTAGGAATTTGAGATTTTTGAATAGAGTGGGAATGTGGGGTGGAAGTGGAGGGTTGAGATTTTTGTGATGTAGATTCCTCATTTGACTTGCTTTCATTTTTCTTAGGTACCCAAACCATTTTGTTTTTAGAATTTTCTTTTGGAGGTATGGGCTTATATAGATTTTTAGATGTATTTTTCTTTGACTTTTTGTATTGATGTCCTAAGGCATAGAACCCTTAGGATTTTTTACTTTATAGGTAGAGGCATTGAAATTATTGTTTTTAAATCCCATGGGTATGGTGGAATGGGTGGAAGCTTCATGTTTATACAATGCGTGCATTTGTTGGTCATGATTAGGAATGTTAGGGTATTTATGGATAAATGGATAAAATGATTGAATGGTAGGGATATTAGGTGTTGGGAGCAATGGTGGTAGAGTGGATCAAGGGATATTAGGAGTTGGAAGCAATGGTGGTAGAGTGGATCGAGGGATATTAGGAGTTGGAAACAATGGTGGTAGAGTGGATGGTGGAAGGTGTACGGTCACATGCTTTTGACATTTATAAGATGATGGAGGAGGGATGACAACATATGTTTTAGGTGTACGATAGGTTGTATGATGGAAAGTGGACTTAGGATGCATGGAGGAAGTACCAAAATCTTTAGGTTGTTGTCCTTGGGGTGTAGGTCCAAGGCCATAAGAGCATGGAGGAACTTTGACATGGATGGGCTCCAAAATATCTTGTTCATGAAGGTCTAGAAATTTACCTTGGTGGTTCATGTTTTGGAGTGTGCAATCGACAATGGGACTAGGTGTAGGTGAAACACTAGACATGAGTTATTTATTGGATGGACAAAATGACGCAAGGGAAGATAATGGTTTTTTGTTGTTCTAAGGAGGAACATTCATGAATGAGGGTGGAAAGAACAATAGGATATGATGGAGGACTTGTAATGGGGTCGATAGTGGGTGATGAGGGATCATTAGGATCTTGATTAGCATTGTGTTCACTTAGATCCAAGGTGTTTGTTTGATCTTCTATGTAGGCTTGGAAGGAACTTATCTCATCATGGGAAGCGTATGTTGATGGATCATGTATAGGACTAGGTGGAGGTGAATTTGGAATATCTTTCTCATGGATGGGTATAGGATCAAGTTGCTCATGGATAGGCTCTTCATCATTATGGATATCATCTTGATCATAAAAATGATATAGATTATGGATAGGTTGGATGAAAATGATTTGATCTTGATTAGGACTAGGGCTTGATGTTTCCACATGCTTGGGAGTAGACTCTTGATATAACTCTTGGGTTTCTTGAATGGAAGTGGAAGGGGATTTCTCATGGAGAGACTTGACATGTTCTTGATGGTCAACAACATAGGAGCATGAAAGATGGTGACTTGAACTTATGACGAGAGACTCTTGAATTGGCTCAAAGGGTTGTGGATGACATGGTTGACTTGAAGGACTTGGCATGATGTTTGAGGACTCTTTTGTATGTTCAAGTATATGTGTTGAGTGACATGGCGACAATTGATTCCTTGCTTATAGCCCTTGGGTGACATCCTTTATAGGTGGATGGGTGGAAGGTGTTGGTTTATGGTTTTGATTTCGATTGGATAGTGGTATGATATACTTAGAGAATACATAACTTAGATTAGTGTTCCCATTGTGAATGGTTGCATTAGAACTTAAAGGCTCTTGATTTTGTTTCTTGATAGGTTGATGTGGCATTGACATGCGAAGAAGTGGATGGATTAGATTGGTATGGGGTGGAAGGGTGATAATGAATGGATAGGGGATGATGTGGTGGTTGTTGGATTTGACTAGTGGCCATGAGGTATTGGGTTTGAGCTAGGAGGTGTTGGATTTGAGGTGACTTGTTTGCTTGAAGTTCTTATATTATGTCATGGAATCCATGAATGATTTGTTGGGGAAAAGGTTTTTGAATTGTTTTAATCGTGTGAAGCATGTGAACAAGCTCTTGTGCTATGTCTTCCAATGTTTTCATGTTGTAAAAATGTTGTTGATTGGATTAAAGAGATGATGATGATTAGGATATGATATGGAATGACAAGATTGTATGATTTGGATGATGTGGCAAGTGTTTATTGGAAGTTTGACTTGGGCACTATCAAACACAATATTTCACATGTAAATGCATGAACACACACACCAAACACAATGATAAATTTGTCTTTGAAGATTAGATGTTATGATTAAGCAAACACTTGAATACAAAACAACAAGTCCTATGAATAGTCAAGTGGGGTATGGCCAATTAGGTTTCAAGCTAGTCTACACAAGGTTGACTAAGGAATGATTTGAAAGAAAAATACTGCCACACAGCCGAGAGAAAGGGGTAACCCACCCTTCACCTTCACTTCCCAAAGGTATAAAGTTATTTGGGGCTTAGCTAAGAATGACAAGATTATAACTCCCAAACAAGCGTGTCTTTCGATTCACACTTCGATTGAGGTCATCCCCAAGGGTGATGAAATCCCCTATAGTAGGCCTCCTATGAAGGGTTTGACAAAAGCAAACCAAGTGAGGTGTTTGTGATCACACACACACTTGATTCACACTCACAATGATTAATTCCCCTTAGATTAGAAATGAAATGTGTGTAAAAAAGTTCAAGCACTTGTTCTTTTTAGATCCCAAATCAAGATGTGATGGAAGACAATGGTTAATTTTAGCCTCAATTTTTGATATGTGATTGAAAACAAGATTCGTTTTAAGAGCCCAAATCCAAATGTGTGACAAACAATGATTAAGAGATGAAGAATGAAACGAGTGCACCTGGTTATTTTCGCTTTCCAAATTATTGTTGTGAGTGATCCAAATGATTTTTGAGCTCCGTATGATTCACCTACAAGATTAAAAAAAATGATATTATAATGTAGCCAAAGAAAAAAAACAAGCTCATCAGAAAATTGCAATTTCAGATACATGTTTGTGACATAGCTGAATTAGATTTTATTATTTGATGATTTATTAATCTGAAAAATGAAAAATCAAAGAAGAGATCCCTCCTAATTTTCTGAGAGCTTTCCAGAAATGTAAAGAAGTAAAAAAAATTCCCTGTTTTGCTATCAAAAACGTGGATTTGTGAAGACCATACATAAAATGAAGATCAGATTTTTTTGCATTGTATTTGACCTCAAAATTAAATCTATAAAACATAGATCCCCATTATAATTTAAAGATATTTCCAAAAATGTAAACAGTTTTTAAAAATTCTCCAATTTACGTCCAGAAAACCAATTTTATAAAATAAATAAAAATTACAATAACTCCTACAAAAACAATGATAAACCCTCAATTTTTTTATTGTAGCCTCTTGAGATGATGAAAAAGACTTTGTAAAAATATTATAGAAAAATTCATAGCTGTGTAGAATATATGAAGAAATTGGTAAAACCTTAGGTTTTGTCCAAAAACTGACAGATCTGCAAAACAAAGTCAATAAAACCTGTAAAAGCACCGTTAAAAGCCTTGTATGCACTACAAAAACCCTCGTATGCACTAAAACAGAAAATTTTCCCCAAAATCCGAATTCCAGAATGCAAGATCCTGTTAGAAAACCTGTAGATAAATATTAAAAACGGGGCAAGGCCCCATGGTGGGCGCCAAAATGTAGATAGGAAAAAATCCAAAGGTTTATATGTGTTGAAAATAATAAACTAATTAAAACCTATCAAACACCATGAAGTACAATTTAGAATGAAAATACAAATAAAGAAAGAACATGCAAACTGATTTTCAAACTAGACTTGATTGATCTCCATGACTCTTCTCCACTTACATAAGAATGCAAGATTTTGAAGGTTTATTGTTGGAAGAATGTTGGTTGCTCAATTCTGTAGCATAACGATGTGACAAAGGTGATAGATGAAGATGGATGGAAGACTGATTTTGACAGAGTGAAGATGTTAGAAGAAGATTCAATGCAAATGGCCTGTGAAAGGTTTGATTTATATAGTTTTTGAAGACAAAAGCTTAGTTGGCAAAAATCAACGATTCAGATTTAGTCTGGTAAGATGAACGGTAAGAGATGAAGAAGTTGGAGAGAAAGATGGAAGCTAGAGAAAAAGAACGAAGATGTTTCCTTTCCACAAAACCTTTCACTCAAAAATGAAGGCAACTTGCCATTTTTCAAGTTTAGTTATGAGTTGGTTTTGTAGTTGAAGATAATTCATTAATTAAATAATAAAATTATTTAATTTCATGTGATATGTGGTTTTGGAAGTTTCTAATTAAATATTGAAAAATATTTAATTATGTGTGAAATGTGGATAAGAAGTTTCTAATTAAATATTGAAAAATATTTAATTATGTGTGAGATGGCTTTTTAGAAGATTTTAAAGATGATTTCATGATTTTGGAAAAAAGAAGAATATTTAGAAGATTTAAGGATGATTTTATGATTTTGGAAAAAAGAAGAATATTTACTTTATTTAAAATAAAGCAATGTGATTTTTTAGAAGATTTAAAGATGATTTCATGATTTTGGAAAAAAGGAAGAATATTTACTTTATTCAAAATAAAGCAATGTGATAATTAAATTAAATAAATTGTAAAGCTTATTTAATTTAATTAAGAAGAATTAGAAAAGTGATTAAATTAAATAATTAAACTTATTTAATTAAGATAAAAGAATTAGAAAATGAACAATATAAATAAATAATTAAATTTATTTATATGTAGATTGAATTAGAGATTTAACTAAATAACTTGTATTTAATTAATTACTAGACTTATTATAATGTGACCATTTTTAGGTGTATACAAAAGAATTTAAAGCACAATCACAAAACCATAACACTAGATATACGTGGAAAACCCTAAAAGGGAAAAATCATGGTGAGAAAGCTACTTGGAGCAACTGTCCAAATCTAGCCTCACAAATGAAAAAAAAGATTTACAACAATTTTTTATGGTGTCAACCAAAGGAAGTTCACAAATTACAACACTTATATAAGAAAGATGCTACAACCTTAGAATACAATACTTGATGAATTTAGATGATCAAAAACCACAACACTGCTTCAACTCACTACTTCTGGCACTTTGCTTAATAACCTCTACTGCCTTTGGCTCACTTCCTTCAACACACACTCATTCACTTCTTCCTTTGTCTTACTATCTCTAGCACTCACTCATTCACTTCTTCACACATTTACACACATTATTCTACAGGTCAATCCACTGCTTTCACCATATTACATTAATCATACATCAAAATCACTGAATACTTCACTAAATTCTTGATCACACAGATAATCTTCCATTTATATTTTCTATAAGCTCCAAAAAATTTCTCCTTTTCAGCCAAAATGAACATATGACATGAAACGTGCAATGACCATAAGAAATTTGGCTTGAAAACACCCACAAGAAGAGGGAACCAAATGTTGTCCAAGCCAGGAGATAAGCAAAACCTATTTTACCTTTGTACACAATCCCACGTTGGCTAACACAACAAAAAATTGAAAAAAAAACTCAATATACCAAGTCGTCCTAGCAAATACTTAACCCTCCAAATATTAACTCTAGAACACAAGCAGTACCAAAGAGACTAGTGTGTTGGTATGGAGCCTGATCAGTCTCCAAGTGGGAGATTGTTGGTATGTGGCGACCGATTTTGTAGAACCCTAAAATGTGGAAGCTTCTAAGCTTGTTAAAAAGGGGTTTAGATGGGTATTACTATATGATGAAAAATGTGATTATTCGCAAGATTGTAATAGGTTTTACACTGGATAATAAAAGTATTGGATGGCTGCGGTTTGGTGGATGTAGCCCAGATTGGGTGAACCATGTTAAATTATCTGTGTTATGATTTATTCTGTGTGTGTTTTAGTTTCTCTGTTTATTAATTAAATCTGCATTTAATTGTTAGATATCTGCCATTTCTAACCCTAACAACTAGATAACATTGTGTAGATCACATTACAAGCATTAAATGATATTCAAAAACATTTCCATGCACTCCTTTTACAACTTCATGCAACATTAAGTTGGTGCAAGAAAATAGATGATAAACCCAACATCACTTACAAACCCAAAACACACAGTCTTGAGATAGAACATTGAAAACTTGAATTTTGATACACCTCAACACTTGAAACTTGAAATGAGAAGATAAAGAGACAATTTGAGCTCATCCTACACACCGTAAGACCACAACATCAACTACAAAGAATCATAGAGCATTTCTTTGAACCTTCTTAACTACAACAACATAGGCTCCACTTTGCTAGCACTAGAAACATATGTAGTAACTTTCATCCACTAAAAGAAGTAACATACATACTTGACACTTATTTCAGTACACCTTTCAAACCAAAAGGTCATATCTTCAAATGTAGAGGAATGCACAACATTATCCAGATCATTTCAGTACAACTTCCTAAGCCACAAACTACATGAAAACCTTTAATACATTCTTTTATATCAAGAAAATTAGAATACAATCATTCTCAACATTATAGACCACAATTAAAAAATTCTTCATCAACATGATGAAATCACATCTTCATAACACTTTTAATCACCACATAGATTGCATCACATACAACCTTCCAAATATCACTCTATTGACACCAATGAAAATACTGACATTAATGATAAGACCTACAACAATCTACATTATATTGACATCAATGACAACATCTACAACAATCTCCCCTTTTGGCATTAATGGAAACACTAACTAGATATGTAATTTTCTCCCCCTTTGACATCAAGGAAAAAGGGCAATGTTCTTCCTCTGTACAACAATATACAAGCTCCCCTGTCTACACAAACCTTAAAATTCCTCTACTTTCTCCCCTTGAGAGATAACCATCATCAATATAGGGATAAAAATATGTCTTGAATTGCTCCCCCTGGACAAATGCACCATCTATACATCTAGTTTGAAGGAGGCGCAATAACCCCTAACTTCTATTTGAGATATTCAAAAGGTTTCCTTTGAAAGTTCCTTTGTAAAGATGTTTTCAACCTATTCCTTTGTGGGAACATAATCCAATCTTACTTCTTGATATGCAACTTTTCTCTGAAGAAGTGATACTTGATAGATATATGCTTAGTTTTGGAATTCATCACTAGATTCTTTGAAATATTGATGGCACTTGTATTGTCCCATAAGATTGGAATGGGCTCATCATACATAAATTTGATGTCCTTCAATGTTTGATTCATCCACAACAATTGTGTGTAGTAGGATACTACAACTTTATACTCTACTTTTGTTGTTGACAAGGACATTGAATCCCATTCCTTACTAAACCATGAGACCAATCTGTCTCCTACAAAGAAAGCTCCTCTACTATTACTTATCATATCATCAACACTACAAGCTCAATCAACATCAATACATGCACTTAGGGAAAACTATTTACCCTTTTGATACCATAATCCATAATACAAAGTTCTCTTCAAATATCTAAAGATACTTTTGAAAACCTTCACTTGAGCTTCTCTCAAGGATTAGCTTGAAATTTGGTGTAGGAGCACCCTCATGCTCAAAATGATCAAATTTGGGATTTTGTATTGTTTTGTGTTGTTTGATGTAAATAAGGTCATTTTAGACTAATAATGATCATTTAGAATCATTCTAGACCATTTTAAAATGTTTTGGAGTCATAATGCAAATGACGTAAAATTTTTGTTAAAATTGTAAAAGTTGTCATTGTGAAAGTTGTCAAAAGTGCATTAAGGTTACAAATTTGATTAGAAAGTTAGTTGTGGGTGGTTGGTAGTTGAAAAATGTTTGGGAAAGTATAAATACATGTTGTAAACATGAATCCCAAGGTTGGGAAGGTTGGAAAAGATGGAATCAATTTAGAGCAATTTTTTTGTGCATTTTACCTGTAATAGTCCTATTATTTCATATGGTATAGATATGTATGACCTTTTTACAACCTACACATGGTATGGTTGGAAATATAATGGATTTATCTTTCATTTAGTTTTGGTTTGGTTAAATTTCATTAAGTTTATAGAAAGTTATGGCATTTGTTGTAACAACAGGTTTGAATCTGCCCTAGGGTTTCCAACAAACAAGAAAATTCCATATCTTTTCTTCCCTCCATAAAAAATATCTAAAAATTGGTGAAAATGTTTTGTTTTGAGGGTATATAAAAAATCTTTAGAGTATATTTCATATTTTTCCATTTTGATGAAGTTACTAATGAAATTTTGCTTGCATTTGGGTGTAGATAGTCTAAAAAAACCCTCTTAGAAGTAGGACAGTCAAATTTTGAGCCCCTCATAACAAAGCAACCCTACCTTATTATTGGTTATGTGTAAGAATGGCCAAATGGATATCCTGAATGGGTCTCCTTTTCTTTAGATCAGGTATGAGTCAAAATATATGTCCAATTTTCCTTTTTGAAAGGTTACAAGCAAGAATGAGGGTTTGTGAAGGAAAACCCACTTTTTGATGAACAAAGACAATTGTTTAAGGTTGTTTTGAATTTTATTACCCATGCTCTACATAAAATTGGTATTAGAGCATGAAGATATGAGCAAGATAAGTTTTTGGAGTGTATGTGTTGTCTTTTTGTAGGTTGAAGCAAGAACCTAGATGCCAAAATACTAGGTAGTGAATAAAGGAGGAAACATAGGTGAAGTATCATGAAGACAAGAAGAAGCAAGGTGAAAGATAATTTCTTGAGAAAGGAGAATGAAAATGTTGAGAAGATTTTTTTGTGGAGACTTGTAGAGTACGAAGGTAACAAGTAAGAAGCCAGTGATGAGAAAAGAGAAAAGTGAGATGAAGAAGAAAAATAAGAAAGAAGAACAAATAAATGTGCAACAAGAGATAATGGAGCTGAGGCACACCTTGGAGCAAATGAAAAAAAAATAAAAAGAAATTGAAGAAAGAATGGAACTTGAGATGTAATAGTTGCTTGAGAGAGCAAACTAGGAAAGTGGTTGACATTTACCAATAAGAAAGTGGATAAAGTGTCCTATCTAGAAGATCATTTAGAGGAGAAGGAAAAAGAGGATAACAACAAGAATGGATGAGTTGCAAGATATGTTGAAGGGAAGGGTGCTAGAAGAATCTAAAGAGACAAGAAAATCTAGTGTTTTTGAAACTAAGCCTTTGTGTGAGTATTTTTTTATAGGTGCAGCAGATGAAAATGATGGAAAAGAGTCTAAAGAAGGAGAAGTGCATACAGTGTATGAAGATTGTTAAATTTTTTTTAGCACACATGGAGGATCTCTTGGGTATTGAAGTGGAGTTTTTGGTGCAAGGAGACAAAGAGGAGACCTCAAGGTCTCAATATTTTATTTCTAATCTTTCATTGGACTATGTATGTGTAGGTTTGTTAGACAAGGAGATACAACTCATTGAGAAGTAGATTCTTGAAAGAGACTGGGTTCAGAGGAGGATGCCAAAAGATGAATACCTTACAAGTAAGAAATAAGAGAAGGAACTGAGAAGACAACCTCGAGAAAACAAGTGAAATACACAAAGAAAAATACAAGAAGAAATCAAGGAAATAGTGCAGAAGAGTTGGAAGACCAAAAAGAGAGAGAAAACCTACATTCAAGTGGACTTGAGTTTTTCTTCCCCTTGGGAGTATGGTGCAAGAGCACCCTCATGCTCAAAATGCCCAAAATGCTCAAAATGCTCAAACTTGGGGTTGTCTTTTTTTGTGTTGTTTGATGTAATAAGGTCATTTTGTACCATTAATGATCATTTGGAATCATTCCAGACCATTTTAAATTTTTTTGGAGTCATAATGCAAATGATGTCAATTTTTTTTCAAAATTGTAAAAGTTGTCATTGTGAAAGTTGTCAAAAGTGCTTTAAGGTTACAAATTTGATTAGAAAGCTAGTTGTGGGTGTTTGGTAGTTGGAAAATAATTGATAAAGCATAAATACATGTAAATATGAATCCCAAGGTTGGGAAGGTTGGAAAAGATGGGAATAAAAATTGGAGTCAATTTGGAGCAAATTTTCTGTGCATTTTTCCTGTAACAGTCCTGTTCTTTCATGTGGTACAGATCTACATAGAATTTTTTATGATCTACACATGGTATGGTTGGAAAGATAATGGAGTTAGATTTTTTTTTTTTTGGTTTGGTTAAATTTCATTAAGTTTAGATAAATTTATGGCATTTGTTGTAACAATAGGTCTGAATCTGCCCTAGGGTTTCCAAGAAACAAGAAAATTCCATAACTTTTCTTCCGTCCATAAAAAATCTCTAAAAATTGGCAAAAAAGTACTGTTTTGAGGGTATCTAAAAACTCTTTAGAGGATATTTCATAGTTTTCTATTTTTATAAAGTTACTAATGAAAGTTTGCTTGCATTTGGGTGTAGTCAGTTAAAAAAAAACCCTCTTAGAAGTAGGACAGTCAAATTTTGAGCCCCCCCATACAAAACAACCCTACCTTTATTTTTGGATATGTGTAAGAATTTCAAAATGGGTATCCTAAACGGGTCTCCTTTTCTGTAGATCAGGTCCAAGTAAAAAGATAAGTCCAATTTTACTTTTTGAAAGGTTACAAGCAAGAAATGAGGGTTTGTGAAGGAAAACCCACTTTTTGATGAACAAAGGCACTTGTTTAAGGTTGTTTTGAGTTTTATTACCCCTTCTCTACATCAAAATCTTGCAACCAAGAAGAAAACTTGCATAATATCAGGCCTTGATGTTGTTAAGTAAAATAGGCCCCCAATCATCTAGACCTATACAAAGTTTGATTAGCCTTAGGTGACTCATCATCTTTGCTCAAATTCCAACTTCTTACCATCAGAGTACTCACTGGTTTACAATCCTCCATACAAAAATTCTTCAACATTTCCTTGACATACTTTTCTTGAGAGAAAAATTGAATCATTTGATTGAGCAATTTGAAGCCCAAGAAAGAATTATAGCTCACCTATCATAGACATTTCAAATTCCTTCTATGTCTCTTCAACAAAATTCTTACACATTTCATCATTCCAACCAAAGAATATATCATCAACATACACAACAATAATTAGAATTCTTTCTTCCACATTTTTAGTATACAAATTGCTATCTATGATACCTTTCTTGAAGCCCTACTGGAGTAGGACTTGTCCAAATTTGCATGCCTAGCACTAGGGGCTTGTTGATACCATAGAATGCCTTCTTAATTGTGCATACATTTATTGGGTCTGTTGATAGTTTAAATTCATCAAGTTACTCAATGTAGTCTTATTCTTCCAAGTCACCATTGAAGAAGGCTTACTTCACATCCATTTGATATACTTTGAAGCATTTGTGAACATAAAATGCAAGAATCATTTTGATAGCCTCTATTATTTCCATCAGAGCAAATATTTCCTCAAAATCAATTCCTTCCACCTTTGAATAGCCTTTGCATGCTAGTCTTGATTTGTTTCTCACTACTTCTCCATCTTTGTTCACTTTTTTTTGAACACCCATTTTGTTCCCATTACATTCTTGTTTTCAGGCCTTGTCACCAATTTCCAAATCTTATTTTTCTCAATCTGATTTAACTCTTCTTCCATTGATTGAATCCATCCTTCATCCTTGCTCGCATCAGCAAAAGTCTTAAGTTTTATTCTTGACAACAAAGTGAAATTCACCTATTAATTTGTTCTTGCAATCTTCTTCTAGTTTTTACTCCATTCTTATCTCTAATGATCTAATCTTCTAAGTGATTCTTTTGAGTATACTTGGCAAGAGTTTTGGGAACTTTCTCTTGAGCTTCTTCTTTTTCTACAATTTCTTCTTCTTCTTCTTCCTCTAAGCAAGCAGGTTCATCTAACCAATGACCTTCTTACTTATATGTGTCTTGATGTGATTCTTCATCAACCCTAACATTTGCATTCTCAACTACCTTTATTATCCTTTTATTATAGCACTTGTAAGCTTTGCTCCTAGTTGAGTATCCAAGAAAGATTCTTTCATTAGATCTTGGGTGAAAATTTCCCAAGCCTTCATCTCTTTTGATATAATATTTGCTTCAAAATATTTTGGAATATTTTATAGTTGTTGGTCTTCCATACCAAATCTCATAAGGAGTCTTGGTGCTATCCCTCTTAGCTAACCTATGTTAAGAATATAAACATTAGTATGAGCTACTTTCTAGTATACATTAGGCAACTTGGCTTCATTCAACATAGTTCTTACCATTTCCTAAATAGTTTTATTTTTCATTTCCACTACTCTATTTTGCTGAGGAGTTCTAGTAGAAGAAAAATGCCTCTTTATTCCATGCTCTTCACAAAATCCCTCAAATTAATTTGATGTGAATCACCACCTATGTAAGATATTAGACACTTAATTCTAGCATTAATTTCATTTTCAACCATCAACTTGAAAACCTTAAACCTACTGAAAGCTTTTGATTTTTCTTTTAAGAATGTAACCAATGCCATCCTAGAGAAATCATCAATATGCAACATGAAATAAATTTCACCTTGAAGACTCTTTGTCCTAGTAGGTCCACACAAATTAGTATGGACCAATTCTAATGGTCTTGTAGTAGAATAATCCTTGGTCTTGAATCTTGTTCTTGTCTGCTTCCCAATATGACATTCCTTACACATGATACTTGTAGGTTTGGTAATCCTTGGAATATCTCTAATTTCTTGCATGGAGTTGATCTTCACAAGATTGTCAAAGTTGATATGTCCCATCCTTTTGTGCCACAACTAGACTTCACTTATCTATCCTAGAAGACAACTTCTTCCATTAACACCCTTTAGATAATATAATTTGCTTTCTATCCTAGAACCTTTTGCCACCAATCTACTAGATTTTTCTCTTCTTATTTCACATCCTTTCTCATGAAATAAAATATTGTATCCTTTGATGCACATCTAACTTACACTGAGAAGATTGTGCTTGAGACCTTCATCATAGAGAACATCTTTAGTCTTGTATTTTCCATCAACACTTATAGTGACTTTTTCACAAATCTTTGTAGATGAGTTGTCTTCGAACTTGAATGATACACCATTCCACTTAACTATATTGATGAATTTTATTTTTCTCACATGTCATGTGACTTGACCATTCATAATCAATTACCCACAAATCTGTTTTCCCATGATCATGAAATGTTGTTTGGGAAACCATTGAGTTTTCCACCTCATTGTTTATTTCCTTGAATTACTCAACATTATCTACCTTTTGAGTTACTGATTTTTCCAAGTCACTTCTGCAACATTTTTCTATATGTCCAACATTGTTGTAAATTTGGCATGTCATATTGACATTTACCAGAGGAGAAAGAGAATTTATACTTATAAAATTTCTTCTATTAATTTTAGACATGCAGTTTATAGCCTTATGACCATGCTTATTGCAGATGAAATTATAACCAAAAAATGCATGATTGAACATGGTTTTGGAGACACTTCTTGCATGATGAGATCTTCCTTGAGGTTTGATATTAGCTTATGGATTCTAAAAATTGATTTCTCCAACTCCTTTTTGAGTAAAATGACTTCTTTCTCAAGCTTTGCACATTAATTTATCTTGTCTTCAATCAAGGCCTTTTATCTTTTGTTCTTTTTCCTTGCACAATCTAGGTTTTCAAGAGTAGAAACAAGTTCACCTTCAAAATACACTTCACCTTCTTCTTCAACCACAATTTTTCTTGAACTTTCAGAGATGACATTGGCCATGAATATTTATTCTTTCCTATCATCATATGATGAGCAATGATATGCTTCTTCTAAAGAGAAATAATCTTCCTTGGAAAGAAGATTACTCCTAAACTTATTTCTTTTGTAACCCTTGCTGCTACTTTCATTTTCTCCAAAAGGAAATTTAGATGCATAATGACCAATTCTTCCATAATTAAATCATTTGAAAGATAATTTACCTTTATACTTGCCTGATCCCTTCTTCAACTTTCTCAAAAAAATTGTTGAACTTCTTCATTAGATTCACTATGTGAACCAGATGCATCTTCACAACTTTGAAAGCAACTTATCTTTTATGTGAACCTTGAATCTCATTTCTCATATCATAAGTAGTGAGGTACCCAAACAACTCTTCCATGATAAGATTTTTTAAATCTTTCGCTTCTTGAATTGTAGAGACCTTTGAATCAAATTGGTGAGGGAGAGTTCCCAAAAATTTATTTACAACCATTGAGTCAGTTATATCTTCACCAAGTCCTCTAATTCCATTTACTACTTCATCTACCTAGAGAAAATAGATAGCTATATTTTCCTCTTATTTCATCTTCAAATTATCAATTAATATTTTGTAAGATTGCAAATTTTCTTGCTTCACATTAAATTTTCCTTTGTAGAGGTTTTTGAGCTTATCTCATATTTCCTTGGTTGTGTTGTACTGTACCAACTTAACAAATTTAGAGTTTGTCAAACCACTCAAGAATCATTCTTTAATTTATCATTTCTCTCATGATCCTTCTTTGCATTAGCATCAATAATATGATGAGAAGGTTTACTATAATCATCTTTTGCAGCTCTCCAAACATCATACTCTAGTGAAGTAAGCTAGGCTTCCATCCTCACACTCACAAAGGAGTAGTTAGTTCCATAAAAAAATGGTTCTTTGGTGGAGGAATCTTTCTGAGCCAAGTGTTCTAAACCAAGATCTTCCTTCATCTCTTGGGCTACACCAAGGAACTCAACTACGATACCAATGGTTAGAACACATTGATACACTAAGAGGGGGGTAAATCAATATATCCCTCAATTTATCTAATTCAAATTTATCAACCAAAACAAATAAAGAATTCAAAGCACAATAAAAAAACACAACACCAGATATAAGTAGAAAACTCTACAATGAAAAACCACAATGAGAAAGCTACTTGGAGCTACTGTTCAAATCCAACCTCACAAATGAAAAACAAGATTTACAATGAGTTTTATGGATTCAACCAAAGGAAGTTTAAAACTCCCTACAAATTATAACACTTGATGAATTTAGATGATCAACCACCATCGCAACACTTTTCTACCTTTAGCTCACTACTTCTGACACTTACTTGATAACTTATGCTTCCTTTGGCTCACTACCTTCAACACACACTCATTTACTTCTACCTTTAGCTCACTAACTCCTATTAAACATCCAAAATACTAAGAGGGGGGTGAGTCAGTATTTAACCATTAAACATCCAATTACCAAAGCATATTCAACTATAATGAAGAAAGAAAGAATGAAACATTCACAACATTACATAACACATGAACATGAAGATTTTTATGTGGAAAACCCAAAATGGGAAAAAACATGGTCAGGGTTAGCTCACAATATATTATAACCAATTATAGTATATTTAAAGAAGTGCTCACTGTAAGTGGACTCATTGTCCACAAAGAAAAATATAGAAGAGAGATGGTGGCTCACAACCTATTTTGGACTATTACAATTGCATCTGACATATGCATGAATGCAATCCCATTGAAGCACACTAAGCAAACTTTATCTAATTTTGATTCAACACTCTACCTTTCTCTTCATTCACACAATTCTAATATTCAACTCAACATTCATAACTTAACTTCACTCTACTCTGATGATATTCATATGTAGAACATTTGCAACCCACATCATATATACATGTCATCCATCAAAACACAAAAAAGATCCAACATATATGTACACATCAAACATAGCATAAATTGGGTCGACCTAATTAGATGTAACACCCAAAATATAACTTGTTAGGTCAAAACATTTCATACATAGGTCTCATGCCAAGATACAAAACTCAAAACAACTTGCAATAGGTTGACATGGAACTATAATTGATCCCACTTAAGACAACAATACTTATTTAACCTTCACATACCTTCAAATGTGTTTAGTCGATACGACATATGACATAATAGAAAAATTCTTCAACTATGTATCCACATCTTGAAATGTGGACCTCAAAACTCAATGTCAACTAGAACTATAATTGATCCAAATTAGACCACAATACTTATTTAACCTTCATGTACCTTCAAACATGTTTGGTCGGCACGACATAAGACCTAATAGAAAAATCCTTCAACTATGTATCCACATCTTGATATGTGGACCTCAAAACTCAATGTCAACTAGAATCCATACTCTATTGCCATCTGAAAACTTTTCCTCAAAAGCACAAAGCCAAAAGATTATCCGTGGAGAAGTGTAGATTCTCCCACACAATTGTGCTATATAGAAAAAAAACTGTAATTTGCTAGGCTGAACTCTATTGCTCATAGCTTTCAAACCACTTGTCTAAACATGATGAAATATTGGAATCAAATACATCTAACATCCACCAAAATTATGTTATAAGTGTAGAGTGAAATCTTCATTTGTGGAGTGGTGTGGAACCAAAAATTGGTGCACTGTAACACTATATACATAGAATTGACACTTACTCAATTTCCCATTACAACTATCTTTACTAGACCAAACCACTAAGCAAAAATGTCTTCCTCAACAACTCAAAAACCTATGAGAACTAATAAAAATGGTCTTCCTCAACAATGTTGACATCAATGACAACATTGCAACACATTGTTATGTACCTTCCATGCTCATGTTTCCAAACAACATAATCAATAACATTCTTCCAACACCTCCAACACTCACTCATTCAATTCTTCACACATTCACACACATTCTTTTTCCTTTGGTGCATTGATTTTAACATATTACATTAATCATACATCAAACTCATTGAATACTTCATTGACTTCTTGATCACATAGTTGATCTTCCATTTATATTTTCTACAAGCTACAAAAATTTTCTTCTTGTCGGCCAAAATGAACATATGACATGAAACATACAATGACCATAAGAAATTTGGATTCAAAACATTTGAGGGAAGAGGGAATCGAATGCAGTCCAAGCCAAGAGATAAGTAGGACCTATTTTACCTTTTTACACAATCCCATGCTAGTGTACACAACAAAAACTTGGCGCAAAAAAATCAATATACCAAGTTAGCCCAAGAAACACTTAACCCTCCAAATATTAACTCTAGACCACAAACAATATCATAGAGACCAAATAACATCATGTGGATCACATTACAAGCATTAAATGATATTAAAAAAAATTTCCATGCCCTCATAAATTATAACTTCATGTAACATTAAGCTGGTGTAAGAAAACAGACACTGAACCCAACATCACTTGCAAACCTAGAACACATAGTCTTGAGATAGAACATTGAAAAACTGATTTGTAGTACACCTCAACACTTGAAACTTGAAATGGGAAGACACATAGATAATTTGAGATCATCTTCCACACTGCAAGAACACAACATCAACTATGGAGAAATGTGGAGCATTTATTTGAACCTTCTTGATTGCAACAACATAGTCTTCACTTTGCTAGCTCTGAAACATCTATGCTAAATTTCATCCATTGAAAATAGGAACATGCATGCTTCACACTTATTTCAGTCCACCTTTCAAACCACAAGGCCATATATTCAAATGCAGAGGAATGCAGAGCATTCTCCAAAGTATTTCAATACAAATTCTTGAGCCACAAGCTAAATGAAAACCTTTCATACATTCTTTTACATCAGAAAATAGAGAATACAATCATTCTCAACATTATAGATCACAATTACAACATTCTTCATCAACATGATAAAACCATATCTTCAGAACACTTCTGATCACCACATAGATTGTATCACATGCAACCATCCATAATACCACTTTGTTGACAACAATGAAAATAATGACATTAATCACAAAACCTCCAACAATCTCCATTCTGTTGATTGTTGATATGTATTTTATGCACTTCTCAACATAGGTAATGCATAGGTGCATCGCCTCTCTTGAAAGAAAATCTCCCACAATAAAATTGCATAACACTATCCCAAGGTCTCTAATGTCAGGTCTTGACAGTGCTTGGAATACCTCAGCTGATTCATGTGATTTCCTAGAATCACAAGGCATACTTATAGATGAGTTACAAAGTGTGGGAAGTTGGGCCTACAAATGGAGTTCTCAAGATGCAAAAATTGTTGCTCAGTTGCTGCAGGTTCAAACAATAGTCTAGAACTCCATTTCAACATCATATTTAGCTTTACAATGTGCAATGAACCTTAGCTTAGGTCACTTATTAAAAAAAAAGAAAAGGGGCAGGGAAGAGAGGAAGTTCCTAGACCTGAAACTATGAATGAAAAGTGATCATGGAGGCTACTACAGTAGACAAACTCACTAAACTGGGTTTTTCTTGGCCAATAAGATCCTACAATTACACAATAGTAGTGAAATCTTCTAAGGACTGCAGATTTTCAGATTGCATACACACATCATGAACATGCAATTGAACTAAGTTGCAACAATGAAGTAAGGAAGCTCATAATAGCTTTACAAAGTGATTCATCATCAACAAACCAAAAAAAGAATGAGCTATAAATTCATCAAATAAAGTAACAACAAACACCATCATCACTTCCATTCAAGAAACTAACAACTAAACTAGTAGGGAAGTAGAACCATGTATGCATAATGAAGAAACACAAGAGAAACATCCATAAATCATGAAATGAAACTCTCTATTGCTGTAGAATGCCTTTACACCAACTCTCCAACCCCTTTACAAATGAAGGAGAGACCCCTATTTATAGTTTTCCAAAGCCCAAATGAATGGCTAGGATTGAATTACATTGTGTGGCTCATATTTTTTTTACATTAGGGTTTCACCTACCCCCATTATCTAGCAATTTAAAATAAAATATTTGTCTCATTCCTATTTTTTCTTTTAGTGCCTAGGTGTAATAATAGTTTGTTATTTAGCAAATTTCCCTTTTTACTATAGCATAAATTGTTTGAAAGCTGCCTTCTGCTTGATATGCTTGCAACATTCCTTCAGCCCATCTGACGAATTAACCATTATTTGGCTTCCTTTAAATGCATCATCTATACTTTAAGGTCCTTATTTTGGTTGGCCCTATAGGTGATACTTGGTCATTGCCTCCTTTGTAAGCTTGGTAGGTAGCATGTTGTTCCCTTTATCTCTAATCTGGGAAAACAACCTCTTGGTATTGATTTCCTTGGCGTAGGTTGTCCGAGTTTTCATCCCTATGGAAATCAACCCTCCCTTGGCCTATATTCATGGACAAGTAGATTCTTTATCCTAGCATCTTCAGACCTCCACCCACATTCATGATACACAAACCTTCATGACATAGTATCCTCCACTCGTCTAACTATGGTAGGTCATTCATGATGAATTTTCACACACCGACCACCTAAACAACTTTAAATGAGTTTCTATACAAAAAATAGAATGAATTAGGCCATAAATTGATGTAATCATTAATGAGGTTCCAATAAAATTTTTAAACCCCCCCACCTTAAGTGCAATTTTGAAGTATCCCCATACTTAAACTACCCCAAATGTTATTAACCAACTTCATCACTGAGGGGCTCGTCCACTCCAACTTTACAACTTAAAATCATCATTCACAATTAGAAGGCCAATCATCCTGTCATGAAATTTCCTTCGATTGTCAAGAAGTTACTAGCTCCATCATTAGCATCAATCAAATGATTCTAACAATCTTTGGGGAGCTCACCAATTATTTAATATATTCGGCCCGTACCTCATCATCATCCATTGCCTTGGGTGAGAAGAAAGCTCTAAGAATTCTCTCCCTAGTGTCCACCTACATATGCCTCTCATTCCATCTAGGAAATCCATTTATTGAATTCATCTCCATTAATGTACCGATCCTTTCTCACTAGTGATGGAACTTAAAGGCCTTTGTGAAGTCATGCGGTTATCATTCTTTGAGAATGATGTTTGGCGCAAAGAAGTGGGTAAAGAAGCATTCTCTAAAACAAACGGGCATAGAGATTGTAGATCCTATGAGTGTGAATGTTGGTGAAGGTTCAAACGTAGGCGACCAAGGTGGAGACGCCGTTTGAAAACAAAAAAAAATGGACGACCCTCCACATAACACACCCCACAAGCCAAACACATTTCCGTAGTTGCTGGATGAACTAGCTCTTTGTCGTTGCATCATTATCTTTGAGTTACAATGCCCATTAGGTGGCTGCGAATGAAACTGGGTCGATTGCCACTCTTCTTCGAGGTTTCTTCTATTAAGAAGCTATAAAGTTAATAATGGCCCCTATATGACTCATTTGGTGATGAGCCTTTTGTCATGTTTCTTTTCGGACCCCAACTATGGCATGAGGATGGGTCGGTTCTTCTAGGATTTCTATAATTTCGTCCATCTGGCACAAAGGCCTTCATTCCTTAATCTAGAAAGATGCTACATATTGCTTTGTGGGCTTGGGGGCAGTGAAGCCATTTGTAGGAATGTTTGCATGATAGAGTAATTTCCCACCCGATCCATGGGTACACACTACATGAGAGACCAGAGTTAGAGTGTTTGGGAGAAAAGAATTATGACGATCTTAGCTAGAGTAGTGATGCGGGCTTCTAGTCAGTGTATTCATACTCCATAATGTTTCAGGGGTAATGAAAATACCTTAGCAAGAGTTAAGTCGATTTATCCTCCAAGGAACACCATTAACTCACCCCTAGTTCACTAAAGATGCCTTTTTAGCCGTAGTAGAGGCGTCAATTCCTTGCAAGAGAGCAGCTCGAGCCCGAGAAGGTCGGATGAGAGAATGTGGAGTGAAGTTCATGGAGAGCCGGTGGAAGAACACCGTGAGGAAAACGTGAGATGAGGAGAGCCCCACATTGCGGGCCCCTCGACCATGACACTAGTCATGTGCAAATGAAGAGGTTATAGGGGGTCTGGATCCCACAACGAGGAGAGCCATCAGAGAGCATAGGTAAGGATAGGTGGGACTCCATGGAGCAAACGACGTGAGGTGAGCGACAATCGCAAGAGGAGAAAGGTCATATGTACCATAGCTCCTACGCAATGTCCTTCTAATACATTGAAAGATAAAGCCAGTCATCTCCCCTCTCATTGTGTAATAATATTTGTGCATTTCCTAAAGATGGTATAACCTACTATGCAAATGTGGATTCGTAACTTCACCATAGGGCCATTGATAACATTACATCTTATCAGCCTTCCCTCTTCTCTAAATTTGTTGTCCTTCATGAAAATGATTTTGGTCCATCTACTCCTTGATTGCAATTCAACACCAACCTAATAGACCACCGAGCATCTTGTCTCCCTATATTGCTCGCGTTGATCACGACTCAGGATAACAACATCAGGCCTCTATAAAATCAATTCCATGCGCTGCCCCGCCTTTATGATGTATTTTTCAAGCCTTGTCACTTAAATGTTTTCCTCTTACATTTTTTTTCTAGCCCTTAAGAGTCGGCTCAAAGCCAACTTAAAGTCCCACGGGATTGTAGGATGGTGTGGTTGTGCAGATAGAGAATGGTGAACAATGTTGGTACTATCAGATCCTACATTGGAAGAGTCTATGGGTGAGGAGCCCCGGGAAGACACCAAGCAATGGCCGGTGCGAAAATCGTGACGGGGTAGCTAGCCCCCCGCGTGGGCGGAACCTGCATGGGAGAATGCTGTCAAGAGCTATGGGTGGAAGAGTGTGGAGGGATGGGAAGTATATGTCTTTGAGGTGACAACAAAATATAGGTGGCTATCTCCATAGTAATCCCCGCAGAATCATCATCCTCCATGTTTCACCATTTGAACTTATTCCTCCTCCCTCATAATCTTAATCCATTTCATTTGATTCAAAAACATAATCACCTCAAACCTTGCTATGATGAATGAGCATCTTGAATGTGTGCGCATCTTATAAAGAAAATCCAAATCATTAGAAATCCTTCCTCCTCTTGCCTCAGGCCATCATCATACATGGGTCGTCATCTTGTAAATTACCTCTCATGCCCTTTGATTACAACAGCAGCGGTTGGCCCGCGTTGAGTTTCCTCAAAAATCTCTTCCTTCCCAATATTGCACTGGTGAAATTCAGGGTGGCACAACAAGATCCGACCGTCCCATTTATATCGACGCACGATGCCCACCAAAGGTTGTAGTGGAGAATGTCATTCAAGGGCCGAGACAAGGAGTAGAATCTACAAGCACCACCACCGCCAAGTGGATGCCAGGAGAACAATGTTAGGGAAAATAGCCATGAAACATTCATAACTCGTAAAGGAAGATTCTGTTGTTACAAAGAGAATGGAGCTGGAGAGGTCGGCCATTTAAGTCATGGGCTACACAATTTAAAACTCCACCCGACCAAAAATATCCATTAAATAACCATCAAAGGTGGTACTTTATTTGCATAGCCAAATGTTGACAGATTTTATGGAGTGCAATTTCTTGTGAAGTTCAACCAGGGACCAAGGCATTCGTATAATCACTCCTAGTATCTTTAATTTACCATACATGCATTAAGCACCCCTATCAACATAAACATGCATATATTTGAGTATCATGGGCACCTTTGAGTATTGGTGGACTCCTACGAGAGAAGAGAATGGAACGATCGTACGATGGATGCTGAAGAAATGACATGGCATTGAGGGAAGCCCACAGAGAGGGCCTCACATAGTTAGCCATTGTTTAAGGGAATGTGGGGTAATGCGTGCAGATGACAACTAGTGGGTGAATGCTCAAAGGGTACTGCTGAGGAAATGAAAATAGACTAGTCAAGGCCCGTAGTAAGGAAATGACTCTGGTGGGTCGTAGGTCCATAGGGCAGGGAGGCAGTGAAGGTTGGCCATTGAAAATGGCGTCAGGACGACAACTCCCCGCAAATGGTGGCCCGCAAGGGCAGACCCATCGACAAGCATGGAATCAATAGAGCTTATCCATTAGGCAATGTATGTTGGGCGGCGGAAATCCATGTGCGAAGACCCGCAAATGTTTGGACTTAGGTATTTTTAAGTGATGGGTCAGTTGGCTTTGTGGCAATGACAAAGATGAAAGGATCAACTGTAGACCCTATTGTGCGGGTGGATGTCAAAGGCTGGTCACTACAAAATCAATGAAATGGGAACAAAGTCCCGCCTAGGGTGACCCGCAGCTGCGGGTCCATGAATCATGAAGGATGCAATGACAAATATGGGTGTGGGGACCACACGTCAGGCGGATGCCAAGATTTGGCTGTCGGTGAACGACATAGCACAACTGTGAATGGCAAGAGGAAACCTGCAAATGCGGGTCCACAAGGGTTAACGAATGCTAGGCAAAAAGCGAATGGAAGCCAGTAGGGGATGGCTCGCAAGGGAAAATGACTTGGCAAAACTCATCCAAGTGAATTTGGCCAACATGAAAATTGATCATTTTAAGGCTTATGGCCGACTTGGGCATGAAAATAGAGGCACACAAAATGAGGCAAGGTCAAAATGACCTGACCTGAGCAAAAAGAGGGTTCGCTACCCAAGGCGGGGCGTGTGTACAAAACATGCACAACATTGACATCAATGATAAAATATGTAACAATATTTAATTTAAATTTATTTAATTATTAAGCGTGTTACTAATTAAATAAATTTTGAAAATTATTTAATTATAGAGGACCAAAATAAATGTTGGAGGGAAAATGATAAATTAATTAAATAATTAAAAACTATTTGATTGATATAGATAAAGGAATTTATGAAAAAATAATAAAATGAACATGAAAATGAATTAGTCATTTTTAATTGTCTATAATAATAGCCTATATATCTTCATCTTATGAGCATATCCTCCATTTTGAGCTTCCACAACTCTTTTTTTGTGAGCTCTATATTTATTCTAGAAGTGCTCACTAATGATATTTGTTAACCATATCTTATTTTCATATAATATTGCTACATTTATCTAATTAAAAGACTTGATACACTTAATGCATTGATAAAAAGCCTTTACCTACTATGAGAATGAATAGATTGTGTGGTTTAAGTGCTTACTCTTTCATGGTTGAATTTTTTAGAATGATTACATATGATTTCATAATTCCATGCATTTGTATCTATGTTGTGGTGGTAAATTAGTTACTGGAACTTGTTGTAAGAATGGAAAGATTGAAGGTGTTGTCATTGATGTCAAACGGTCAACTGGTTACTCACTAGTTGTTGTTAGTTGTATATGTCGAGGATATTGAGAAAATTGTAATAAAGATATGTTGTAGGTGTTCAGTGGTGTTGATAGTGTTTTCTGCACAACAACAAATCAGACAAGATACAAGTATCCTATCTCTCTTGTAAGGCAAATCTCTATCAACAAGCCTCAAGAGATAACCCCAAGGTCTCTAATGTCAGGTCTTGACAATGCATAAACAACTCAGTAATAATGTGAAAATGTTGGTAATCACAAGGGGCCTTATAGATGAACAATTCTGGAAGTGTACTTTCATCAGATGCAACAATATGGTGATGCTTTCAGTCCTAAAACTAACCCAGATTCAAAATAAACAAAAAAAGAGATAAGGGTTTCAGAGAGATTTCTAAGATTAAAACTAATCCTAAGATTAATAATGCAAATAGAAAGCACTTGAAATGGACCAATTCCCCAAAACTAATTTTTGCTTAACCCAGATGAATCTGCAATCTTACAAAAATGGTGCAATCTTCTAAGGCATTAAAGATTGTCAGATCATTAACAATCATTCAAACCAACCCCATTGCAATTGAAATGAACAAATATCCACAATTGAACTAAGCACAATGAATATAAGGTCCAGGCTAACTTTGCAAAGCAACTAACAATCAACTAGCTACAAAAAGTATGGACCAGGGATTGTTGCAAACACTTCAAGCATCAAACCATAAACACCATTGTATCATATCCAATTCTAAATCTAACTTATATCTAATATTTCTTAAGCAATTCCAAAGGTATAACAACAAGAACCATGCAAGATAAGAAAACACAAGAGAGATCACCTAAGCACAATGTCTTCAATTGTATTGAATTGTCCAATAACAACAACAATTCCAGCGTTCTGTGTTACAACGTTTTCTTAGAATGAAACTAACTCCTAACTCTAACTATTGCTATATTGCTCAATTCACATCAAAGAAGAACTATCTAGCCCTTACAAATGAGGAAAAATTCAATATTTAAAGAAAACCCCCAAGATATGTCAGCCTAATTAGGGTTACCATGATCAACAACCACAAAACAAGTCAGCCTAAGAAGTTCTAGAACAAAAAAAATTAGCATTAAATTCTTGGGACTCATCTAGGTTGGCCTAGGATCTCCAATGTAATTCGGTCCACTGCATGTGAAGGATGAAGAAGGAATAATGGGGAAGCACAAATTTCAATGTAGCCCTGCATTAAATTCTCTTTCCCCTATCTTTATCTATTTGATCCTACACCTTCAAAAAGATTCCATCCAAGTCGGCCAAGGGTGGGGTAACCAACACTTTGAATTTCATCTCAATAGATTTAATCTCATCCCTTGATTGCTTGACGGCTTTATCCCATTCCAACTTAAGATCTTGATATTTATCCATGACAATAACATAGGTGGAAGCATCATCTAAATGGTGACCTATGATCAGACCATCCTCAATAGGAACATAAACCTCTTGCCACCATTTCCTCAAGTTTACCAAAGTTAGATGTTTGGGTGCAAGCTTCCTCCTTCCAGTCGTAATCTCAAAGAATGAAATGCATCTACTATAAACATCGTTCAATGCATCCTCTACCTGTTTTCTTTGCTTGTAGATTCTCTTCAAAAGCTTTTGCTTGATCTGTAGGGATTCATACCATTCCTAGGGTTTAGAAACTCTTGCAGAAGAGAGAATGCCATTACTCACCAAATTTTATTCTGTATATTCCATATGGTCCTATTACCAATTTTTTGCCACAGCTCGATTGGTGGAGCTGGCTGAACAATATTATATCATGAGGTGAAATCGCAGATTATGTTTGAGTGTTGTTTTGCATTTTTTATCATTATTCATCAAGTGACAGTTGTGAATTTAAAAGAAGAAATCATAATTTCAGAGCGCTATTTAGATGTTCTAGAATTAAATGACGTACATAATTGAGCATATAAATAACATAGCATTTTAAATGCTTTCATTCATTTCATGAAAAGATTCATATTTACATAGTTTCTTTTGATTGCAAGAATCAAAATGATATTACAACATTGAATTTAAATGCATTTTAATTTCAAAGTGAAAAGCATAAAGATGAAATCAGTTATCCACACAAGCTATGGATGTGACTGTCACAATGCACCATTAATACTCACTACACTATTGAAGATGCAAAAGACAAATCACATAAGTAAACGACATAATCATCATTGCCTATTTTGGCCGATGGTCAATGACGAATGGTGCACCTTTGTCTTCTCGAGTTTCATCGACCTGTAAGAGGAAAAGGGGGGTGTCAGTGGCTCTGATTATGAAGTAACCTATATGAGTCACCAACAATAGTGTAGCCTACTGTTGGTTATTTTTAATGTAAACCAAGTTGGTCTCCTATTCTACCTATGGAGTAGCCAACTCCAATCAAGGGCAGCTTGGAGGACCTGGACCAACTGACAAGATCAAGAGATCTTTTGCACTTTAGGCTCTATAGAACCAGGGCGGGTATACCCACATAATGCCTTAAATAAGACCAAACATTCCTTTTAATAGCAGATAACTCCTGATGTCAAGCGTTGAGGACCTCAAATGGGGCTAGATTCTCAGTAGCTCAACCTTGAAGCAACAAGGAGGTAGGAAAAGACATCAAGCAAAAGATATTCAATGATTTGTAGATTAAAAGGTTTCTGAGAGGAATAGGCTACAAGACATATCAGTGCCTAGTTTTGGGCCACAGAGTTAAACACAAAAGGGGAAAACATCTGCAAATAGACCTCAATCAGTGGATT
Organism: Sequoia sempervirens; assembly: GCA_007258455.2. Lineage (NCBI taxonomy): Eukaryota > Viridiplantae > Streptophyta > Pinopsida > Cupressales > Cupressaceae > Sequoia > Sequoia sempervirens. The sequence goes on along the minus strand of VDFB02271358.1, from coordinate 1,180,428,618 downwards.
TTGTTTTGTTGATGCCTTACATCAACTATCAGTGCCTTACACTTACAATCCAGCTCCTGTAGCAACCAGACTCTTCTTACCGAATCCTACCTGCAAACAAGTAATCACTGCTATCTGTTCAAAGGATTTAACTGCTTCCTTGAAGCAGACCTATCAACAAACAACATAGTCTCATGAAGTATGAGAAGATGAAAAAAGACACCTTATGCATTCATTCAAATGATTAAAAGCACACAAATAAGGAGACAGTCTGATAACATGCATGAGAGACAAGCGTCTTCATGTTTTCATTGCTCAAACTGATTGTATTTACAGAAAAATTCAAAATTACAGCTTACAGACTCAACATTGACTCAAGACTAAACTCTAGCCTATCCTAGACTGATCCACAAACTCAGAAAATGGAGCTGAACCAAAGGAACCAAACCCAAGGGACCGAACCTCTACAAATGATTTAGGAATTCCTTTTAAATAGTCCTGGGATCGCCACCCAAATCAGAGCCACATCAACATGCCATGTCAAACCCTAAACGCCATGTGACCAATCAAAACTATCACTGTGACCTTCAACAACTTCTTTGGTCTTATAAATGCCACTGGTTAGGTTGCTGTAGGAAGGACATTCCCGCACAAATGAAGCCAGGCAATCAATGTCAAATCCGTCGCCGAATCCAGGCGCCCATACTTGGGCCATACTATCCTTGTCCCAGGGCCGTCACCATGAATGCTGGCTCGGCGGAGCCAGCGACCAACCCATTATCGCCATGAATGCCCCAGGCTTCTGATCTTCACGTGCAAACACCTTCGAAACCCAGATTGCGCGAAAATGAATATTAGCCGTCGAAGTAGGCAACCACCGTCAGCAAGACAAAGCAGTGGGGAAGACCTCCAGGCGACAAAAATAGTTACACCAAAGTCACCAGGCATATCGGACAGACACAAGGAAGTTGGGGAAAGTTAGGCCGAAGAGGTGGCGTCACATCGAACACCCATCACAGTTGGGAAGACCTCACAAAGTCGGCGAAATCTCATAGCGAAGTCCGCATGTGACACTAAATGCACCACAAGCTTGGGGAGACATGGCCGAGTCGGCCAGACATCTTGGCAAAGCCACCACGGCCGAAGGGAAGTCACACCGAAGAGTAAAAGGGGCCACCACAGTCGGCAAAACAAGCTAGGGTCGGGGAGACATCTCCCCGAGGATAATAACTCTCACCGAAGAGCCTTTGAAATAAACCCCTTATGCGATGTCGCTGTGACTTTATGTTTCTTTCGCCAATACACCCTTCTCTCTTATGAATGTCGCTATAGCATACTATCATCGGGGAGACCTCTTGTAGAATATATTGTGTCATACCGAGAGCCTTCATTCACCTGTGTGTCACTGAGATAACTCAAAGCCTATGCTGACAAAGACCCTTTATGTTCTATCGACGAGAACTAAGGTCACTCACCGAGACCTCATCCGAAAACCCAGACTCTTGCCGATATGCTTCCATCCATCATCGGTCGGTGTGACCTTGCAGATTCGCTGTGACTTCACACTGATGGCACTACACGAGGGGCAACAAAAGGATTTTGGGGAGACCAAGGGGAGACAACACGAGGTCACCAAGAGGTTATCCCGAGTGCCAAAGGTCACAGCGAAGGCAATGCGGGGCTGCTGAAAATGGTAACAAGGGGCCAATAACGAATGAAAAACTGGGCTCGGGGGAACCATAAGTGAAGAGCGAACCAGGTGGACAGGTCACTGAAGAGAAAGAACAAGCGGCCAAAAAAGAAAAGAACACAACAGACCCAAAAGGAGAAAACAAAAACCCCAGCTAGGGTTTCAACCCAAGAAGGAAACAAGAAGGCAAGACAAAAGAACTAGAGGGAGAAACACCCACCAGAAGCAAATTCGAACATGCTGAGATCAACCCTTATGGGAGCCAACTTAACCCACGTGCCAAAATGAAAAACACCCCATAGCTAAAGTTTTATCATGAAAAACAAGAGGCAAACAACTGGAAAATGAGAGACAACCAAAATAGGCACGAACAAAGGCTCCAGTTGGGGATGTATGCCCCTGGTGGGCATAGCAAGAATTCAGATCACTAGGAGAGCAGACCAAAAAGAAAACCAAAAACAGCGAGGAGCTAACTGGACAAGGTTAGTAGACACAGCGAAACAAAACTGACCAGAAAAGCAAAAACCTAACCTAATGTTCATGGAAAAAGAAATGCTTCAGATGAAGCACCACTTTGAGAATTGTCCATGAACAGGCAATTCAAGAGTCACATTGTTGATTCTTTATTTCATTTGATGACACTAGGCCACCAAATGAAAATGTGAAGCCACAGTTTTCCTCTGTCAAACACAATTCTGCTAAATGAGCTGACATTCCCTAACTTGTGCTTGCCTCTGCCAATCTGCAACAGTATAAATGAATGCACCTCTGCAAACACAAGTACCTGATTGCCTCTGTGCAAGTGAAAACTTATTCTCTGTTTAGTGTTATCTTCAACTGGCAACCAGATCCAATAAACTTTATCATTGCCACACCCTTGATTCTTTGATTCTGTATCTTGTGGCAATACATGTGAATGCTGATCAGGACCACATAAAAACACAGTCTGATCACAATTAGCTACCTGAAAAAACATGTTAGTACCTCTCAACAGGCTGTCATATTCATCATTATAAACATGTACATGATCCTTATGCATTTGAGAGTCAGGCATACTTTCAAAATGCTGACTGTTATGTGACAACAAGCTATCATATTCACTATTTACATTACCCTGAAGCTGAAAACAACTAGCTCCAGTGCTCTGCATATTGTCACATTCTGTGAAAACTTCATCGTATACAAAGGGATACACTCACCATTCAACACATCTTACAACTGCTCTATATCATTTTCAATAGGAGGAGGCACATCATTAGTGCAATGATGGTTTAAACTACTACTCCCACTTCCTCTTTTCACTTGGCTTTGTTCTTCATCATGCTGGTAATGAGAGTAATCAAAGGACTCTAACTCATCCTCATGGGTTGTCCAACTATCATCATCATCCAAATCTTGCTCATCATTGAGCAACTCTGGTCTTCGACTGAAATCAGTGTCATCAAGATCTGTAAGATCACCATTAGAAGGGGCATCAGAATCACTTGCATCATACCTTGCATCCTGCAGGTCCTCATCGTCAAGACCGATATGAGTTTCCCACAACAACCTAGAGTTGTTGTGTGCAAACCTTTGATATTCAGTGGCTAACAAATCTGATATTTGTTCACAACTTACTAGGTCAATGTTCTGTCCTACCCTCTCAACCACTTCTTCCTCTTCTTGACCTCCACCAGGACTGGATGCAATACCAAGCAGCAAATCAGGATATCCCAAGGTATCTTCAAAAAGATTACCTTCATGAGAGTGAAACTCCACATCCTCATAGTCAAATATGATATCCTCTAGAGCACTCCCTACATCAACAACTTCATTTGTCTTCTCATGAAGACTTGTGTCAAGACTGCACTCACTTGTGCACTTGAACTGCTTAACTATCTCATCACATTGCCGATTACACCTCCCTTCTTCAAAGAGCTAGTCCAACTGATGTTCCTCTTCAGGTTCTTCGCTTGGGAGACTCAAACTCTGATCTCTGGCTTGGGGCACCACTTCTGCAAGTTGTTTAAACACAACTTCTTCATCTGATGAAGCATCATCAAAGGTATCAAGGAACAAAGTCCTGAGCTGATACCATGAACCAATGGAGTGCACTGGTAAGCAAGTAAACCAATCATCGGCCACACCTTCTAAAGTCCTTATAAATAATTTCATGACAATATCCTCCTTTTCAACCTGACAGTCTCTAATGAAATTGATAAAAAAGTGCATATGTCTTGATGCTGATTCCTCAACATCACCTTTAAATTTGGGTAAATATTTATTGATTCCCCTAGGGGCAGCATGTGGGTAACCCTAGATTTTGTCAAAATCCAAAGGGCTATATCTTTCACTATCATACGCCCTCTTATGAAGACAAGACTGTGCCTTAAGCATGGAATCGTAGCTTGTAGAGGGAGCATCAGGACAACAATGCATTTTGCAAATGAAACCTATCCCTCTACACTATCCAGTTGCAACATTCAAATATCCCTTGATGACAGTGCTTGATCTCACCAAATAAGGGAATAAAGTTTTTTCAAATGTTCAAAAGCATGAAGAATACCTGAGAACGTTGCAGCCATGGAACTATTCTTCAAATATTTAGCAGGTTCACCTTGACAGAGTCACCACCTCTTTGCAGAGGACAAAACTTCAAATGATATGAAGCTCACTTACATGTAAGTCTTTCTCTGAGTTCCATACGACAGAGCACCATAGATCTTGTAGCTTTCAGGTTCACTGCAACAAAACTCTCACCAGGCCAACAATCCTTCAAACTTTGAACAACACCAACATGGCAGACAAATATGACTCTTAATATGGCACTTATAACCGAATTTCTGAGTAAGTCCCCAGCGGAGTCGCCAATCTGTTGGTTGTTTTTAATGTAAACCAGGTTGGTCTCCTATTCTACCTATGGAGTAGCCAACTCTAATCAAGGGCAGTTCAGAGGACCTGGACCAACTGACAAGATCAAGAGATCTTCTGCACTTTAGGCTCTGCAAAACTAGGGCGGGTATACCCACACAATGCCTTAAAGAAGACCAAACATTGCTTTTTATAGCATATAACTCCTGATGTCAAGTGTTGAGGACCTCAAATGGGGCTAGATTCTCAGTAGCTCAACCTTGAAGCAACAAGGAGGTAGGACAAGACATCAAGCAAAAGATATTCAATGATTTGTAGATTAAAAGGTTTCTGAGAGGAATAGGCTGCAGGATAGATCAGTGCCTAGTTTTGGGCCACAAAGTTAAACACAAAAGGGGAAAACATCTGCAAATAGACCTCAATCAGTGGATTTTGTTTTGTTGATGCCTTACATCAACTATCAGTGCCTTACACTTACAATCCAGCTCCTGTAGCAACCAGACTCTTCTTACCGAATCCTACTTGCAAACAAGTAATCACTACTATGTGTTCAAAGGATTTAACTACTTCCTTGAAGTAGACCTATCAACAAACAACACAGTCTCATGAAGTATGAGAAGATGAACAAAGATACCTTATGCATTCATTCAAATGATTAAAAGCACACAAATAAGGAGACAGTTTGATAACATGCATGAGAGACAAGCGTCTTCATGTTTTCATTGCTCAAACTGATTGTATTTACAGACAAATTTGAAATTACAGCTTACAGACTCAACATTGACTCAAGACTAAACTCTAGCCTATCCTAGACTGATCCACAAACTTAGAAAATGGAGCTAAACCAAAGGAACCAAACCCAAGGGACCGAACCTCTACAAATGATTTAGGAATTCCTTTTAAACAGTCCTGGGATCACCACCCAGCTCAGAGCCACATCAACATGCCATGTCAAACCCTAAATGCCATGTGACCAATCAAAACTCTCACTGTGACCTTCAACAACTTCTCTAGTCTTATAAATGCCACTAGTCGGGTTGCTGTAGGAAGGACATTCCTGTACGAATGAAGCCAGGAAATCAATGTCAAATCCACTACTGAATCCGGGCGCCCATTCTTGAGCCATACTGTCCTTGTCCCAGGGCCATCACCATGAATGCTACCTTGGAAGAGCCAGTTACCAACCCACTGTCGCCATGAATGCCCCAGGCTTCTAATCTTAGCGTGCAAACACCTTCAAAACCCTGATCGCGCGAAAATGAATATTAGCCGTCGAAGCAGGCAACCACCGTCAGCAAGACAAAGCGGTGGGGAAGACCTCCAAGCTACAAAAATAGTTACACCGAAGTCACCAGGCATATTAGCCAGACACAAGGAAGTCAGTGAAAGTTAGGTCGAAGAGGTGGCGTCACATCGAATACCCATCGCAGTCGGGAAGACCTCACAAAGTCAGCAAAATCTCATAGCAAAGTCTGCATGTGACACTGAATGCACCAGAAGGTCAGGGAGACATGGCCAAGTCAGCCAGACATCTTGGCAAAGCCACCGCGGCCAAAGGGAAGTCACACCAAAGAGTAAAAGGGGGCCGCCACAGTCGGCAAGACAAGCCAGGGTCAGGGAGACATCTCCCCGAGGAAAATAACTCTCGTCGAAGAGCCTTTGAAATAAACCCCTTATGTGATGTTGCTGTGACTTTATGTTTCTTTCGCTAAGGCACCCTTCTCTCTTATGAATGTCGCTATAGCATACTGTCATCGGGGAGACCTCTTGTAGAATATATTGTGTCATACCAAGAGCCTTCATTCACCTGTGTGTCGCTGAGACAACTCAAAGCCTATGTCAACGAAGACCCTTTATGTTCCATTGGCGAGACCGAAGGTCACTCGTCGAGACCTCATCCAAAAACCCAGACTCTTGCCGATATGCTTCCATCCATCATCGGTCGGTGTGACCCTGCAGATTCGCCGTGACTTCACACCAATGGCACTACACGAGGGGTGGCAAAAGGATTTCGGGGAGACCAAGGGGAGACAACATGAGGTTGCCAAGAGGTTATCCCGAGCACCAAAGGTCACAATGAAGGCAACGCGGGGCCGGTGAAAATGGTAACAAGGGGCCGATAACGAACGAAAAATTGGGCTCAGGGGAACCATAAGTGAAGAGCGAACCGGGCAGATAGGTCACTGAAGAGAAAGAACAAGCGGCCATAAATGAAAAGAACATAGCAGACCCAAAAGGAGAAAAAAAAAACCCCAGCAAGGGTTTCAACCCAAGAAGGAAACAAGAAGGCAAGACAAAAGAACCAGAGGGAGAAACACCCACCAGAAGGAAATTCAAACACGCTAAGCTCAACCCTTGTGGGAGCCCACTTAACCCACGTGCCAAAATGAAAAACACCCCATAGCTAAAGTTTTATCATGAAAAACAAGAGGCAAACAACTGGAAAATGAGAGACAACCAAATAGGCACTAACACCTACTATTAATCATACACTGAAGCAATCAAAGAAGTACAGAAGAAATGAGCTGAAAGGAAACATCAACATGATCATCATATTCTATTTTTATGCTAACATTGTTTGTTTCCTTGTACAGGTATAGGTAAAATCATGAATCTGATCATTATTTGAAGACCATGCATGTGGAGAAAAATAGGCTCCCACAAGGGTAGAGCTCGGCATGCTGCCCTATTCATTATAAATGGGTTGATTTAAAGATTACATCATCATATTCATCAAAAGAAGTGAGATACAACTGAGGAGTAAAGCAAAATTATCTATCAAGCTATTAAACCAACTGTGCATTCATAACGATTAGGTTAATGTTTTTTGAAGGCTACAAGTGAACAATGAGTTTAATTCGCTCAATTAATTCAGCTGAGTACATTTATATCGAACATTGTTGTATAAGTACATTTATATCGAACATTGCTGTATAAGTTCACGATTCTGTGTTATTTGTTCATCATGATTGTATATGCCATGCAAGCTACAGTTCATCAGTGTTATTTTCATAGTCAAGGACAGTGAACAGGCATACATTATGCCTTAATGGAGAGTTTTGTTTTGATTTTCATCATGAAAGAGAGCAGATTTAAAGAACAGTTTGTTAAGTGGAACATAAAAATGCATGAAGAGTACCATGTTGAAGCTCAAGAGTACGAAGGACAGATAGTGCATTTAGGTGACAAATGAATAACCAGTTCCAGTTGACTAATAAGTAAATACAACTTTAAGAATCACAAGGTGAGAAATGATTGATCCAGAACGACATGAAATGATAACAGTTTCATTCCAGAAGGTGTTTCTAAGGTGTTAGTTATGCATAGGAATAGATGAGTAGATGCAGTCCAAAGAACTACTATGTTTAGTTAAAGTTCTACATAAAGTCCAAGATAGAAAGCAACAGTTGCTATATGGTGGAATGAAGGAATCCAAAAAAAATTCTGTATACGAAGAAAACAACATGGAGCAGTAGTTTGGTATACCTATGTCATGGAATGACACAGATTGTTCTAATTTTCTAGATATCTGTGTGCTGGTTATTGAAAATTCGAAAGCCAAAGGGAGCTAGGGTTGTGCACAAAAGTCAAAATATATGGTTCTTGTTTGTTTTCATGCACCCACATTGGGGTTTGCATTTATAGTGCTCAATCCTGCATATTACGAATGAATTCATATGGCTGTAATACAAACAAAGGATACATTTCTAGAATTTCATGAATCTATGTTTCATTTTCTTCATGAAGAGACAAATATAGAAGCATGCTAAAAGTAAGGAATTCAAATGATAAAGGAGCCCAGTTTTATACAAAGTATTGAAATATACAACCTCTCCATATTACAACCAACCTCATATGGTGAGGGTTTCAGAAATGTGTTTCACGAATGCAGAAATAAAAAGACATTTCGAGCCCAGTCATCAAGAAGCATTTTTCTTCATTTTTAGGAAAGCCCACAGTGGGGTCTGAAAATACAATCCAGAATATTATAATTCCCATTTTTCCATGAAGAGTTTAATAGGAAAGCTATAGGAATATCAATGAATGTCACCAGCCATCATGGGCCGAGCTTTTAAACTAAATGCAAATGGATATATAGAGTACCCACATTCAGGGTTTGCATTTAAAATACAAAAAATACAGTTGCAGTGATAACCCATATGGGGTTTTTACATAAAATAGAAAAAGCATAAAATGTGAATTTTCTATGGTGGGTCAAGCTTCAAAATGAGGGAAATGCAGTTTTTATTCAATTCTCATGATACCCATATGCGGGTTTATCTTCAAATATCACGAAGGAGAGTTTCCTGTTTTGGGTCGAGCCCAAAAACTTTTAAAGTTGCTTTCTATGAGACATATATGACAGCCTGTACATGGCCATATAATCTTAAAGTGAAGATGGTCGAGCTTTCTAAAAGAGATAGTATGTGCTTTAAGCGTAACTCACCACTTCAAGTTTGTGGATGAGCACCCTAGCCGCAGCCAAGAGCTCCAAAGAGCCTCCAGAAACCAAGAGTTTGAGCTCTTAAATGATAGCCAAGCTCTCATAATAGTAAATGTGAACACAGAAAATACAAAGCAAAGGTATAAGAGGTTGTGCTAGCTGCAGCCTCAAGGCCAAAATGAGCAAAATAAAAACCATAGAAGCTAGCTTACCCTATGACAGTAGAAGGAGACAATTACCCTCGAGCAAGCTCCCTCATGGAGTTTTCCAGACAAAGGCCGAGTTTGAGCTCATAACGGCCAAGAAGAGCAAAGCACAGAAAGGTAAAAGAAAGTCAGAAAAGTGGACAGGCCATGGCCATGGTGATCGTTCTTGCTTTAGAATGGAGTAAAAGAACTTCAATACTGAAAAACCGAGCTTACCCATTGAAGAGGCTCGACTACTGAAGAGCATGATGAAGTTGTCAAGGCACACGAGCTTAGATTCAAGGTCAATCATGGGCATGTGCTCTCAGGCATAGCTCATTTTCCTCAAGGTGATCATTTGCAAAATGAATCATTGTTAGGGTTTGGCATCTTTTTCTCATGCCCTAATTCGAGCCAACCTTATCATTATCTAGAATATTCGGTCAAAGCACATGGGGAAATTTGAATGGGATAATCTTTGCATCATATTTTATTCAAAGTATGAAGTTTAATGTATTTGAGGGTGGCCAAAGTTATGTGCCTAGGTCGATGTGTTAGGTGTTCATGACTTATTCTTTTTCCTTAGTGAAATGTGGGGACTTGAATATATTCTGTTTGCTTTGAGAGGAAAATGAGGAGTATGGGTGTTGAATTGTTATGACCTAGGGGTGATTTTAATTATTATCTCCTTAGGGTTTTTGGTTTTAATTGATTTTAGAAAAAATCAATTGGAGATATTGATGAGAGAGGGATATGTATTAATATTTTTATGATTTTTTGAGAAAATCAAAGCATTGTCATGGAGAAATAAGGCGTTTTCTTTTTGCAAAAGATTTTATAATCTTTAATTGCAAAAAATAGGCAAATTGTAAAATCTGCAATCCTGTAAAGCAGAATCATAAAGCAATCTTTTATAAATTGTTTTATGATTTCTTTCTATTTTTAGCAGATTCATTGTTGACTTTTCCTCTTGGTCGGTTTTGAGTCTTATCTTGGAGAGATAATGTGTTTTTGGGGCTTTTAAATGTAGATTCAACCTATTTTGAGAGGCTTGACAGTTTGATCATAAAAGCAATATGCTTTTTTTTGCTTTTATGCAGTTTTTTGAGACAGTTTGAAGCTTTTTTCCTAGAGATTTTTTTTGAGCTCGGATTAGGGTTTCTTGAGAGTTATGTCTTTGAAAAGACTTAGTATTTTTAGCTCTCCTTCTCAGTTCAGATTTCAGTTCCTGCTCATACATAATTTTGAGTTTGTGAACTTCTTGTACTCAGTTCAACATTATTCACTCTTTCAATTTTAATAAAGTAGCAGTATTCTCCTTCTCATTTCTATCTCAATTTTAGAATAGCAATTTGATGTCTTTGTGGTTCAAATCAGAATCCTTTTATGTCTTGCTATTGTAAGTTGTGTTTCAGAATTATATAGTTTCAGGTTGCTTGTTGTATTTCATTTAGGAATCTTCATGCAAAATACTGATGGAATCATGTGCCAGTGGGATTGTGAGATTCATTGTGATAGGAAAACTGTTTTGAGGGTCAGTGTTTGAATTTCATAACTTTAAGTTAATTACCAGTTAGATTTAAGTTTTAATTAGTCATCCTTCTATCCCTTTCCTTAGAAGTTATTTAGAATATGATTTATCGTTTGGAGAACCAACTCACTCTGGAGACTCCTTCTTCACTAGGATCACCCACATCTGAAGAAGGTTTCCATGTTTCAGTAGGTTGCTGAATATTGCATTCAGCAGGGTGCAAATCTATTGACAACAGGTCCTTAACTTGTGGAGGAGAAGATCTATGTCAAATTTTTCCTATCTTAATATGTTCTGCAACCACTCAGAGGACCTATATGCATCACCTCCTATTGAAAAAATGTCTTTGATCATATCATCTCCTCGTTGCCTAATTCCTTGCAACCATTCATGGGTAGCCTGTGTAGATGCCTTCATTTTTTCAATCTCTGAAAATGCCTCCTTAGGAAACAAGCCTTCAGGATTTACCCCTTCACCTCCTACTACTTGTAATGGCTTCATTAGGTGTTGCACATATTTGTATACATCATTAAGCTACTTCTGCAATCTCTCCTTTTCTGCGGTTTCCTTATTTAGCCTCCTTAGAATAGCTTGTTCAGACTCTTGAAATTCTTCCTTCTCTTGATATTTTCCAATGGATCCTAGATTGAGAGTCTAAATTGTATAATCCTAAGAATCAATCTCACTTTTATCCTTTTCTACAACAGGGGTAGCAATGTGAATTATCTGATTGTCTGCCTCATCCCTGGTAATCTTGGAAATCACCTTGGATTTCTTCTTTGCCTTCCCCTTACCAAGATTTTCCAACAATTCATCCCAATTCAGAGGGGTGTCATCTATGATTACTTGCTTACTCCTCAACCTATCATTGAGCTAGCTAGGAGTAGAGACATCATATTTTTTCCCACCTTGCCTATCCTTCTCTGCTTGATCCATGGAAGGCTCAACAACAATAGTATGCACTAAAGGGACCTCTTCAGTTCTGCCTTCTTCTCTACTCTCCTCTAGATTTTGGTCTTCACTCTAATCCAGTACTTTTTTCACAGTTTGAATTGGGTAAGGGGTCCTTTCATGTGCATTTTCTTCCTCCATTGGTTTCTTTTCTTCTTCTCTAATTGGGGAGTCTTCATAAGATACCAAGGGAAATCAAAGAATATTTCCAAGTTCAACTTCTGCACTATGGAGATCCCCAACATGGAACTCTTCTGCTTCTTCACCTTGATCTGTCTCCTCAGCAACAACATCTATCTATCCTTTCCCTTCATCATTCAAGCTCTGAGTTAAAGATGGAGAAGATATGTATTCTTGTTGTGTAGCAGGAGGAACTGCAGAAGCACCTTCTTTCATCAGAATTTCCTTTGGGGAAGGAGTTCTAGCCTTCCTAGTATAAACTTGGGTCTTTTCTCTAGAACATTATATTTCTACCACCTATGGGCCAGCCTCATCTTCTACCTTGGAAGATTCTTTCTTCTTCTGGGACAATCTCTTCAGCACAAAAACACTAGCTTCATCTCCTTTTTCCTCAAGTTCCTCCTCCTGAGCAAAGGTCTTCTCCTTAGAAGTAAGATTCCTTCTCTTAGCACTAGGCTTCCTTTTCTTTTCCTTCTCAGGCTCTGCTTGAGCACCCTTGATCTTGATCCTGAAAGGAGAACCTACCTTTTCCTTGCCCTTCAGATTTGGATCCTCTTCTTCAGAAGTGGAATGGGATTCCAAATCTCCCATCAAATCATATGTATACACTTTTCCTTCATTTTCCAGCTCCCAAATCTTATTTTTGAGCCACAAATTGGTATATTTAATTACAGGAGCATTGATTTGCTCCAACTCAGTCTTTTCTTCCTCTAACCAATCAATCTCACCTATGGGATTGTCTTTGATGGAATCATAGTCACGGCCTTGGATTACATCTCCATCATCATCAAGCTGGTCAAGGACAACTTTGATGCTATACAATCTCACTAGATTGGCTGGAAATCTAGATAACTTCTTCCTCCAAACTTCAAACTCATCCTTGCAATTTTCCGAGTAGTCTTCAATGTCATCTTTGTGGCTAAATTCCCTAGTGGCCCTCTTTTGAGCTTCTCCTATCCTATCAAACTTTGGTCTCTTGAAGTGGAATTCCAGACCTAGAGTGCTCATTTCTTCCTTGGAGGAGTGTGTTGTGATCATGGAAGGGAAGGCCTCGTTAACTCCAACCCTCAATGGAAAGTCACCTCCTAAACCAGTTTTATGCATGTATTTCTTCACAATATCATCAAAGGCTGAATTTTTCCTAGTCACCTCAAGAAGTATGATGTGGTTTGTTGGATATCTTGGTAACCTATAAGGAGCCCTCTGAAAACCATCAATCCTGATGTATGAAAAGGTGGAAAATTGTATAAACCATGCTCCATATTTCAGTATCAATTCCTTGGCTGCATCAGAGATCCTTACATGCTCTGCCCCTTGCAATAATCTTGTGATGTACATAGTGAATGCATCATTCACCGTCTTGTAGCTTGAGTTTTCCAAGTGAAACTGGGGATAAACTTCATAAATGACATCCTGGCCAAAGATCCCTCGTGTACTCAATCCTTTGTATGGATGGAACCTTGCCAAGGCATAAACCAAATAAGAAGTCATTGTGAAGCTCTTAGTCTGCAAAAAATTACACAAATACTGATGGATCCTTGCACTAATAATGCCCGCCCAATGATAATCTATATTTTACTCCATACTTACTATGACATAAAACATCCAATTCTCGAACACTCCTAAAGTCCTCAAACCCATCACTCTACTAAGGAGAGTGATTGCATCATAGTATTCTGATCTGAACTTAGCTCTGTACAACTGCTTAGGTAACTTTGAGAAGTGTGGCTTAGGCTTCTCCAACTAGGAGTTGATGACTTGCAAGGCCTTAGTTGTATCATCTGTATAATGTTTCTTGGCCACATCAAGGTCCAGACATACCACATGAGATCTGTCAGGCATATCAAAGGTCTGAGCCACTGAGACAAGATAAAAATTAGCAAGCACCTTTCCTTGTGGACCAATTATCCTTTGTGTACCCGAATCATAATGCATAGCACACTCTAGGACTAGCTCATAACTTTGCACCATTGGAGGGAAACCAACCACATGAGCCAATCTAGAGTTCACTAGTCTGCTAGCCAATAGGGAAGGATTCTACACTGCCATCCTTGCTTTGAACTCTTCATAATCCCATCTCCCAACATTAGTATTTGCTACCTCTGACCAAATGGAAACCATCTTAGTCTCATGAACCTTACTTTTCATATCTAGCTTGATCCTCTAGGTCTCAGAAATAGAAGCTCCCTTGTCACTTGGATCCATTACCTTGCCCTTGGTCCTTCCAGCAACAACCTTGCTTGATTCAGCCTACATTCAGCCAAAATACCACAATAAAGATCCATCATAGCATGAAATCCTAGTTATTCCATCATAAAACTACATAATCATCCTTAAAACAAACCCATGATGAACTAAATCCCCTAAGACCTCTCAAAGATTACTCCTTTTAAAGTTCGGGTTTTTAATCTGCTCACGTAATTCAGGTTAGAGAGGAATTTTGGGAAATTCCAAGCCAGATGAAATTCAACGAAATAAGCACAAAATCATCCAACATTCATTTGATCAACCACCATTAGTTAAGAAACAACATGACACATATTTAAATAACTCAAATTGGCCACATGATGCCCAATCATCAACTAATAGTTCATGCTATCTCACAATTCTTCATTTTCAGGAAGATTTCAAAGAATTCCGTCTAGGGCAAAAATCCGCGAAAATGACAGAAATTTACAAATTTCGGGAAAATGAAGGACCGAAGCATTTTCGGTAAAATCCTGATGATACGAAATTTCATGAAGTTAACACATTTCCATCATTTTTAAGCATTTTTTTAGGGAAATCAGTAAAACCATGGAAAGTTGGGGAATTCCTAAAGTAAGGAAATTCTGTGAGGTGTTCAAAAACCTAAAATCTTTGACTTCATCAGGATTTCTCCTAAGATCAATCAAATGATTAAAGGATTGGGGATTTAGTCTTGGATTCAATTCGTTTCAACCTCAACTGGAGAACCTTAGTTTCAAATTCATTCAAATGCGACCCTAAGCAATGAGAGCGGAAATTTCAAAGGGGAACCCTAAGAGGCCACCATGAATGCACAACTTGGAAGTAACTCAACCTTTCAATTATGCTTATCCTTCACAAAATATCCCACAACTTGACTAAGACAGGGCGACTATCAGATTGAACGATAGACAACAAGTTTCAATTTGCCTAGGATGTGATTTATCCAAGCTTGGGGTTTCTAGGTTAAACCATAACTCGTTATAGAAGATCATGAAATCAAACTAATAATCAAACAAAGAAAAGATCAACCGCATTGAATCACAACCAAGCAGAAAGAAAGGAAACATGAGCCACATGAAGGGGCATTAAAAGAAAACCAAAAACCCTAGCTCAATCACCAAACCCTACCATATCAATATTCTGACTCACAACACATACACACAAACCATGAAGTAATTCAATTCATTCATTAAAAGAGAAAGCATCATGTACATACCATGAGAGCAGATAAATTGAAACAACAGAAGTTGGAAAGAAACCTTAAAGTCTGAGCAAAGTGCAAATGGCCTCTAGAAAACCCAACTGCAACAATTGATTTCAATCCCAAACGCAAAATCCAGCAATAGCACTTCAAAATAAATCTCCTTAGATCTTAGAAGACAAATGATAAAACTAAATGGCATGAGAATTCATCAAAATATACTAAATGCATGCGACAAAAATTGTACAATCAAGCATTAATGCAGTCAACAAGACAGGCCAAACCAAAACCTGGGAATCTGACAGGGCGATGAAATTTTAGAGAAATCCGGTCAAAACGGAATTCCACGAAGGACCAAAATCTCCAGATCATAGTGTAAAAGCAGCTGCCACCGGGTTTTCAAGGAAACTGGGGAATTCGACCAGTGGAGGAAAATCCTGAAGTTGAAGGAAAACTCGAAAATTGTCTAAAACTTAAGATTTTCAATATATACCATAGAGGGATCATCAATGCAAGCAAGACAAACATCCAAGCACATGACCAAGCAAGAAAATCCTCAAAATTAAATGGCCAAAACACCTAAATGAAAGCGAAAGAGGGTCCCTACTTTTAGTGGGGCGTGTGTGCAAAAAACTACACAACAAGTGGTTGCTTTGGGTTTTGGTCTAGATTTTCTTTTGTGGTTATGTGCTTTAGATATGTTGTTCATGGTTGTTAGAAGGTGCTATATCCAAATTTTTGATTATTGGTTCATTGTACAGTGCAAGTTGTGTTCATGAGTTGTGAACTATGGTTTTCTGTATTTCTGGTTGAGGTTAAGGAGAAATGTTGTTGGTTCGAATTTCTCTTTGATGAAGTTGTATGATGCGTGGTTCTAAATTTGAGTTGCTCTGATTGTATTGAAGTTAATTTTGACTTTTGGAAAGTTCATGCTTAATGGTTCTATGTGTTTTAAATTGGTTTGGCCGACATTGTGTGAAATACTACTTATGAGGATGATGAAGCGTGTACGATCTATTTGGGTCCCTATGAATCGTGTGTTTGAGTCACCCTCATTCTAATTCCACCTTAGGATGTTTTGGCGCTAACAAAATTTGAATTTGGATATGTTTCAAAGTTGAAGATGGTATAAATACAAGATGAGTTAGTGATGGAAAATATACAAGAGCGAAGAAGAAGAGCGATAAGATAAAAGAGAAAGTGTAGTTTGGTGTGACATTGATTCTATTCAGTAAATGTGTGTGTTGCAAGTGTGGGAGATCAATGTGAAGCTTAATGCTGAGTTTTCAGATGTAGTGATCAGAAGGTGAACTCTATCATTCATGCAAGTTGATCTAGTGACTGTGGTGGAATCATTTTTTTCATTAGGATTGTAGTATGTGTAACAAGTCTTATTTCTTCTTTGTATCTTTGTGGTAGTGATCCCTTTGGGTTGTAGCCCTGTTGGACAGTGAGTCCTTGTTATGGATAGTGAGTCCTTATTTTAGGTAGTGAGTCTTTTGTAATTGGTTTTGGTATTCTCTATAATGTGATTTAATCCTCACCATGGTTTTTCCCTCATTGGGTTTTCCATGTAAATTTGGTGTTCTTGTGTTTATGTGTTGGATTTGAGTTTCTACATTGGCATTTGATGATTAATCATTTAAGCAACATTAAGTATTAGTTTTAGTGATTGAATTAAAGGTTTAATTATGTGATAACTGATTCACCCCCCTCTCATTTTTCCTATTCAATAATTGGTATCAAAGAAAGGTTCCTTGGTGAAGAGCTTAACTACTTGAGGAAGGTCCGGGATGGTTGGAAAAATGAATTTTGATTATTTGAGGTTTGATGGAACTAATTATGGTATTTGGAAAGTATTGATGGAAGAATATCTAGAATATTGAAAATATGATGTGGAGAAAGCTTACAAAAATCCTTACACTCTTCCTATTAATGGTCTAAATACACCTGAAGAGATCAAAGAACATGAAGCGAACAATAAGGAGAAGTTCATCTTGAAGAATAGTCAGGTACATTATGAGTTAATTAAGGTTCAAAATTTGAAAATGGCTAAAGAAGTCTCAGATGCTTTGGAAAGAGCACATGATGGTGATGAAAAAGTCAAAGAGGAAAAATTACAGAACTTGGAGACACATTTTGATCTTCTACATATGTCTAAAGATGAGAATATTAAAGCTTATGTACAGAGATTCGATGAGATAGTATCTAGAATGTGAGGACTTGGTGCTACTATAGATGAAACTAGGATTGTGAAGAAGATTATCAGAACTCTTCCTTATGCTTATAATGATAAGGTGAGTGCTATTGATCAAACTATAGATTATAAGAATTGTACTAAGGATCTATTGTTGGGATTTTTTAAATCTTATGAGATGAGGAATCTGAGTCTAAGGAATGGGTGCAAATCAGAGACTACCTTTAAAGCTACAAAATTTGAAGATCTAGATGAAGAAAACTTTGATGAAATAGAAGCTAACTTTGTAAGAAGAATGAGGAAAGGCTCCAATAAGTATGAAGGTAAGTTTCCCTTTAAGTGCTTTAGTTGTGGAGAAATAGGTCATTATGTTGCAAAGTTTCCAGAAAGAGCTAAAAGAAATAAACAAAGATATGAGAAAGAAAAGAAAGCAAAGAATATTAACAAAGCTTATTATGTGAATGAGAATGATAGTATATTTGATGACGATTTAGAATATGAAGACCTTGATGACAATGAATGCTTGTTCTTGGCGATTAACGATGAACCTACTACTAATTCTTTAAAATAGGTAAAAGGAAGCCCTCCAGAGAAAGAGAAAAATGAAGCTACGGTTATCTCTGCCCTACATTCTAAACAAGAGAAGATTTTTTGGGTGATTGAAATTGGTTGTTCACATCACATGACTGGTGATAAAAGTAAGTTTTTTAAGCTTGAAAAATATGGAGGCTTGGGTATGTTTGGGATGATATTGGTGCTAAAATATGTGGGATAGGTTTAGTAAGTTTTGATGGCAAGCATCATACTAATGATGTCTACTTTGTTAAGGGTTTAAGGCATCATTTGTTGAGTGTTGGTCAGATGTGTAGAAAAGGATATGATCTTGTGTTTAAGGATGAGAGATGTGAGTTCTGGAAAGGATCTAGAACATTGATTGCTACATGAAAAAAATCTAAAGGGAATATCTATCAACTTAAGGGTACTGATGGATGATGTTTTATGACTCAGATTAATGGCAACTAGTTATGGCATAGGATAATGTGTTACATGAATTTTGATAACTTGGAAAGGATTAGTGTTGTTCAAGCTATGAGAGATTTACCAAGAATTACAAAGCCCGTTAATGTTATTTGCAGGAATTGTCAGTTTGGAAAGCAAGCAAGAAATCATTATAGATCAAAGGAACAATCCACTACTAGACTACTGGATTTAGTTCATACAGATTTTTGTGGTCCTACAAGAGTAAGAAGTCTACTTGGTGAAAGGTACTTTATGCTTTTAATTGATGATTATTCTAGATATACATGGGTTACATTTCTTAGAAAGAAATTAGATGCATTAGATAGATTTAATGCATTCAAAGCTATGGTTGTGTGGACACCGATTTTGGTACCCACAATGCTCTCTAACACTTCTAGGGTTTTTCACCTAAAAGGAGAGAGATGGGCCAAAATGTGTAATGTCCCCACTCAAAATCAATGCAAGTATGAATGAAATATTCCTAGATGCAATGTATAAATGCAATAAAATGATAAAGGAAATGAATTATTAATGTAAAACCTAAGAAATGAAGTTGTTTGAAAACATACTGATGTATGCAAAATGACCTAAGAATGCAAACAAACAATAATAAAAATGAACTAGGTTGGGGAGGTGCACCCAAAAACTGGAATGTGATGCAAAGAGGCTTTGGAATCCTACATAATTTTTTGTTAAGGCCAATTGGGACACTTACACCAACTAGAAAATTAGTCCCATAGAAAGGCTTGGAAAGCGCAATCAGTGGTGAATTAGTCCCATAGACAAGCTTGAAAAGTGATTTCTGGATACCCTTTTGGCATATTCCTATTTCAGAAGAATCCCCTCGAAAGAGGCTTTGGAATCCTACAAAATTTTTTGTTAAGGCCAACTGGGACACTTACACCAAGATGGATGACTTAGTCCTGTTTCGAGGAGATTTTGCTGAAATAGGAATCTGCCAAAAGCGTATCCAGAAATCACTTTTCAAGCTTGTCTATGGGACTAATTCACCACTGATGGTGACTTAGTCCACCTTCATCTTTTGAGAATTTCAAGACAAGAACCTATAGCTCTCGGTCTACACTTCTCTTCTTGACAGGTGTCCGGTTTTGATTCTGCAAAAATTAGGCTATGAGAGGTCTCCAAACTTCAATTAGGGATTTTTTGACTTGAATGACTTTGATGAATTGACAACACCTTTTACCACCTTTCTCTTTGACAAATCTACATACAAGACCTGCAAAACACATATGCAAAGAGGGGAAAAAGGGTTAAGGGTTAGATAATAGGGGTTTGCCTTGGTCAAACCCCGATTTGGTAATCAAACCCTTGAAAATGAAATGAAATAAAGAGAGAATTATGAATGAACAACATCCAATGTCACAACTCACCAAACCCTTGATGTAGAAGTTTGAAGATATGCAAGTAGATGCTCCAATGAAGACTTGATAATTGCTTGGAAATGAATGGATTGCTTGAGAATGAATTGTTAGATGAATTGGGGGTTGAAAATGAGACTAAAACCCTTTATTTATACTTGATTTTACAAAATTTCCCAAAAATAACACATCACAGGCCGACCTCAAGGTTAAGAGAATAAAATCCCACCAAAAAATTAAAATAATTTTGATTTTTGTGCCCAGTGGGACTAAGTCGCCCTAGGTGGTGACTTGGTCCCACTAGGGCTGTTTTACTAGGTGTGAGTAATTAAAGTGTATTTAATGATGTTTAATGAGATTATTCTCCAAAAAACTTAAGTAGGGTTGGAAAGTGCATTAAGGGGTCATTTAAACATAAGAAAGGGTTGAATTAGTGATGAAAATCCTAGAAAAGCATGAAAGTTTGTTACAACTATTTACAACACTTTGAAATAAGACTTGGTAAGTGATAAAAAGAGGTTATTTAAGTGAATTATAATAAAAGGGTCCTAGAAAAGTGTGAAAGTGGGTTACAACACTTCACAATGCTTTTACAAGACATCATAGAATTCTTATTCATTCACAAGGGTTCAAGACCTAATGTGAATGTGTTGACCACATTACAACATTAAATCTAGACAATAATCAAGCCAAATTCCACAAGAGAGACTCAAATGAGCGTAAAAATGTCCAAGTATACATTTTTTGGCGACACTTTAAGCCCCCACTTTAGTGAGAGGATGAACTTGCTTCAAATTCATACTAAAGTAGCCCAACATGCATATCAAGAGGGATCCAAATGCACCCATGCTAGAAAGATGAGACAACAATAATCAAGAGGGATGATCAAGCCTCCAGGATCAAGATCCCATGGAAAAAAAACATTATCACAAAGGAACACACATTAAAATGATGAAAAAGAATGAAAGAGAGAGAAGGATAAGGAAAAGAGAGAGTCGGATCAAGCTTAGATCATTTGTCCATCTTGTTGTGGATCATATCTAGGCTGTATGTCTGGAAAAAGAAATGTATACTCACTTTGAGGCAATGAAACTCATGGCTATCTGCCGGGTGAAGATGCCCAAAAGGTGAGGAATATACACTCATGGCTGGTATGCACTCACAAACACGTAGGTGGCTATGGGGAAAGTCATGCCTTGGAATGGGCTTCCTGCTCAACCATACCAAATTTATACCTCTTGATAACTTTAATAAGGCGCCACAAAATAAAATTATTTTTGAGCTTCATGAGACAAGAAAAACTTCATATGCTTGGAACTCATGAACAAACACAATGGCACCACATGCATGCAAGCTGTGTTATGCAAGGTGGCCATATAACAAATGCAACATGCAAAAGGATGTTCAAAGGAGTCTTGCTTATTTCATGCGAGGTCTTTAACTTAGGGAACATTGTGTCTATTGTCTCCAAGAGAGGACCAATAAAATAATAGAAAATTTTCAACTTAGGCAATGCAATGCGTTGCATCAACCCACCAAGAGGAATGTAATATGCTAAGATAGATCACGCTCATGAAGGACATCACACCCAATTTTTCCCACAAAGAAACATACACATCATATGAAGTAACAAGGCTACACTAAGAACCAAGAAAAAGGAAAATGAAAAAGAATAATGCCAATGTATGCCCCCACTTTAAAGGAATTGCTACACACTGTTATGTGAGCAATTACTTTAAATTAGCAAATGAAAAATGCAAAAAGAAAGAAAGAAGACATGAGATCCAACTTGGAAAGCCCCTATTCCAAGTCATATGTTTCCAAATAAGGCTATTCCATGTGAAGAAAAGGAAAAAGAAAAGAAAGGAGTTTCCTCCAAAATTAAAACACTAAACACATAAGGGATATATGGATTTGGGGTCAGTATGTTTGTTGCTACAATGTTTTGTAAAGAGCTCAGAACTATCATCATTCCCAGAATACATAGAACTGGAAGAATGACACAAAGAGAACGAAAACAAAGAAAAAGAAATATCCTATTGGGTCAACATGGAAGAGACATAAAATGCATTAACACTTTGCATCATCCCCAAAAGGAAAAAACAAGCCAAAAGACAACAGAAAAGGTGAAAGAAAAAGGAAAAGCTTTTGGGTCAACATGGAGACATTTCGGTCTCAATGCCTTGTGTCATCCCCAAACGGAAAACACAAGCAAAAGACAAAAGAAAAAGAAAAAGAAAAATAAAAGGGGCCTTTTGTGTCAACATAAGAGAGAAATTTTGGTCTCAATGCCTTGCGTCATCCCCAAAAGGAAAACACAAGAAAAAGACAAAATAAAAAGGAAAAGAAAAAGAAAAGGGGCCTTTTGGGTCAACATGAAAGAGACATTTTGGTCTCAATGCCTTGTGTCATCCCCAAAAGAAAAAGACAAGAAAAAGAAAAAGGAAAAAGTGATGTATGGCATATAGAAGAATGAAGGTAAAAATAGAAGAATGGCACCAAGAGATAGAGAACATCAAATAGAACATCATGGGGGAACATGTTATGCACATGCAAACACACAAAAGAAAAAGAAAAAGAAAATGCAAAGGACTAGTAAGGCAAATGAGAGTCAACCATCGATCAAGTCATCTGCCTCCCAATCTCAGTTGGTATAAGTGAAAGGTGAATAACACAACTAAGGGACAAAAAAAAATGCATTACTAGGACAAGGCTAGATATTTCTTGCCCCCATTGAGTGCAAGAAAATAATAAGTCAAGATAGGTGATGGGAAAGGTCCTGTAATAGTGAGAATAGGATGTTCTACAACTATTACATGATGAGGTGTTTGGTGGTCGTTTATGGAATTATAGGATAGCAATTATCACCATCAAAGTGATACTTGCTTAGTATTTCTTTCAATTGGAGACACTCATCACTTCGATGTCCAAGAACACAATGATATGCATAATGTAGAACTTTGGAATCTTTAGGATATATCACCAACCTATTCATAGGTGGTAATAGTATGAGTCCTTTGTTTAGAAGTATCTACAATTTCTTTTCACATTCAGGTGGTGGACGAAGAGGAAACTTTAGTTTTTGTAACTTTTAATGCCTCTTGCATTTACTAGATTCTCCAACCTCTTGAGAGGATATTAGGGCAGGAGGTCCTGAGATGATTTTATTATTTTCCTTGTTATCATTATGAGATAGTGATTGTTCTATAGGAAGAAGGACATTCAGATCAAGAGGGGAATCAAAGATCACCATTCCATTATCACAAAGTCTCCAATATTCTCTAGGAGGCTTACTATCATGAGGAGGATCTTGATATCCTAACCCTATTGTGTTATCATCTTTTTGATTTTGTTCTAAGAGTTGATGAATGTCATGTTTAGTTGTTGTGTCACATCCTTGTTTTCTTAAAATGGTAAAACCCTTGCCATAGGTTTCTTCAAGGTTGATTGGAGTATTGGTAACTTTGTTATCATAGAATGGTTGAGGGGTTACTTGTTTAGAAGAACTAGGTTCACCTGATGGAAGGAACTTAGGTCCTTCATTTGTTTCAGGATGTAAATAACAAAACATATCAGGAGGTGATACTATAGGGAGGTCTTGTTGTTTCATGGATGGATAAAAGAATGCATTAGCTTTGAGATTGTAAAGGAATTCATTAAGGAACTTACTCATGATGTCATCATCTTCTCCAATGATATCAACATCACAAGGAGGACATTCATGAGGAGTTGAAAGAGCATGAGGAAGCTCAATGTCATTAGGATCAGTTCCAAAAGCACAACTTGACATGTCAACTAAGGATTTGAATGACATCCAAAACTTATTAAAACACATAGACATGATGCAAATGTATGAAAGGAAACTAAGTGCAAGAAATGGAATAAAACAGTAAATCTAGAAGCTGTAACAAAGATGCAATAACAAAAAATAGAAATGCAGAAGATGGTCTGAAAATGACAAAAAATTACTGTGAAAAATGTGCAAGAGGACTAAGTTGCCTAGTGTGGCGAATTAGTCCCAGTAGTGATTTTTTAAAGATTTTTCAGAATTTTTAAATGGAATTTTATGATTTTTAGGTTTTCAGATGAAGGTATAATATGAAAATACAATTTTTTTTGAATTTTTAATGAAATGCAATGCAAAAATGTAAGCTATATGAGCTTTTCACTAATGCAATTTTAAAAACCCTAGGATGCAAATTAAACAATGCAAAACCTAATACAATGTTGATGCAAGTTATGCCTAGGATGCAAATGCACTTGAAATCAAAAGTAGAATTTTCTAAAGTTGGGTTCACCAAAATGTGGACACCGATTTTGGTACCCACAATGCTCTTTAACACTTATAGGGGTTTTCACCTAAAAGGAGAGAGATGGGCCAAAATGTGTAATGTCCCCACTCAAAATCAATGCAAGTATGAATGAAATATTCCTAGATGCAATTTCTAAAGGTAATAAACTGATAAAGGAAATGAATTATTAATGTAAAACCTAAGAAATGCAAGTTGTTTGAAAACATAGTGATGTATGAAAAATGACCTAAGAATGCGAACAAAAGAAAGAAATGAACAAGGTTGGAAAGGTACACCTAGAAACTAGAATGTAATGTAGAGAGGCTCTAGAATCCTATAAAATTTGTTGTTAAGGCCAACTGGGACACTTCCACCAAGCTTGGTGACTTAGTCCTATTTCAGGGAGATTCAGCTAGAACATGAATCTACCAAAAGGGTGTCTAGAAATACATAAATCACTTTTCAGCCATGGCTGTGGGACTAATTCACCACCGATGGTGACTTAGTTGACCTTCAAATTTTTGGAATTTTGGGACAGGAACCTGTAGTTCTCAGTCTGCACTTCTCTTCTTGATAGGTGTCCGGTTATGATTTTGCAAAAATTGGGCTATGAGAGGTCTCCAAGCTTCAATTATGGCTTTGTTGACTTGAAAGACTTTGATGAATTGACAACACCTTTTATCACCTTTCTCTTTGACAAATTTGCATACAAGACCTGCAAAACACATATACAAAGAGGGGAAAAAGGGTTAAGGGTTAGAGAATAGGGGTTTTCCTTGGTCAAACCTCGATTCGGTAATCAAACCTTTGAAAATGAAATGAAATAAAGAGAGAATGATGAATGAATAGCATGAAATTTCACAACTAACCAAACCCTTGATATAGAAATCTGAAGATATGCAAGTAGATGCTCCAATGAAGACTTGATAATTGGTTGGAAATGAATGGATTGCTTGAGAATGAATTATTAGATGAATTGGGGGTTGAAAATGAGAGGAAAACCCTTTATTTATACTTGATTCTACAAAATTTCCCAAAAATAACACATCACAGGCCGACCTCAAGGTTAAGAGAATAAAATCCCACTAGAAAATTAAAATAGTTTTTATTTTTGTGCCTAGAGGGACTAAATCGCCCCAGGTGGCGATTGTTGGCAACACAAGGGAAGACAACTAAGAGGGGGGTGAATTAGTTGTCAGAAAAATTATCCTTATTAAATTTATTCTTAGATCTGATAAATAAACATGAAAGAAAAAGCCATCACCACCACATCAAAAACACACATAACACCAAGATTTTTTACGTGGAAACCCTGTTAGGGGAAAAACCATAGTGGAGGTTAATCCACAAGATTATACTTTATTAAAAGTATAAAAGTATTGTAAATGAGGAATGCACATGCATTCAGGCACACTGCCTAGAGCTCATTGCTCAAATACAAAAGGCTTATTGCCCAAAGGAAGACTCACTATCTTACAGTCACATTTGGATTACATCTAGAAGATTTTGAACTAAGAAAATACCATCTTCTAATGCCTAATTATAGTTCTAGTTAAACACATAAACACTTTCTCCTGCTCACTATTCTTCACACTTTACTTCTTCCTTTGAAAGATTAGAAAATTATTCACACATCATGCCATCAAATGGTATAAACAATTGACCATATATATCTGCAACTAAGAATAACACCAACTACATGTTGGCTTTAATGAAATATAAAATGTGTACAAATTGTCAACCCAAATCAATACAAAATTTATTAATGTGAACCGAACAATGTCGACCAAAACATAGTAAGGACCTAAAACAACATCCTCAAATATGAAACACCTTAAAAAATTATGCCTCGAAGATCCGCAACACACTATAATCACCCTGTCGACCATGATCATGAAAAGCATGAAATCACAGAAGAAAATCACCAATCACGAGCACAACGATCAATGAAAAACAACAACACAGATAGAGAACGATCTAGAAACATCCACAAGAATCATGAATCACCATGAAATCATCCACAAAAACTCAAATTACTAGAATCACATCATCTTCTTTTAGGAAGACCAACTGAAGCAACAAAACAACTATCAGAATACAAACAATCATAACTCAATCAAATCTTCATGTGAACCTCTGAAACTTCATGTGGATAAACTAGATATACTTGAAAAAAAACCCTTTAATCAACAACCTCTTATCATCAATATACTGATCTAGCCACCATACTGAAATTCACTGCATCATCGATAACCTGCAACTTATTTTATTACCATTTTCTCAATATCATCGACATATACAGCCTTAAAGAAATTAATGCCAATAGTGTTGACATCAATGACAACCACATATCAGCAATATCCAACAATCTCCCCCTTTGTCATTGATGGAAACACATGATGTGAAAAACACCATCAAATGATAGTTTCTCTTAGCAGTTTCTCCCCCTTAGATTTTGACTCTTTTCTCCTTAACTCTTTCATAGTTTTTTGCATGACTCTTCTCTCCCTTTGGCATAAATGAAAAAGATACACATTATCTTTCTCCACACAAGCTCTGAACCATATTTCTAAACATCTGACTACTCCCCTTGAGTAGCAGCTACCACAAAATCAATCCACATCACAAGATATGACTATGAAATACATAGACTGATGCAAGCCAATGCATCTTAATTATGATTAGGAGGGGTAATCACCCCTAGCTTCCCTCTGAGATACTCAAAAGTATTCCTAGGCAAGGGCTGGGTAAAGATATTTGCAATCTGTTCCTTAGTGGGCAGATACTCCAATCTGACTCCCTTTTTACTCACCTTCTCTTTCAAAAAGTGAAACTTGATAGATATATGCTTGGTTTTTGAATGCAACACTGGATTCTTAGAAATGTTAAATGCACTTGAATTATCATAGAATATAGCAATAGGTTCATCATGCATAACTCTAATATCTTTCAACATCTGCTTCATCCACAATACTTGAGTACAATTGTTAGCAACAATAATGTATTATGCCTCTGCGGTAGATAAAGAAATGTCATTTTGCTTCTTACTTAACCATGAAATCAACTTCTTTCCCAAGAAAAATGCACCACCACTAATACTTTTTTTGTCATTCACATCTCCTACCCAATCAACATTAGTATAAGCACTCAAAGTAAGGTCATCTTCTTTAGGATACTATAGACATCAAAATTTGCAAATGGCTAAAATTTTAACACACACCATTAGCATGATTAGTATTTCAAAACAAAGCAAATATTCAACATCCATATGAGATAATCCAACATGTTTTAAAATGCAGTCCAATAACAAGATAACTAAAGACTATAAAGAAAAACATGAAGTATACCTATCCCATATTGGATTGGTTCCACTTTGATATGAAAAGTGGCCCTTTCCCAATCGTTGACAAGCTCAAATGATGAAGATGCAATGCTATGACAATGAAGTGGACAAAATTAGTTCTCAATGTGAAGAGAGTAACTTTGCAAGAAGATTGTGGATGATTCAAATGAAGGATAACCTCTCTATTTATAGAAGAGTTTGATGAGAGAAGAGGAAAAATGGATGAATGTGGGACAAAAACCCAACCAATAGGAAGGAGCCACTTTTCACCATGTGAATGGGCCAAGGATGCGCATGTTTTGATGAATGTGCCAATAAATGACATTAGGTGGCTTTTTCAAATTTGAAATTTGGCTTGTTGGAGGGAGAAGAAAGGGTCTTAAATGCAAAGTGGGGGAAATGTAAGAGGGGAGTTAATGCTATGTTGGAAGGGACAAGTCATTTGAGAGGGAGATTTGAAATGGGGGAATATTACCCTTTTATGCCATGTTGATGGAAATTAAAAGATTTAATAAATCAATTAAATGATTTATTTGTGCAAGTGGGAAAAACTAGAGGATGTGACATAGATTAAGATTAACATTAATCATTATTTAGTTAACTTAAGTGAAGATTAGGTGATTTGACTTTTTGACTTAGATTTATGGATTAAAATAAATCAAAAGGAGATGGAAAATGATTTAGACTTAGTTTAAAAATAAATATTTTTATTTATTTAGCTAAAGGGGATGATGTTAATACTAAAGATGAATTTATTTAATTTAAATGGAGGAATTTAGAGATTAATCAAATAAACTTGATTTATTTGATGAATGGATGAATATGACGTAATTAAATGCATGATGCTAATTTTGCATGTCTACATTTTGCCCCTCTTTGAAGCAATGTACTTGCTGTGTTGGTTCAAAGAATAAACTTAGCGCGATCAAAATTCATTTTTTTAAATTTTTTCAGATGCCCCAACTAAAAGAAGTACATTGGTACATTGAACCCTCGAGAGATCAAGTGAAAAGATTCGATTTGAGGGTCAATCTCGCGATAAAGAGGTTCAAGATGGACATATGGATGGTTATGATGATGATGCAAATGAGATGGTTAGTGTTTCTTATATGATATGATATGATATGTAGTATGCTGATGGTTTGTGGATGCAAGATGGATGCATTGGTGATGATGATTAATTGACATGGCATGATGTTAGCGTGGAAAGAAGAAATGAGATTATGACAAGAGGGTTCAACAAGCCAACTTTATGAGAGATGATGATGATGATGATGATTTTTCTTATAAGGAATTGGGACTTTAAAGGGCTACTTACCTTATGTTTGATAACAAACATAGATACGATGCATCAAGGTATAAAGAACTAGGATGACGTTGTACCTAGTGCGATGGAATTTGAATTGACAAACAAATAGGAGTATTCTTGTTCACACTTGATATACAGACACCTTGATAGGATGCACCTAACAAAGCAAGTATTCACCAAGTTATATTACAAGAACGTCCAACAAGAACAATGGACAAAAAGATAATGATCGATGCCCCATTCCTTTCTCTCTAAATCAATTTGATTAGACATCATTGAGAGGTCATTGGAATGAGCGCAATAAGATAAATCAAAAAGAAAAGATCAAGCACACAAACAAGACAATATTCTTCATACCTCTAGCCAAGACTAAACTATGGTGATGCCTGATGTTGCTGTCCATTGTAGGAAGGATGCATCCTAGGACATGAAAATATCAAATGATTTTGATATGGGAATGATTGGATGATAGGCTATTGACACAAAGAGTTGACTAACTTTTTTACGTATTGACTTAGACTTGAGATTTTGACGCTTAGGTTCACTTTTTGAACTACTAGACTTGTTTCCGATTGTTTCACCAAAGGTTGGGGATGATGATTGTTTATTATGAGTGATGTTTATTGTGTGTGAAAGAGAGATGGGATGGATGGATTTTTTTCCAAATATTTGGATGTTTTTGATGTTTTGAGGCTAATTTTTGGTATTTTTGAGATTTTTCCAATGTTTTGATTTTTGAATTTTCCAATGTTTTGGGGTTTTCTGAAAATTTCACCAAGAGACTAACCTAAGGACCTATCCTAGGGGCCTCAGGGACTGATCAACAAATTATCCTTTCCTATGTTATACATGCAAAGACCATGTAGTTCGACTGACACATACTCGATTATTGATGAGATATGAAGAAATGGATTGCCAGTTTATTAAGACAGACTCCTAAAGGATTGACCTAAGTGTCTCAAGGGATGATCAAAGATCAACCTTGCCTACATTTAAGCTCAGAGATGATGTAGTTTAGATTCCATTTTTTTGATGTTTTTCTAACTTTTTGAGTGTTTTTGGATTTTGATGTGTTTTGAATGTTTTTGGATTTTTTGATTTTATCAATGTTTCTTGGATTTTGATATATTTTGAATTTTTTTGGATTTTCACACAATTTTGATGATTTGGATATTGATGTGTGTGACGATATCAGTGCTCTGTTCTGGGATTTTGTTGAAAACCATGCTAAGGCTGATTGATCGGATCAATGGATTGATGATGATAACAATGTTGAGGATACAAAACAATGCAAGGAGAGTGTTTAAGAAACACGAGGATTAGGATGGATATCCCAAGATGATGACGGATTGACAATGATAAAATTGTTGAGGATACACAACAATGAAAAGATAGTGTTAAGCAACATAAGGATTGGGAAGGATATCCCAAGATGATGGATTGATTGGATTTGACTGATAAGGATTTTGAAGCTTGATTTGGAACAAAATATGTTTGAATGATTTGATGTGACATTGAAGTGCAAACTAGATGCAACTGATATTGATTGTTTGGATTGACGATCGATGAAAGATAAAGCTTGATAAGGAACATCTTCTTGTCAAAAAAATGCGATGGACTAGTGATTTTGGGATTTTGGCTCACAAATGATTTGACCAATTTGATTTCACATTTTTCCAATGTTCGGATCACCACATAAGTTGGAGGATATATGTCAAGATTTATTCCCAAAGCAATATGTACATATCCATCCCCAGTGTCTAGAAATGTTTGAAATGCCTTGGGTGGATGTTGGGATAGGTGTTTGGATGGATGGATATGGATTATCTTGCGCTAAGATAAGGTGTTCGAATAAATAAAGATCATTTGGATAGTGCTTCATGGCTCAGATAATGCTAGGTAGGATAGGATCAATGAAAATGACTCATGTCAAGATGTCTACCATAAGAAAGTGTAAAGTGTGTACTAAACTTTCATCAAGGTCAAAATAATTTGGAAGATGGATGTTGATGGATGAAAATGGATTGGATAAATGGTTTATGGATGAATGGATTTATTGTGGATGGGATGGATGGAATGTTGGATTTATTATGGATAAGCCAAGATGCTTTCACCTAAATTAGTGCACGCAGATGCTCGATTCTACACATGATGCATGTTTGCTAGGTTTTCATCATGGTACATGCCCAAAGTTCTGGGCCCATGCAATTTTCACTAGAGGATGATTTTTTTTCTTTACTATTTTTTTATCCGTTTTCTATTTTTTTTTTGGTTTTATATATATATATATTTTTGTGAAAGATTTTGAGCTCATGTTGAATCACCAGGTGGTGTTGATGTAGATGCTTATGTCATAATGTGCCATTGATATCTTGCTTGAATAAGTTGATTTTCCAAGATACGTGCACTTGAATGCAACTTTTGAGATTCTTGATCTGCTTTGTTGATACCAGAGTTAACTTTGTCTTTGTGCATGCATCGCGATAGAATTCCTTTTGAATCCTTATGATGAAGGGTGGCTACCAATACCTAGTCAATGTGAGAATTGGCTATCATGCGTGGAGGCATGGATGGAGTGTGTTTAGGAATAAAAGATGGATTGGTTAATAGTTTGGAACCTTTGACTCTCCAAACTTGGGAAGATGAGAAATGATGGGTGGATAAAAAAGTGTGTAGGGAATTAGGACCAACAATTTGATATACTTTGTATTTTGGTTGAGAAGCCTATTTTTTCCTTTGTGAACATCTTTGATGGATACTTATCCCTTTTTTATTTTTCCCCATAGTTTCTTTGAATAATGGAGTTTGATAGGGATAATGTTTCTTTGTAATTTTTGGTATCCATGTGCATTTGATTTGTCCTTCATTCTTCACTACTTCTTTTCCTTTGATGGCGTTATTCTTGCTTTGATTTACATCCTTCTTTTGATGTTGGTCCCAATTCGTGGATGGGATGATGGGTAGACGAAGATTCATGACATGGTCGGTTGTAGTATTGGCATCAGTTTCATCATAAGGATTCTCTGTGCTCCCTATGTTGATATTTTCTTGAGACATAGTTGCCCCTAGTATGGTGGTAGTGGCACCTTTGTTCCTTGATTCTTCTTATTTTGAGATGTCTTGTTTAGTAAGCATGCTCTGATAAATGACCACTATAGATGACGTTTCAATTTACTACTTTGCTAACTTCGATATGTCCCATTCTGTCTAACCTATTTCTTTGAGTAGATAATGTTGGATATCTTCATACATGATGTCCTCAGTCTGAATTTGGGATACATCTGACCTCAATGTTGACAACTCAATTTGATTGTAGGAATCAATAACCTGCTATTTTTGTGTAATAATGTCAGGAGTAAAGGAAACCTATTTTGAATGAAGATCGTCTACGCGTCCATCCAAACAAAGCATCTCATAGGTAGATGGAGGAGTATGTGCTATGTGGATGTGATCATCATTTGCAACATATTGTATAGATATGATAGTTTCCATTAGATCATTGTAGTATCTTGGAGATACAAATTCTTGATCTTGAATGATTTCAGAATTGCTTTTGACATGCTTTCGATCAAGTTCTTGACGTGGGCCAGTTTCAAAGGATGGATTGCTTATAAAGGATTCTTGGATGTCATCATTAAACATGGGAAGTGGCTCAATATCCTCTTGATATTTGGGTGGACTTAGTTTACATGTTAAGTTGAGGACCCCTTTAGTATCTATAACCATGAGGTCAAAGGGTGTCAACATATCTTAGAAAGGACCATTGCTAGACCTTGGTGAAAGATGTTGATCATGATTTGGAATAAATTATTGAGATATGTTCTCTAACTCATTAGGTGATTTAGAGACATTTTCAACATGATCATTGGTCGATGGGTCGTGGATTATGTCACTAGGATCAAATAATTCTAACACTCCTTGAAATAAATCACTAAAAAGTGGCTCTTGATGTATGGTGAGTTGATCATCGGATGGGGTAGAAACAATTTCAATGTGCTCATTGATGGATAGGTCTTGGTCATTGTTCTCAAAAATTGTGGTGGAGAGATTGTCAATGCTATCACTAGTGGTTGAATCTTCATCATTGTCCTCAATAGTGATTATTTTTTTATCAATAAGGTCTTGGATGATATTTTTGAGTCGAATACAATTTGATGTTGCGTGTACCTTTACTTTGTGAAAGTAATAAAGGTCCTTCTCGTTATACCCTGGTGGTTTAACTAGGGGCTCTTGATAATTCTTATAAACAGGGAGTTTGATGAAATTTTCTTGTACCAATTGTTGCATGACTGATTCGATTGGTCTCCCAAGTGGTGTGTATTTTTGTTTGTTACCTTGTGAAATTTGTACTTTAAATTGACCTTGTGGTGATTGATTTTGGAGATGTGGTGATTGATCTTCGAGATGGGGTGATTGGGTTTGTCAATTTTGATATCCAGCCTCTTGACATTGGCGATATTGTTATTGACGTGGTTGTGGACACAACTCAACGCTTTGATGACATGGTTCAACCAATGGAATAGTGTATTGATTTTGGAGTGAATATGTGTCTTGGCGAAATGAGTCAATTATTTTGGCAAGTGAAGCAATTTGATCTTGTAAAATTTGATCTTGATTTTGATCTTGACACCCTTGATATAATTGATTTGGTTTTTGTTCAAGCAAATTTGGAATGCATACTTGTGGTGTTTGAATGGGATCATGAACAAACTAATTTTGGACAATGTTCTGATTTGGGATGATGTTCAGATTTGGCATTATGGGTTGAACTTGAACATTTTTGCTGTTGGGAATCACATTGCCTTGATTTAGGTAACTTTGATTTTGCATGGTGTCACCTTGACTTGGATTGATACATAGAGTCGTTAACATTTTGTTTGGATTTTGAACAAAATTTGTATGATTTACAAACATATTTATCCCAAAGTTTACAAAGTGTGGATTTAAAATGTTCATGTTTGGAAAACTTGTACTTGGAATGCATGGATTTGGTGGGATGATGTTGTTTTGTGGATAACTCATGCATTGAGTGTTTGGTTGGTAGATTTGTAGGTTTGGATTTTGATTTAAATCTACCATTGGGAAAGGTGTTCTAAAATTTTTATTGGGCATACTCACATTTGTTGTGCCATTGAGGTTTGTAAGAGGTAATGATCCCATGTATGGATTGTATAAGTGATTTTTGATAATCAATCAACATTGTAAGGCTTTGATAGTTTGGTTGACTTGGATTACTCATGATGTATGGATCAAGTTTATATTCCATGTTCTTCTTGTGTTTTGACCTTGTTACAAAAGTGAACCTCTAAGGTGTTCAAGACCAATGATGAGATGAAGGATGAAAGGGGTGAATGATATGGGTGTTGAAATTTTAAGGACTTTGGATCAATGCTAGACTTTAGGATTTGATTTTGATTGGTTTGATTTGGATAATGAACTTGTAAACCCTAAGATGTTAGATGTGATCTTATTATGAATTCATTCAAAAGGGTGATAATTTAGCTAAGTATGTGAGGAAGGATTCATCAAAACATACCTAACTAAACAGATGATTTTGATTTGGTTTAAGGATGTACCCAAGTCTAGATAATGATGTTTCCAAAGGTCTAAAGTTGTTTGTGGGATGGAGATGATAAATTTTTGGGTGAATGAGGTGTTTGATTTTGATCCTAAATGAACCTAAGGAGAACCTTGTTTACAAGACCAATATATTGAAGAATATGCTTTTCCTTAAGAGTGGTTCAAACCAAAAGACCAATGTTTGCATGAAAACCATATGACCAAAAGATACCAAGCACATGTGTGGGGTCCAATTGTTTCTTAAATTTTCTCAATGAATTCTTTTTACCACAAACACTTCTTGATCAACTTTTCAAACTAGATGTCCAATGTCTTAACTTCTTCTCATCTAACAAAGTATATCATGTGGAACCTTGATAAAATGAAGGCAAGGGTTACCTATTGTTAACTTTAGTAAGAAAATTGAGATATAAATCCAAGTGATTAGAAACCTCTAAGGATAAAATCCCAAGGGCAAGCAATAGCACATGGATCTGGTCAATTGTATTTGCTTCCTAGAGGGTTTGAAGTTTTTGAAGGAAAATGTTAAATTTTTGTGGTGCAGGAGCACCAAGGTAACATTGGGAAACACTAGGCAATTTTGGAAGCCTAGGAAGCAATTTTGAGTTTTAATACTTCAAGGTCATGTTGACCATCTAGTCTTGTGTTAGAAGTGTTAGGATATGTTAGAAGGAATGTGGTTCAGTAGCTCAAGGTAGATTGGATGAATTTCTCAACTTGTTCTAATAGGATTTTCTAGGAGCTAGAAATAAAGTCCAAAAGGTTGCATTTGTGCAATTTTGGCCTATTGTGCTGGTTAAGTACGACCAATGGAGAGGTAACCACCTTGGAAGCCTTTAAAAGGTAGTCCTCAAATTGGAATGGGGGTTGGAAAAAGCATTGTATTTGTTTGGGTTTATTGTTCATATGAAAAAACATTGAAGTTCTTGCAATTTTCTATTTTTTTAGTTCTTTTACTGTGTTAATGGAGAGTTACAGGTTGTGAGTAGTGTGTGGAACGTGTGATAACTATCTTAAAAGATTTTTGTAGTCAGTAATTAGCTTGTCTCAACATTTTATAGCTTTGCTTTTAGTTAGTTTTATTTCTTTTCAAATTCTGATCAGACCGACAAGCTGTAAATAATGGAGTCTTAGACCTCTATTTTCCTCTATACCTGGTGTATAGACTTTGGGAAATGAGGCTAAGCTCCATGCCTATAAATAGGATAGGTCAAGGAGTCTTAAAGAGGCAGGAAACCATGGTGGAAGACTGTTACTAGGCGAGCTTGATAGTGCCCGGTTAGAATAGTCAAGGAGAGCAGAGCACTAAGGTTGTAGGGGTGACCATTCCCTAGAAAACCAAGGTGTGTGATGGTGGCAAGAGGCCTTACAAAGGCTTGGAAAGTAGCAAGATATCTCACCAATCCGTTTGGTGGTTGTAATAAGCAAACAATTCACTGTGAAGGTCAAGAAAAGGCCTAAAAAGCCCTAATTCCCACAAAAATAGGGTTACGCCTGTGTACGGCCCGAGAAGGCCCAAAATCTCAAAAATATTGGAGAGGTAGGAAAATGAACTAGGGTCCTTTTTGGGAGTTTGTGATGTTCTTTGGAAGACTTGGATTTTAAGCCTACTTTCTCGGGTTAGGAGGCCTAATTAGGGCTCAAGGGCTAGTAGCCCTTCTTAAACCCTAGGAGAGGGTTTGGAGTGAGCGATGGAGAAATGGTGATTGGTGATTGATCTTAAACCCTAGAGGAATGGTTTTGAAGCTTTGGAAGTCATCCCACACCCTTGCATCAAGTTAGTGAAGCATTTGAGAGATAGCTAGTCTTTAGGTAGAATAAGGGCTAAGGAGAGAATGAGAGAAAGAACACCAAGATTGGCTTGGTTAGGAGAATGCAGATGATAGTAGGGTTGGCCAAGAGAACCAGGGGTGCCTAACAAGCATTAGGGCCTATAGGTTAAGAAGGTGGAGAGTGACACTGAAGGGTTTGCCAAGGTGAGACCCAGAGCATGGGACAGTGAGTGTCTCATCCAACCCTACCCTATCATATTGGTATCAGAGGAAGTAAAAGATTTGGGAAAGAGTAATATATGTCAGAGGTTGAGTCAAGTGATACTACCATCATGGTGACAAATGCACAATTGGCCAAGATGGTTGAAGAGTAGGAGAAAGATAATAGGCAATTGAGGGAAAGAATAGCCCAACTTGAACATGCAGTGAGGAGTGCGTAATTTGAAGGAAGGATACCAAAGGAAGAAGAGGTTGCAGAGGAAGACAAGACCCTTGAACCTGACCCTGTCCTGAAAGAAGAGCCTTTCTTGAAGGCATTGAAGGCCTTGAGTGGAAAAGCACTTGAAGGCATACCACTATTTAGTGGGAAAATGGAAGTTGATCTAGTCATGGACTGGATAGAGGGAATGGAAAACCATTTTGAGTGTGATGGAGTCACTGAAGCACATAAGGTAAAGGTGGCCAAATAAAGACTAAGAGGTTCTGCCTTGACATGGTGGAAGTTCGTTTAGACAGAGAGGGAAAAAGAAGGTAAGCAACCTATAACTACTTGGAAGGGAATGGTTGCCAAAGTAAGAGAAGCATACATGCCTGATGACTATGAGATTCAGTTACACAAGAAGAGACAAAGCTTAAGGCATAAAGACCAAGATGTGAATACTTATACTGAAGAGTTTCAAAAACTTTGTATGAGGTCCAATGTTATAGAGGATGAAAGTATTAAGGTAGCTAGATACCTTAACAGTTTGAAATGGAACATCCAAGAGGAGATGGATCTTTTAAGTCCTAAGACTATGCATCAATGTTACCAATTGGCTATCAAGATTGAGGAAAGAAACAAGAGGAAGCAAGACCAGGCTTCTAAGGGCAGAGGTAAAGGCAGAGATCAAAGAGATCAAAGAGGGCAGTGAGGTGGCTACCAAGGTAGAGGCAATGACCAAAGAAACCAAGGAGAATCTAAACTCAAAGAGCATGGAGGAGAAACATCTTCTAGAGGAGGATATAATAGAGGTAGAGGACCTCAAGGAGGTTCAAACAGAGGAATAGGAGCAGGTAGGAGCAATTCATACTTTGCAAACATGAAATGTAACCATTGTGGTCAAGTAGGTCATCCTGCTTATAGGTGCCCGGAGAAAGCATCTTCATCAAGCAATGAGAAGAGAGTGGCTTATGCACAAGAGGACACCATGAGTCCTAAGTCATCTGAGGTTAGTCATATTGAATCTGAGGTAGGAGAGAATTTGATGTTCAACAGAGTTTTGATTAGACAATCGGTTAAAGAAGAACCAAAACAAAGGAGAGCTCTATTTAGAGTAAGGTGCAAGATACTTGGAAAGGTGTGCAAGGTCATAGTAGATTCAGGTTCAACAGACAATATCATATCAGAGGAGGTAGTAATGAAACTAAAATTGGAGAAGGTACCCCATACTAACCCTTACAAGGTCACATGGCTAAACAAGGGACAAAGTGTTTTAGTAAATGAGCAAGTAACGGTGGAGTTTTCTATTGGAGGGTACAAGGACAAGTTAGTTTGTGATATGTTACCCATGGATGCATGTCATCTACTATTGGGCAGACCATGCTAGTATGACATAAGTGTCATATATGATGGGAAAGAGAACACCATCTCATTCAATAAGGATGGGAAGACTTTTAGGTTGCAATCACTGTCAGAAGAAGGACAGTCAAAGAAACCAAACATCATGTTGAGCAGTGGTAAAGAGTTCCTTAACAACCTACATCAAGGGAGTGAAGGATATGTGGTTGTGTTACAACCTAAAGAGGAAGATAAGGCTGAAAAGATAGTCCTACCGGAAGCAGTCCAGAAGTTACTTGACATGTATAAGAGTATAGTTAGTGATGGTACACCTGTAACTCTACCACCAAAGAGAGCCATAAGTCATCAAATTGACTTCATACCTGGAGTTTCATTACCTAACAAAGCATCTTATAAGATTACACCAGATTAGAACCTAGAGGTAGCTAGGCAAGTATAAGAATTGTTGGATCAAGGATTGATTCAAAAGAGCATCAGCCCATGTGCAGTACCAGTGGTTTTAGCAACCAAGAAGGGAGGTAAGTGGAGGTTATGCATAGATTCTAGAGAAATAAATAGGATCACCATTAGGTATAGGTTCCCTATTCCTAGAATTGAAGATTTAATGGATTGCTTTGGAGGAGCTCAGTACTTCACCAAGTTGGATCTCAAGAGTAGATACCATCAGATCAGAATTAAGGATGGTGATGAGTGGAAGACAACATTTAAGACAAATGATGGGTTATATGAATGGAGAGTGATGCCATTTGGTCTCTCCAATGCCCCTAGCACATTCATGAGGCTCATGAATGAAGTACTCAAGGAATTTATAGGGATATTTGTGGTGGTATACCTTGATGACATCCTCATATATAGCAAGACAGCAGAAGAGCATTTGAAACATGTGGAGTTGGTTCTTAGAAGGTTGCAAGAAGAGAAATTGGCAATCAATCTAGAGAAGTGTGAGTTCTTTAAGCAAGATCTATTCTATTTGGGTTTTGTAGTGTCCAAAGGATCATTGAAGATGGATCCAAGCAAGGTGGAAGCCATCCTAAACTGGCCTACACCAACCACAGGGACTGAGGTAAGAAGTTTTCATGGATTGGCTCAATTTTATAGAAAATTCATAAGGAACTTTAGTGGAATATGTGCACCAGTCCTAGATACAATCAAGGGTGGTCTAAAAACTAAGTTTGTGTGGACTCAAGAAGTTGAGAAAGGGTTTGAGAAATTGAAACAAGAAGTGGCAACTCAACCTATTCTTTTGTTACCTAGTTTTGACAAATTGTTCACTGTTGAATGTGATGCAAGTGGAGTGGTAGTAGGAGGAGTGCTAAGTCAAGAGGGTAGGCCTATAGCCTTCTTTAGTGAGAAGCTCAATGAAGCAAAGAAGAATTATTCAACCTATGACTTATAACTTTATGCTTTGGTTCAGTCACTTAGAAAATGGAGGCATTACCTACTACCCAAGGAGTTTGTAGTCTTTACTGATAATCAGGCACTGAGTTTTATCAACACTCAAGAGAAGTTGAGTAATAGGAATTTGAAATGGATGGAATACATCCAATCTTTTACCTTCACCATCAAGCACAAGAAGGGACAACTAAACAAAGTGGAAGATGCATTGAGCAGGAGATTTTTGACAGTGCAAGAGATACAGATCAAGAGCATTGGCATAGAGAGTTTCAAGGATATCTATGGGGAAGATGAAGACTTTTCAGAGGTCTATAAGGTATGTTCTAACTTTGAAAACCATTTCCATAGCCAATACTCAGAGTATACTTTTCAAAGTGGGTTATTGTTTAATGGAAATCAGTTAT
The DNA here is from genome assembly GCA_007258455.2 of Sequoia sempervirens. Lineage (NCBI taxonomy): Eukaryota > Viridiplantae > Streptophyta > Pinopsida > Cupressales > Cupressaceae > Sequoia > Sequoia sempervirens. The sequence continues at coordinate 1,180,388,910 of VDFB02271358.1, read as the reverse complement.
GTGTTCCAAGAGGGTCAATGAGGGAAAATCTTATTTAGGAAAAGCATAATGGCAATCTTAGTGGGAATTTTGGCATCAATAAGACTTCAGAACTAGTGCAAAGATTCTATTACTATCCTAAGTTGGCAAGAGATGTTAGAAAGTATGTGGAATAATGTGTTGTGTGTATAAAAGCTAAGGGAGGAGCTAGTAATGCTAGTTTATACCAACCCCTCCTCATTCCTAATAGACCATGGGAGTGTGTGAGCATGGATTTTGTGTTAGGCCTTCCTAAGACCAAGACTGGTTTTGACATTGTTTATGTAGTAGTAGACAGATTTAGCAAGATGAGTCATTTCATTCCTTGCAAAAATACTCATGATGCTAGCTACATAGCTCATCTTTTCTTCAAGTAGGTTGTAAGGATCCATGGATTGCCTTTGAGCATTGTTTTTGATAGGGATGTGAAGTTCATGAGTCACTTTTGGAAGACTCTATGGAGTAGATTGGGTACAAATGTGTCATTTGGATCAGCTTACCATCCTCAGACCAATGGTCAAACAGAGGTGGTTAATAGGGTGCTAGGTAATCTTCTAAGGTGCCTAACTAAGGAATATGGACATACATGGGATATGGTTATCTCACAAGCTAAGTATGCTTACAATGATAGTGTGAACCAGACCATAGGGAAAAGTCCTTTTGAAGTTGTGTATGGGATGCACCCAAGAGGCATATGTGAGCTCAGAGATCTTGGAGCTATGGACCATAGGAGTGGACATGAAGAAGACTTCAGTCAGACCATGAAGGAGGTTCAGGAGCAGGTAAAGAGGACAGTCACTGAGGCTACACAAAAGTTGAAGGAGAAGGCAGATATGTCAAGGAAATATGTGCAATTTCAAGTAGGGGACTATGTTATGGTACACCTTAACAAGTCAAGGTTGCAGAAGGGAATGTCAACCAAGTTGTAGATGAAGAGAGTGGGTCCATGCAAGGTATTGGCCAAATATGGAAAGAATGCATATAAGGTGGAGTTACCCAACGATCTAGGAATCTCACCAGTTTTCAACATAGCTGATTTGATCAAGTATAAGGGAATAGTCAGTGATGAGGTTCAGAACAGTCAGGAGATCTTCAAGGAAATCAGTAATGTATGCCTATCTAATCAAGACAAACCTCAGGCAGAGAAGATCTTGGAGTCAAGAGTGAAGAAGGCTACAAGACACAAGGTGTACATGGAGCACCTTATCAAGTGGAAGAACAAGCATGAATCAGAAGCCACATGGGTATAAGCAAACTAGTTCAAGCAGTTGGGTATTGACCTATCCTTGGTCTCTCCTTCCATTCCTTAGTGTTTGGTCTGAGAGGGGGAGAATGGTGCAGGAGCACCAAGGTAACATTAGGAAACACTAGGCAATTTTGGAAGCCTAGGAAGCAATTTTGAGTTTTAATACTTCAAGGTCATGTTGACCATCTAGTCTTGTGTTAGAAGTGTTAGGATATGTTAGAAGGAATGTGGTTCAGTAGTTCAAGGTAGATTGAATGAATTTCTCAACTTGTTCTAATAGGATTCTCTAGGAGCTAGAAATAAAGTCCAAAATGTTGCATTTGTGCAATTTTGGCCTATTGTGGTGGTTAAGTCTGACCAATGGAGAGGTAACCACCTTGGAAGCCTTTAAAAGGTAGTCCTCGAACTGGAATGGGGGTTGGAAAAATAATTGTATTTGTTTGGGTTTACTGTTCATATGAAAAAATTGAAGTTCTTGAAATTTTCTATTTTTTTAGTTCTTTTACTGTGTTAATGGAGAGTTCCAAGTTGTGAGAAGTGTGTGGAACGTGTGTTAACTATCTTACAAGCTTTGTGTAGTCAGTAATTAGCTTGTCTCAACATTTTATAGCTTTGCTTTTGGTTAGTTTTGTTTCTTTTCAAATTCTGATCAGACCGGCAAGCTGTAAATAATGGAGTCTTAGACCTCTATTTTCCTCTATACCTAGTGTATAGTCTTTGGGAAATGAGGCTAAGCTCCATACCTATAAATAGGATAGGTCTAGGAGTCTTAAAGAGGTAGGAAACCATGGTGGAAGACTGTTACTAGGCGAGCTTGATAGTGCCCGGTTAGAACAGTCAAGGAGAGCAGAGCACTAAGGTTGTAGGGGTGACCATTCCCTAGTAAACCAAGGTGTGTGATGGTGGTAGGAGGCCTTACAAAGGCTTGGAAGGTATCAAGAGATCTCACCAATTCGTTTGGTGGTTGTAATAAGCAAACAGTTCACTGTGAAGGTCAAGAAAAGGCCTAAAAAACCCTAATTCCCACAAAAATAGGGTTACGCTTGTGTACGGCCTGAGAAGGCCCAAAATCTCAAAAATATTGGAGAGGTAGGAAAATGAACTAGGGTCCTTTTTGGGAGTTTGTGATGTTCTTTGGAAGATTTGGATTTTAAGCCTACTTTCTCGGGTTAGGAGGCCTAATTAGGGCTCAAGGGCTAGTAGCCCTTCTTAAACCCTAGGAGAGGGTTTGGAGTGAGTGATGAAGAAATGGTGATTGGTGATTGATCTTAAACCCTAGAGGAATGATTTTGAAGCTTTGGAAGTCATCCCACACCCCTGCATCAAGTTAGTGAAGCATTTGAGAGATAGCTAGTCTTTAGGTAGAATAAGGGCTAATGAGAGAATGAGAAAAAGAACACCAATATTGGCTTGGTTAGGAGAATGCAGATGATAGTAGGGTTGGCCAAGAGAACCAGGGGTGCCTAACAAGCATTAGGGCCTATAGGTTAAGAAGGTGGAGAGTGACACCAAAGGGTTTGCCAAGGTGAGACCCAGAGCATGGGACAGTGAGTGTCTCATCCAACCCTACCCTATCAGTTTGTTTCCCAATGTTTACAAACAAGAAAAGTGTTTTGTAACCAAGAACAAGAACAATCCTATGGATATGAAAGACTATATTTTTTGAGTCCCCACTTAGACAAGTCCAGCTATGCTTATTTTTAGCAAATTGTTAGATGCTTGACCCCATTGGCTCCCCTCCATGACACTCACTTCTCGAGGCAGCCAAGCATCAGTACCCATGAAACTCCCATGGTATAATTTCCATTTCTACTAAAAACTGTAAAAGTGTGGGGCAGCTTCAAAATGACCGTTCTTGCACCAACAAATAGATAAATATTTTGGCCTTTCTACAACAAGGGTTTTAATTCAGACTTTTTGTTCGTAGGAGTTGACCCATCGAGGTGAGAGACCATTGCTTCCCTTCTCGTCAAAGCCAACTGTGTGATACTGGCCTTTGTTCTAGTACCCACTTTTATATCCCAGCTGGAAATACTCTTGGCTTTAGGGTGTTACCGGTTGAGTCATTCCCTTGGGTGAGTACTTTTTCCCACAAGGCAGGCCCTCTAAGATAAACAAAAGCAAGAAAACATATTCGTAGTTCAATCAAACTTCATTTAGAAACAAAGGGAGAACACACACAATAGGTTTACTCACACTCGTAAGATGTGTTGTTCAATTTTAAACCCAAATTGAAAATGTATGGGCAATTACTTACGCAACTTAATGTCTCAAAAAGTCCTTTTGATTGTCAAGATCGCCGTGAGGCGTGAGAGAAGCCCATGCATACTTTTAGTGATATTACTTTGAGTAAGTAATTACAAGACAAAGAAACACTTGTTCATTTTAAGTCCACAAAGCAAAAGTGAATTCTTTTTATAGAACCAAATCAAATGTGGAATTTTCTTTGTTCAATTTGTTAGCCTCAAACGAAATCTAGTGAGTTTGTCCTAAGATTCATTTTAAGCCCTTTTTAGCAAAGATTGAAATGTTCTTTTTAGAGCCCAAAAGATGTGAGTTGATTTAAAACAGAAAACTAAAGCATAAAATAGAAGCCTTAAGCATTTAAAAATGCTTTGTTGATTTCAAGTTTTAATGCCCAATTCCTTAACTCCAATCTTGCTTTGTGTTCTTTGATTCCAATGTGAGAGCAAAAACTATCATTGTCTCCCGATGCCAACCTACAAATAAGTTTACAAAGTTGTCAAAAATAAGATTTATATCAAGGGAAAAAAAAACATTATACCCGTTATGTAGCGTATCTATGAAAAAAAGAAAAAAAACTTATAGCTAAAATATCAAATTTGATGAACCCCCACAAAACCATGTAATATTAAAATTCCACAGTATGAAGGATCTTCAAATGAAATGTTGCACAATTCAACCACAAATTTTTGAAAACTTCAAGTTATTATGAAGATCTATGGATATCCACCTAATTCAACCAACTGACAGAAGGTTCAAACACCAGGGGTGCAAAGCTTCACTTTTCTACAAAAGATATAAATATTTGATCCCTTTCATACAAGTATTAGTAAGCATTTAGAAAGCAGATAAAAAAAAGAATCTGAGTCTAGAGGCACAATCTCAAACAACATCAAGCATTAAATATCCAAATTATTGCCACGTGATGAAGCTTTGGCAATGTAGAGTTGATGAGCTTACAGGAGGAGGCCCAAAACTTCAACTCAATTAACTAGTTGAATTTTATACACTATCAAGTTCATAACTTACCCGCATCAGTGATAGGTGAAATCAGTTCAAGCGTATGCTAATGTTGATCCTCAGTATCAACTTACTCGTACAATATCACTATCAGAGTACCAAAGGCTAAGCTTTCAAATCATACAAAGAACGAAAAGTGAGTAAGTGTGATGTACGTCCCACACTTGACCAAATTCACCTCGCTTTCCACACTTAATAAAAAGATCTATATAAAAATCTGAATAAAAAGATCTGTAACCAATAAAACTAGATTAGAATATTTTGATCTCTAACCTACACCATACGCATTTATTTCCAATTAGATGGTATTTATGAGAGTAAATGTCTAATATCCAAGAAAAAATATATTCTTTGCTTACACAAATAACATACGAGTGGGTGATAAATGCGCAGAGCTAGGATTTGGAAACACATTTTTTGTTGCCTCTGAAACGACCCACCGAGAATGTTTGAATTCTTCGAATTGAGCGAATGATTTATGACACCTTAAAAGGACATTATTTGATGGAATGCGTTGTTTGTAGGATTTTGCATAAAGCATATTTGTATGGTAGATGAAAAACCTTTAGGCGTGTACTTAACATGGCATGATTTTCAAGCAAATGCAATTTGTTAGATTTACAAAACATCGAAGAAAGTGGGAGCATAGAGAGGGAAAACTTTTTGATAGAATGCCTAAAAAAAAAGACATTGAATGATGGCCTTTGCAACAAGAAAATCTTGTTAAGATGCATTAGAAAACCTTAAGAAAATATCATTGGTAGGTGTAAGGACGAATTTTGCAGTTATATAAACTTTCAAGTCAATGCATTTGTCAGGTGTAAAGCGATGCCCCAATGCCAATAAAAAAAGCTTTCAAACTAATGCATTTTGGTAGATAGTTACTAGACCTCACAACTATTGCTAGCAAAATCTTAGTTCACAGAAAAATGGGAGATTGCAATAGGGTATGGATGACCAAATGTACACTATTGGACCTTCCTCAGGTGCATTGCTAGGGAAACTCTGCAAGAATTTTTCTTTATTGTGTTTTGTGAAGTGAATGCTTGAATGTCTGTTGTGAAGAAGAGTGCATGTGCGAGAACAGTGTAAGTGGATAGAAAAAAATGAAAGTGACAGTGATGGTGACCATGGAGGTGAATAAGGTGTTGAAGAGAAAGACGAGAAAAACAAGCAGAGATGTTGCCCCATAAAATTTGATTTACTATTCATACTCTGCTCAGATCGATGATAAAAAAAGCTTCTCAGGTTATGTGAGAAATGCAGAACCTACATTCCCCAATCTGCATATTATATTTAGGCATCGATTAATGCCACCATAGTAGATGCAAGCACATTGTCATGAGTAAATCAACAGAGAACATAACAAATTCAAATGCAATTAGAGTAACTATGGATGAAGATCCTCACACAATGTCATGAACAGACAGACAACACAAACAAAATTTAAATATAATCAGAGTAAATGTGCCTGTCACAAGCTTCCGCCTAATTTATAGAGATCCAAGCATAATGCGTATCTCCCCTCTATCCTCGTATTGAAGGAACCCGATTCAACATTTTGCATTTTCTACCATTATTACTCTGTAGATAATCATTGAGATTTAGGCAGCCTATATATATACTTAATCAACATTTATTTTCCATATAACATCAACAAGTAAAATAGAGACAAAATTCATTAGTTGGTGCCCTCCCTCTAGCGCCATAATGTGGACATCAAAATCTGCAAATGGATAAAATTATAAAACACACCATTAGCATGATTAGTATTTCAAAACTAAGCAAATATTCAACATCCATATGAGATAATCCAACATGCTTTAAAATGCAATCCAATAACAAGATAACTAAAACATATAAAGAAAAACATGAAGTATACCTATCCCATATTGGATTGGTGCCACTTTGATATGAAAAGTGGCCCTTTCCCAATCCTTGAAAGTCTCAAATAATGAAGATGTAATGCTATGACAATGAAGTGGACAAAATTAGCTCTCAATGTGAAGAGAGTAACTTTGCATGAAGATTGTGGATGATTCAAATGAAGGATAACCTCTCTATTATAGAAGAGTTTGATGAGAGAAGAGGAAAAATGGATGAATGTGGGATAAAAACCAAACTAATAGGAAGGATCCACTTGTCACCATGTGAATGGGCCAAGGATATGCATGTTTTGATGAATGTGCTAATAAATGACGTTAGGTGGCTTTTTCAAATTTGAAATTTGGCTTGTTGGAGGGAGAAGAAAGGGTCGTAAATGCCAAGTGGTGGACATGTAAGAGGGGGGTTAATGCTATGTTGGAAGGGACAAGTCATTTGAGAGGGAGATTTGAAATGGGGGAATATTCCCCTTTTATGCCATGTTGATGGAAATTAGAAGATCTAATAAATAAATTAAATGATTTATTTGTGCAAGTGGGAAAAGCTAGAGGATGTGACATAGATTAAGATTAACATTAATCATGATTTAGTTAACTTAAGTGAAGATTAGGTGATTTGACTTTTTGACTTAGATTTATGGATTAAAATAAATCAAAAGGAGATGGAAAATGATTGACTTAGTTAAATAAATATTTTTATTTATTTAGCTAAAGGGGATAATGTTAATACTAAAGATGAATTTATTTAATTTAAATGGAGGACTTTAGAGATTAATCAAATAAACTTGATTTATTTGATGAATGGATGAATATGATCTAATTAAATGAATGATGCCAATTTTGCAAGTCTACAGATACCATAGGCCAAAATCAATTTTCCCCTTCAAGTACCCAAAAATCCTCTTCACTGCTGTCACATGAGATTCCTTAGGATCAACTTGAAATCTTGCAACAATGCATGACATTCATGATATCAGGTCTAGTTTGAGTCAAATAGAGCAATCCACCAATCGTGGATTTGTATCTAGTCTGATTTGTTTTAGGAGAATCATCATCTTGTGTCAACTTACATCAGGTCACCATAGGTGTACCAACTAGCTTTGAATCTTCATACCAAACTTCTTTAGCAATTCTTTCACATACTTGGATTGAGATATAAAGATCCCTCTATCTAGCTGAGTAATTTACAATCCCAAAAAGAATTTCATTTCTCCAATCATAGACATCTCAAACTCACTTTGCATCTCATCAACAAACTTCATGCACAAACTATCATCTCCAAAAATGATATCATCAACAAAGATTTCAACAATCAAATCTTTATCATAATCAATTTTTAAATAAAAATTACTATCAACATTACCTGGTGTGCCTATAACACACATGCCCTCTTCAGAACGGGGACCCTCTCTTTTTGCTTCATTGGGTCAATTTTATCACTGCATCAATTTGCGTGCCCCCTATTTTTGAGACCTAAGAGGTCAAGGAGTCTTAGAAGAATCATCTTGAGTTGACCATGTTTTACTACCCTCAAATTTTCAAGGTCTTAAGCCTTTGTGGGATTTCCCTGGCTATTTTCCTTTAACCTTCAAAGTTGTCCTTCGGGCAATGCGGGTCTGCCCCTCGTGGGATGCCTAATGTAGAATTCTGCTATGGCTTCACCGTCCCTGCGACAGCTGGGTCGGTCTATCCGCCCACCCTGCAGGACCCGTAACTTTCAAGATCATTATTTTGCCCAGTGTTCAAAATGGCCAAGTCTAGGGAGCCATATGCTTTACGGACCCTGACGTTCCCACCGCCCTTTTTGAAATGTGTGCTCACCAATCGCAACTACCATCATACCTGCATTAATGGCCTGCAGTAAATGCTCAAAATTTTATAATTAGCCCATTTTGAGCTATCATTTTCACCGAAAAACATTCAGAAGACTTGTCAGAGTCTTCCGCCAACATTGTCGTCATGCCCGCCGAGCTCCGTTTTTTATTCAAAGACTTTGCTCACTGATTACTCACCCATCTACATCAGGATTTACAGGTTGGTCATCCATCCACATGCCATATTTCAATTTTTCTTTAAATTCTATAGAAAGTTGTTAAATCTAGAAAATAAAACTTAGAAACCAGCTAGAACACACCTCGATGGTCAAAACCCACCTCTCAGAATTTTAAAACTTGTTGAGAATCACCCATGGGCTGCGTGCAAAACTTAAGGTACTCACGATCGTTCCTGGACTAGGGCGTTCATGCCCTACGGGCCCACAACATCACTGCTACCATCACCTTTCCTTCAAAATGTTCAAACTTTATGAAACAACAAACACCTTCATTGGGCCTTCCCTCACGGGAGGGCCCCTCAACTTGGTCATCCTGAACTTAGATAGAATTCATGAGCTCAAAATAGAGGTCCTTTGACCCTCTCGGGTCTGCTGGCGTGGGCCTCCGCCTGTGGAATTCCTTTTAAGCCTCATCATTTCAAATGGCTATTTGATCACGTCCTCCCATTGGGCGGGTCTTGCTCGAGTCATTTCCCATCGAACTTGACCCTGCCAAATGCTTAAGTCTGGGCCCATTGTGGTTTTCTCCTTGCGGACTTTTGTCTGTAGGATTCCATTCTAGCTCTGTCATTTTAAACAGCCTTTGCGACTTGTCTCTCCGCCTATCGTGCCCCGCCTTCATGGTCACCGCCCAAGCTTAAAGTAAAGTAACCTATCTTATGCGAACCATCCTGTATGGGTTTCCGCTGATCTTTCACCGATATTTAAACAACCAACTCAAAATGGTGAAATGATGAAGCATTTCCGGTGACCGTGTCCCGACCCCGCCTCTACCGTCCGCTCTCCTCTGCACTTTAAATGATTAATTGTTGCCACTTTGCGGACCTCATACTGCGGACCTCCGTCTGTGGGTCACCGTGGCCTGTCAGCCATTCAAAACAGCCTTGGGAAATTATCCCTCCACCTTGCGGAGCCCAAACATGCTACCTCCATCTGAACTTAAAAAGAGAAAATGATTAACTATCACGCACTATGCAGGTTGTCCCATGCGGATGGCCATTTGTGGACTTCCCTCCTACCCTTGCTAGTTCAGAATAGACATTTTCCTTCGTCAGCCCACTATGTAGAGCCCAAATCTTTCGTTTCCCTTAGACTCACCAATAACAAGCACATAAGGCCTACCCCCTGTGGACTCGATGGTGCGGGCCGCTCTATGTAGACCTCTGTCTCACCCCCACCATGCTAGACAAAAAAAATCTAACACCTACTCGCACCTTCTAACCCGCAAGGGCTTGAACTTCAAGAAGACCATGGTACCGTCCTCTGAAGCCTCAAGTCCCACTTGGTAGAACACCACTTTACTAGTGTCATTTTCAACGGTAGAGCCTCAAACGACTAGAACACCTCTTGCTTTTGCTTGTCTTGGGCCTGCATGACCAAAAGATAATCTTAATGCCTCTAAAATTTCTAAGGGAACTTGACCCATGACCAAAATTTTCTAACCTCCTTAGTGGACCCCACCTAATGATCAAATCTTGATGTGGGTTGAGACATGTGGGACATTGTTGCTTGATTGCCATTTGTTCATAACTACCTCCAAAATGTCTGTTAGCCCATGAACGTCCGCACCCCTGGGCCCACATTGTCATAATTCTCTCCAGTAAAAAGCCAATAATGATCTGTAATAAATGTTAGGACTCTTAACTGATAAATTATCTGATCTAGCATCATTTTGTAGATTTTTGGCTAACGTTCTTTCTATTTTATGCTTGAATGTGTTTGTTGCCCCTTCATTTGTAGGATATATGGAACCGGCTGCATTAATTTCAGAGGCCGCTGTGGAGAAGGAAAAGGGGAAGAATTCAGCTAAGGCACCTAGGGGAAAAGAAGATAAAGACCAAATGAAATACAAGTTCCAAGGGGAACCCCTCAATTCAAAGGTTACCACAGATTGGAGGGAGATCTCAGATACTAATCTGGGACATATTGATATTGATGAGTTCAAGCAAAGGGTCTGAGTCAACACCGCAATAGAAAATGCCAAAAGGATAAAAAAAAGTGTGTTGGCCAAGGCTGTCGGATTCCAACCTTATCTCATTGCTCCTGAGCTCGTGATGGCCTATGGAGAGGCATATCAAGAGGATACTAGAATGATTGTGGTCAGGGTTGACAATCTAATAGCTAATCTATCTGCCAAATCAATAGGGAAAACCTTTCACATCCCTACCTTCAATGAAATGGAAGAGACAATGAAGGAATTTTCCAAAATCACATGGGACATAGACCCCCTAAAATGAAAAAAGTTTATCAATCAATACTAGTTAAAGGACAAGAAGGGAAGCATAAACAAAGTGCCCCAAGAACTCTTCCGAAGTGACTTCTACGAGGATTACCATGATTTGGTAACCTTATTGAGAAGAATTATAGGCCTTCCAATTGTAGCCTTTTTCCAGGAATGGATGTTGTTCTTCGTGGAAGAAATCCTCTAAGGGGAAACCAAATTCTACTGGGCAGGCATGATTAGTAATTGCTTGCATGAACAGTTTGTGGTGGTAAAGAGGACTTTGCAGTTCTACATGACATCATACTTGGTCTATCTACTAGTTGACCAGATGCAATACAAAGGATTATTTGTAGCCCCAAGCTAGACCCTAGGGAGGGAACTAAAGGTATATGATAAGTATCCTTAGCTCCAATACATAAATGTCAAGAAGGACTATTGCCGGGTCAACGACACCTTCATAGGCCATATTATTAGACTGCTTGGAGGTAACTTTGAAAGAAGGGTCTCAGATAGTGGCAATGCTTTCAGCCACTGGTTTGACTTTCTATTCATAATTTTTTTGAATTTTAACTACATATGACCTGAGGGCTTCTCAAAGAGGCCCTATAAATTTCCCTGGTACCCAAATGACCAGATGGTACTCCTCGAGCTCTCAAGACAATTACAATGAACTCACACCCTCCTGAGTGACAAGAATAGAGTGGGGATCCCTTATCCTCTCACATTTGGTGAAGGAATGTATGCACTCATGACATCCCAGTGTGCGGAGTATTCTGAGAAGGAACTTGTGGAATATAACCTGGAGCTCCAAACCACCTAGTTGTGGATGGATCCATACATAAATATCAAGAATATGGTCGGGATTGAATACACCCATGTACATAACATTGAATAATTTTGGGCCAATTGCTAGGATGACAAAGAAGTGCGGATGAGGCACTATATACACATGACACTGTACTTTGTTAAAACGGTCAAGTTATTCCCTGTGCCAGATCAAATAGTGAAGGAGGAGAATACATTAATTGATCCTCGATACAATGTAGTTTCCAACATACTACTACCCCTAATTGATTGGAACGAGGAAGAAGTCAGTGACCTCGATCTTCTGATGAAGCTTGTAGAGGCAAGGGCAAGGTAATGGATCAATGGGTAGATTTCCCAATTAAAGCTACAAGTAGCCACTCTGACATATGGTGAGCTTGAAGACGAGACCAAGAGTGGGGCTGAAGGTACAACTACTGCCACTGCTAATTTTGGAGAAACTTCATCATCCCCTCGAACTACCCATTCCAGAAAGAGAAAAGAGTTGGATGAATTCTAGCCTAAACATAAAATATACTCAAGAAAAGAATTGGAAGGTGAACCTTCCAAGAAGAAAAAGAAGGGGGTGGATTCATAGAAATGCTTGTCATTTAAGAGGACCCGCTTCACGAAGAAGGTGAAGAAGAAACTGAGCAGCCAAAGTCACCACCTACCACCTCTACCCTCGCTACCACTGTTGCTGCCACCACGGTCACTCCCCCATTGGTCTCCCAAGTGATGGTCGCTTCTTCTCCACCTGTGGTGGATATATCAGTCCACCTTGATTCTACCCCACCTACCACATAGGTAATGGTGATTGATTCTTTTTCTGCTACTAACTCTCCACTTTCTTCCTCCTCCACCTCTCCATCCACAACTCTTCCATTGGCTATTACGACAACAACAATGCCCACCATCTCACTCCTAGAGGCTCTTGCTCGACATATGCAAAGTATCCCAATAGAGATTTCTGGGGTTCTAATGAATCCAACTGTACAAGTTGCCTTGGAACAAGCTGTTGTTGGTCTCCTAGTGCCTCGTCTTCCTAAGCCACAAAAAATGGAGGAAACTATGCAGATCTATGAGGAATTGGAGAGATGGACATGGGAAGCAACCAAAGAATTAGAAGAAGAAGCTGATGAATATCATGAACACCTAGAGCATGAGCACTTAACAATTGACGAAGTGGTGCACAAAGAAGAAGAAACATGATCCTCTGGGGATGATGAGGAAGATGCTGGCACCAAGTATATCATGGAGAACTCTGACCAAAAGCTAGAAGAAGAGTTTTCCAAACAGCTCAAAGATGTTGGAGAAGAAGAGAAGCAACCTCTTGAGGAAGAAAAGGAATCCAATGATGAAATGGAGATAAACACTGAACCTCCAACTGGGGAGCAAGAAGAGAGCCTAAAACACAATGAAGAAATGCCTCCTCAATGTGAAGAAGAAGAGAGAGAAGAGGATAAGCCTAAGGAAGAAGCTGAACCTGGAAAGAGCCTAGAAGCAGAGCGTCATGAAGGGCATGGGTAGCAAGAAGAAGAAAAGGAAAAGGCCTTTGAAGGGGAAGAAATCCCCATAGAACACACAACCATCAAATCCCCGGGAAAAGAAATAGTGTTCATCTGTGATTCTAATGAAGGAGAGGAAGAAAAGAGAGAGCAAGAGGCTCCAGGGAATAAAGAAATTGAAATCTAGCACACCCAAGAAGGAAAAGGTGATCATGAATCACCAAAGGAGAGGTCTCAGATGCCTGAATGGTTTGAAAGGAAATTAGAAAAGAAAACCCTAGCCCCAAGAGATCTGAAGGAAAGGCTCGAAGCAATTCTAGCCCGAGCACATATAAGTACGAAGAAGGAAAAGAAGCCAAGGGTCAGATCCCACCTAAAAATGGATGCTTCAAGTTACAGGATTGTGCCGATAGCCACCCCGTTGATGGGAGAAGAAGGGGTTAGCTATAATATTTCTATCCTTGATTTGGGAACAACCACAAGAGAGCAAAAGATTGACCATCTTCAGGGGTCCGTCGCCAACATTGTGCACCAAATGCATAAGGACAAAACCTCTAAGGATGAATTAAACACATAGGTGGCAGACTTGACAACCTACATTCATCAATGGTCATTGGTTGAGGAGCTTCCCACCACATCATCTGTGCCACTAGAACTGTTGTCCAAGGACCACATTGATAAATTTGAGAGAAGAAAAAATTGGACAAAAGCCATAGAGGATTGGTTCCATCAGGTCCTCTATAATGGGAATATGGGTATCGACCATGCTGTCAGGATGGAAAACAAGTTCCTAGAAGTGCAAAAATATCTTGAAGGCACAAGGAAGTTTTGCACTGACTTCCCGAAGTTGTATAGGATTACATATCCTAAAATTGAGGCAATCCTCAAGATGTCCGAAAGAACATGGGAGAAGGAGCTTGCTTTGGCAAAGGATGATCATTGGATCATAGAAAAATGGAAGTGGGGCCTTGATCACAAAAGGGAGATCTTAGAATGGGTGCTCCATGAAGTGGAGCAAGATATTGATTGGTCCAAGGAAATCAGGACAGCCTGTGGGGAATATCTAAGGTTGATGACAGATTTTGACATGCTCGCCATTGAGCTTGATCCAGAAAAGGTAAAATTGTACTTCCATAAGAAGATGGAAGATGGAACCATAGACACTCTAACAACATAATTTATGGGTTTTTCTACTTGGGCCTTCGCCCAATCTGAGCAGGTAAAGGAGAATACACCCAAGTGTTACAAAGATTGGGATACACTCACCAACTAATCTAGAAAATTGAATTTTCAGGGACTTCAATCTGACATTATGGATTGGAGCAAGCTTCAGGCATTGATTGGAAGGTTTGTGGAGTATGCTACTATGACGAAACAAGAGGGAAATTTGGTGATTGATGATGAATTCCTCACAAATTACCTGCAACAAAGCAATCAACTAGAAGACAAAAGAGCTACAGTGCTGCCCATAAAAGGACAAAATAACCTAAAAGACAAAGATGTAATTTTATATTGTAAAATATTTGGGGGTAGGTGAAACCCTAATTTGTAGTGAATATTGGCCACATAATGAGATTGAATCTTGGCCATTCATTTTTCTTTTTGGACACTATAAATAGGGGGTCTCCTCCCATTTTCAAGAGAGTTGAGTTGTTGAAAAGACATGCTAATGGAATCTCAATAGAAATTTCATTGACTTTTGGTGGATTCTTGAGTTCCAATTTCATGTTGCATGATTCTTCTCTCATAGTTAGTGAATTTGAATAGATTTAATTTGCTATTCATGAGTTTTGGAAGTTATTAATAAGTTAGTTAATGTTGTGCATTGCTATTGAAATTTTTTCTTGTGTGTTGGCAACCTTCCTTGTCCATACTTTTTGTTGTTTATTGATGATAAATAGCTATGTAAAGTTAGTCTGGGCATAAATTGAAAGCTGCACTAAATTTCTATCTTTTATTCATTCTTATGGTGAATGAATGGTTGAAAATATGTAGTCCTTAGAAGATTGCACTAGTTTCATGATATTGTGAAGTAATCTGGTCAAGTTGAACTTAGTTTTAGGAAGTCTATCTGCAATAGGGTTCTCCATTATCACTATTCATTGCTAGTTTCAGGTCTAGGAACTTCCTCTCTTCCCTTCACTTTTTTCCTTTTTTTAGTAGTGACTTTGAACAAGGTTCATGGCACATTATAAATCTAGATCTGAAGTTGAAATAGGAGTTCTAGATTGCTATTTGAACCTACAACAATTGTGCAATAACTTTCCCATATTAAGAACTCCATTGGAAGATCCAATTCTCCTCCAAATTAACTTACGTAAGTTTTCCCTATGATTACCAGCAAGATCACGTCAAAACAAGTGAGACATTCCAAGTAAGTCATGGCCTGACACTCGAGAGACCTTTGGGTTATTTTTGACAACTTGTTGTTGGAGATTTTGTTTCAAGAGATGTGATGCACCTATGCATTACTTGTGTTGAGAAATGCAAAAAAACCCATGAACAAAGCTGGTGCTAGAAGGAGGGCCCTTTTGAGTTAAGCTAGATTGGATTGGGTCATTCTGCCTTGAAAGATTCCAATGAGTTTTTAGATCAACACCAAATAAAGGGGAATTTCAAGAACTACATCCCCCTAGAAGGACTAGGAGGACCTAAAAGAGGGGACACAACCTTTCTTCCTCCTCCATTCCATCCACTTCACCTTCATCTTTACCTCCCTACTCCTTCCATTCACCCCATACTCACCCTTCCTTTTCCACTTCCAGCTCCTCCATTCAACCATCTCAAACTACTTTCTAGTTGCTCACTTCCCACAGCAAAGGTGTTGCCCCTGTCCTTGCCTTCCAAGTCCAAGGTGTAGTCCCAACTACTGCTGCCCCGATGCAGCCCCAAGTTCTTGTTCAATAGAAAATACCACCTCCACCTCCCCTCATGGCTTGGTTGGGGAACAACCCTTCTCCGTTGTTGTTCAATGCTTACCATGACATGCCCAAGAGTCTAGAGGGATTTAGTACGAAGTTCAACCCTTGGGATCTACAAAGGATAGCTGAGGAACACATCAAAATATTCCAAACAATAATGAAGGATATGTAGATCAATCATGAAGACGTGGCATGCCAAATTTTCCCTTATTCCTTGGGAGAAGAGGCTTTCTACTGGTATATCAACCTGCCTACCAGATCTATCACCACTTGGGATCTCTTGAAGAATGCATTCCTAAGGAAATATAAGATTCTCATAAGCCCTTCAGAACTATATCAACAATTCATGGCAATCCGTAGGGAGATTAATGAATCGATCATCTCCTTCAATGATCATTTCCACCAAGCATACATGAGGTTACAAGCTCCATATGTGCTCAATGATGCTGCTATTTTTCCAATTTACTACGCTACCTTGGACAACCTCACTACAAAATTAGTGAAAAGGATGAACCCACCACCAACCTGATTGGTGGATGCTTATGCTGAGGCAGTTGTAGCCAACACTGACTTGGGGAAAAACATCTCTGGTCTGTTGCCCTCCTTGGGGCAGGTTTCCCATCCTATGCAGATTCAAGGGCTCAATCAGGCTCTCCAACACCAGATGCCTCTTATGAACTAGGTGCCACAGCTGCCCATAGCTCCCCATCTGGGATAGCCAATGAATTAGGCACATCTTGTGCCTCATTATCTACAGCCTCAACAATAACAAGTGTATTCACAATAGCCTCAAGTGCCATTATACCTACAAGGGCCCAAATTTCTGCCAACCCAACAAAACCAACTAGCATCATAGCCTGTCTTTCTCCAAAATCAAACACCACAACCAAACAATGGAGAAAAGGATTGGTTGGATGAACTGACATAAATGGTCAGAAAGACGTCCACTAAAATGGCACACTTGAGAAATCAGAATAGCCAACTGCAAGCTTCTCAATGCAACATTTAGGCCAACCTCAACCGAGATAACAGGGATAGCCGTGATGCAGGTACCCTATCTGGGAAAAGTTATGAACAAGGGAAGAATTCCAATTATAACTATGAAAGGAGGCTTTTGCAAAGGTAGAACCAAACATGGAATACAAGGCCAAACAATGGAGGTGTTCCCACCCCTCTTGATCAGCCGACCAATAGAGAAAAGACAACTAGTGGGGTGTACCTTGCTGGGGCTGCTTTACCTGGATGGTGTCAGATTCATAAAATGAATTAGAACTCTGATCTGGATTGCCCTAAATTCCTCACAGCTGCGGAGATATTTCAAGTGGAGGTTAAGAATGCCATTGATAGTGTTGGCTGCTGAGATCTGGTCCCATCAGAGCCCTACGACTCCTCTATGCTCATGGTCAATCAAGCTACCTTTCTGTGAAGTGACAACAACATACCAAAAATTGAGGCCACCTCCCCAAAGAACGAAGAAGTAAAAGAGGTAAGTAATAAGGAAGCCTTGTCTCAGCTCTTTAATTCCATAGATAATGGTCCCGTAGATGACGAAGAGTTTCACAAGGATGAAATCGAGCAAATGGGTGAATATGTTGCTAAAGATTTTAAGAAGGTCAATATAAGTTTATTTTCCTTTGAGTTACTCAAGGTTCCTACAATTAGGCATGCCTTCTTTAGAGTTATTAATGGGACTCCTCCCTCCAAGGAAAAATAAGAAACACTAGCCAAAAGAGTCTCTTTTAAAGAGCCACCACATGAGCCCGTAATTAAGGAAATTATAGGAAAGAAAAATGATGCCCCTTCAAATTAGCAAACTAGAAAAAAACCCTCTAAAGAGAAAATTCAGGGGCAGACTAAGGAAAAGAAAAAAGAAAAGGAAAAAGGTCAAGTGGCCCAGGCTGACACACCTGTGGGACTCTTCCAAGGAAGGTTTGAAACACCCCATTTTCTTATCGATATTCAAGTATTTGGGAAGAACCTGCATAATTGTTTGATTGACTCGGGAGCATCAGCTAATGTCATGCCTTTAGCTATATGCAAGGATCTTGGGATTGTCCCCAAACCCTCAAGAAGGAAAGTAACTTAGTTGGACAAAACTAAGGTGAACATCATTGGATAAATCAATCACATTCCCATGCAGATTGCTGCAGATCTCAGGGTACAATAGGTTATTGACATCCAGGTTTCAAATATTCCTGACACACAAAATAATCTAGGGACGAGAATTCACCTGAGCATTGAACGGATACACCGAAACTAATTTATCCCACATGTGTTTTCCATGGAAGGGGCTTCCAAATCATATTCACATTAATCGGGAACCCCACTTGAAGTTCATGATTACAGAATACAACAATGTCAATGAGGTACTATTTGCTGAAACAGAGTTGGGAAATTATTCTCCCATGGCATACCAGGAAGAATCAGAGCCTCAAGAAGAAGAGATGACTGAAGAAGTATTCTTAGTATTATGCATAGAAGTGCAGGTCAAATTCGATGATGATGAAGCATACAATGATGAGAATTTGGGACTGTTAGATGGATTCCAGGGTTTCATGGAAAAACACATACAAGATTAGCTTAGTCTAGGGGCCAAAATGGATTTTCAGGAACTCTTGCTACCTAGTTGGTGTAGAGTCCACAATGCTGCTCACTCAAAATTTGAGTTCTTCTTATGTCAGATAGTAGTACAACATGTCAAAGGACAAGTTACACCTTAAGAGGAGCTACTAACCAGACCACTTGCCACCGATCAATGCTGAGTCAATGTTTGCTCTAGAAATTGTAGATACAAGCACACAACCAAGAAGACACAGATGTATGATCAGCCCTAAGGTTAAAGAACCTTCTAAATTTTGGACACTGCGCTTTGATGGATCTAAATCCAAGCAAGGAGCAGGAGCCAGATTCGAACTCATTAGCCCCACGGTTAAGGCCTACTTCGCTGTCACAAATTGTAGTTTTATTGCACGAATAATGTAGTGGAGTATGAAGCATTAGTTCATGGTCTCATAATGGCTCTAAGGAAGAAATTAAAAATGTTGCAAGTCTTCGGTAATTTAGAGTTGGTGGTAAAAAAAGTCAAAAAATTATACTCCTACAATGATAGAAGGCTAGCAAACTATAGGCATAGAGTTTGGGATCTTTTAGACAACCTAGATGCCTTTAATATCCAGCTGATCCCTCGCTCTCAAAACCAAACTGCTGATGCCTTAGCTCAAGTAGCCAATACTCTTCAACCCCTCTCTTCATTTGGCCTTAAAAGGTTCACCGTTGAGCTTACTTCCACCCCATCCATGCTAGACAATGTTACCCACTTCCAGGTATTCAATGACGACAAACACATCTCAGAATTCATCACAAGTTCTAATGTGTTTCCTACTCAGATAATTGATGAAGCCGAGCCCAAAGAAACCAAATTAGATATAGAAGGGGTCATCAACCTCAAGTAAAACACTATTCCAAGAGGTATGGTCTAGCTTGAACAAATATTTGACCTAGATCAGATTCGAGACCAAGATCAGCAGGCAAAGAGGGACTCCATCAACAATCAGCGCAACACTCACAACCTCGGGACAATTGAGGACATTAAAAATGTGTTTATTGGTAAAGTATGTACATCAGAAAAAAGAAAATGAATCATTGATGCTTTGAGGAAGTATCATGATGTAATGGCATGGAGCTATGAAGATTTGAAGACCTATGATACCTCCATTATCACACACACTATTCCTCTTAAACCAGATGTCTGGCCTTTTCCACAATGACAGCGTCGCATTAATACCTTGTTGGAGCCCATCATTTACAAGGAAGTGCAGAAGCTACTTTTAGCCAGGATCATATTCCCAGTCAGGCACTCCACATGGGTGGCCAATTTGGTCCCAGTTTGGAAAAAGAACAGAGAAATCAGACTATGTGTGGATTTATGCAAATTGAACAGAGCTTCAGAGAAGGATAACTATATCATTCCCTCATTGGATGAGGTATTGCAAATCATTAATGGATCACAGATGATGTCCTTCCTCGATGAGTATTCTGGCTATAATCAAGTCATGGTGCAATATGAAGACATGCACAAAACTGCGTTCACCACCAAGTGGGGAACCTTTGCATACAAGAGGATGCCATTCATACTCATCAACATTGGCGCCACTTTCCATTGTGCAATGGACATAGCCTTCAAAGATATAATTAGAAAATGCATCATCATTTACATGGATGATCTTATAGTGTTCTCAAAGAAATGAGGTGATCATGTTTCTGATCTGTGCAAAGTTTTTCAAAGGTGCAAAGAATTTGGGGTTTCTCTTAACCCAAAGAAATGCATTTTTGGTGTCATTGAAGGCAAGCTACTCAAATACATTATTTCAAAATGAGCAATCTCCATAGACCCCAAGCACATCCAGTCCCTTTTTTAAGATCCAACTGCCAGGTAGAAAGAAAGATCTTAAGTCTTTCTTCGCAAAGATAAATTTTGTCAGAAAATTTATTACACGCTTTGTTGAGATTGTTAAGCCGCTCAATGCCATGTTGAAGCAAGATGCCAAAATTGAGTGGAATCCAAAAGCAAAGTAGGCCTTTGAAGAAATTAAGAAAGCCATTTGCAAAGCACCTATGCTAGTCAACCTAGATTATCTGAAGCCCTTCTATATTTACTCATTTGCTTTAGACCATTCATGTGCCAAAATTTTGACCCAGAAAGATGATGAAGGGAATGAGAATCCAATAGCCTTCATGAGTGCTCCATTGAAGGATGCTAAACTGATATATCACAACATAGAAAAGTAGGTGTATGCTCTGGCTATAGGAGTTAAGAAATTTAGACACTACATCCTGTGGAACAAGGTGTTCACCATCATACCTGACCCAACAATGAAAATGTTGTTGATGCAAAATGAGTTAGGAGAAAGAAGAGAGAAGTGGGTTACCTTGCTGGAAGAATACGATATGGAAATTCAGCCGATGGAACTAGTGAGAGGACACGCCCTCATCTGAACAATAGCTAAGACAATGGTTGAAGCATGACCCAAACTCACTATTCAACAATATTAGCTTGAAGATGTTTCTCCCAGAGAGTGGTATGACGACATAGTCTACTACTTGTTAAAAAAAAATGTCCGCCTCATCTCCAGGGTGTCCAAAAATGTTCCCTCCACTTGAAAATTAGTAGCTACATGTTGCGAGGATCTATACTCTACAAGAAGAATCATGAAGGTGTCTACCTTAGGTGCCTTGGAAGAGAAGAAACAGAGCGGGTCTTTAAAGAATTTCATGATAAATTTGGCACCAGTCATGGATCTGGTCCTTCAACTGCACATCAGATCTTATGAGTAGGTTACTATTGGCTAACAATATTCAAAGATGCTCATAACCATGTTCGTATGTGCCATGTCTACCAAACTACCACAACCAAAGAAAGGAATGTTGTCCCACTGCAACTAGTCTTGGAGGTAAGATCGTTCGTGCAATGGGGTCTCAACTTCATTGATCCAATAAGCCCACCATCTTCTGTGGGTCACATGTACATTCTAACTGCCTCTGATTATTGTACTAGGTGGACAAAAGCTATTGCATGTAGACAATACACCATAGAGGTAGTTATTAATTTCCTTGGAAGTTTTATTTTAAATCATTTTGGTTACCCGTATGCGTTAGTTTGCGATAATGGCCCTTCTTTCTCCTCACTCAAATTCGCTAGTTGGGCCTTTGACTATGGCATTGCCCTCAAATTTTCATCAAAATACTACCCTCAAGTCAATGGCCTAGTTGAATCCAAAAACATTAACCTCATCACCGTCATCAAAAAGTTGCTCAATAGAAATCCCAAGGACTGGCACACCCAGCTTTGTTTCGCCCTTTGGGCATATCACACATGCCACAAGGCTGCCTTGGGTGATTCCCCATTCCACCTCATCTATGGTCTAGAGACTATATTTCCTATCCACCTCAAGATTCCCACCCTCCAATTCATTAACACTTTCTATGAAGAAGGGGATCAATGAAAAGCCCTCTTAGTTGAGTTACTTCACTTGGAAGAAGTGTGTGACTATGCCATTGAATTTTTTTCCAAACATCAGAGCATGGTCAAGAGATGGTTTGATCAATGAGCCAATGTAAAGGCCTTTAGAATTTCTGATCTGGTCCTATACTGGGACAAGGACCATGAAAAGAAAGGGGGAGATGAAAAATTTGACAAGCTCTGGCTTGGTCCCTTTTAGATTGTTGAGATCCTTGGTGATAATGCTTTCCACCTCAAGAATTTAACCGATGAATATGTCCCGTTGCCTGTCAACGAGCAACACCTTAAGCATTATTTCCAAGCCTGAGCTCTCTTGAGATGTTCTTGTATATAACTATATATAGGTTAGTTTAGGTTGCTTTTTTTTCTTTGTTTTGTTGTTTTGCTTGTTTCTCAACCACTCTTGTCTTGCTGAGGGTGTTCTTTGTTTCTGTTGTGGTGGCCATGCTCAGTTTGACGAACAGTTCACTCTTTTGTTTGCTTTTAGTGTTCTTTGGATAAGTGTTCACTCTCAACTATTGGTCTTTGATTGCTACCATGGAATGGTCTCCTCATTTGAACTTTGACTTGACCTAGAACCTAACCCTTAGTTGAATCTTCCTTTCACATTCATCTCAGATTTTGCACAAAGCATACACTAATTGTTTCTAAAGAGCTATATAGTGGTCATTGTGATGGCCTAGCAAGCAAAAAATCTTAAGTTTGCTCTAGTGAACATTGTGATTCCCAAACCCATAGTAGGCTTCGATGCTTACATGATTGGGAAAAAAGAAAAGTATTAAAAGAAATATCAAAAGAAAAGAAAAGAAAAATGTTGAAGTCAAGCAACCGTATGGGTGTGCGGATAACTCTACTAGGGCTATGGACGCCTGACTGACAGTAGAAAAATGTTCATGGGGTCACAACAAGGACTCCGTCAGGGCTATGTACGCCTGACTAACAACAAGGAAATGTCCAATTACTTTTGGGGTTGGACGATTCATGTAGCTTGCTCGGTTTGATTAGGTGCCAGAATTTCTAAGGGAAGGGAATGAATTCACTATACACACACACTTCTGAGATGTTTCATGAGTTGATTCATCTAAGGATCCTATTCTCCTTTTAGCCCCATAGTTCACTTTTGGAAATCAGTGCATGATCTGTGAAACCAGAGATTCTGGGTTTTGAATGAGCATTTCTCCTTAGAACACTCAAGAGCATTCCCCAGTAGAGTTTCCATTTGTTGTGATTATAGCACACACACCCCTTTCGAAATGTGGACCCTCTCTTTTTGCTTTGCTGGGTCTCTTGTCGCTACCTCATTTTTCATGCCCCCTTTTTTTGAGTCCTAAGAGGTCAAGGAGTCTTAGAAGAATAATCTTGAGTTGACCATGTTTTACTACTCTCAAATTTTCAAGGTCTTAAGCCTTTGAATGATTTCCTTGGTTGTTTTCCTTTAACCTTCAAAGTTGTCATCCTCTAGGAAATGCAGGTCTGCCCTCACAGGCCGCTCAATGCGGAATTTCACTATGGCTTTGCCATCCTTGCAGAAACCAAGTCTGTTCGTCTGCCTGCCTCGCGGGACCTACAACTTTCACGGTTGTTCTTTTGCTCGGTGTTCAAAATGGCCAAGTCCAAGGAGCCATCTGCTCTATGGACCCCACCGTTCTTTCTGCCCTTTTTGAAATATGCGCTCACCAACCACAACCGCCATCGTACCCACATTAATGGCCTACAATATATGCTCAAAATTTTATAAATAGCCCACTTCGAGCTATCATTTTCACTTGCAAACATTTAGAAGACATGTCAGAGCCTCTTGCCAACATCGTCATCGCGCTCGCTGAGCTCTATTGTCGATTCAAAGACTTTACTCACTGATTACTCACCCATATTCATCAGGCTTCATAGGTTTGTCATCTGTCTGCATGCCATATTTTGAGTTTTCTTGAAATTATGTAGGAATTTGTTAAATCTGGAAAATAAAACTTAGAAACCAGCTAGAACACACCTCGGTGGTCAAAACCCACCTCTTAGAATTTTAAAACTTGTTGAGAATCACCCATGAGTTGTGTGTGGAACTTGAGGTTCTTGCAGTCATTCTTGGACTAGGGAATTCATGCCCTACGGGCCCGCAACATCACCGCCGCCATCACCTTTCCTTCAAAATGTTCAAACTTTATGAAATGACAGACACTTTCATATCAGGCCCGCCCTCGTGGGAGGCCCCCTCAACTTCACCGTTTTGAACTTAGAAATAATTCATGAGATCAAAATAGAGGTCCTTCGACCCTCTTGGGTCTGTTGGCATGGGCCTCTGCCTATGGAATACCTTTTAAGCCTTGTCATTTCACATAACTATTTGATCATGTCCTCTCATTGGGCGGGTCCTGCCCCGGTCATTGCCCATCGAACTTGACCACGCCAAACACTTAAGTCTGGGTCCATTGCGGGTTTCTCCCTATGAACTTCCATCTACGAGATTCTGTCCTAGCTCCACCATTTTCAACAACCTTTGTGACTTGTATGTCCGCCTATTGGGCCTTGCCTTCACGGTCCTTGCCCAAGCTTAAAGCAAAGTAACTATCTTATAGGGATCATCCTTTGCGGGTTTCCACTGATCTTTCGCTGATATTTAAATGAACAAATCAAAATGGTGAAATGATGATTCCTTTCTGACAATTGGATCTTGACCCCACCTTTGTCATCCATTCTCCTCTACTCTTTAAATGATTAAGTTTTGCCCCTTTGTAGACCTTGTACCGTGAACCTCCATCCTTGGGTCGCCGTGGCCTATCAACCATTCAAAACAACCTTGGGCAACTGTCCCTTTGCCTTGTGGAGCCTAAACTTGTTGCCACTGTCTGAACTTATAAAGTGAAAATGATTAACTGTCAGGGACTATGTAGGTCGTCCCATGTGGACATCCATTTGTGGACTTTCGTCCTAGCCTTGCCACTTTAGAATAGACATTTTCCTTCGTCGGCCCACTACGTAGAGCCCGACTCTGCTGTTACCCTCAGACTCATCGATAACAAGCATGCAAGGCCTACCCCCCTACGGACCTGATGGTGTCAGTCGCTCTATGTAGACCTCTGTCTTGCCCCCACTGTGCTAGACGACAAACATCTAATGCCTCCCTGCACCTTCCAACCCACAAGGAATTGAACTCCAAGAAGACCATGGTACCATCTGCTGAAGTCTCGGGTCCAACTTGGTAGAACGCCGCTTGTGGGATGCCGCTTTGCCAGTGTTGTTTTCAATGACAGAGCCTCAAACAGCCAGACCACCTCTTGCTTCTGCCTATCTTGGGCCTGCATGACCAAAAGATAATCTTAATGCCTCCAAAACTTCTAAGTGAAATTGACCCACGTGCCAAAATTGTATGACCTCCTCAGTGGACCCTAGCTAACGATCAAATCTTGATGCAGGTTGAGACATGTGGAACATCGTTCCCTGATTGTCGTTTATTCATAACTACCTCCAAAATTGCTGCCAGCCTAGGGAAGTCCACACCCTTGGGCCCGCATTGTCATAATTCCCTCCAGTAAAAAGCCAATGTTGATCTGTAAGAAATGTTAGGACCCTTAACTGATAAATTATCTAATCTGACATCATTTTGCAAATTTTTGGCCAACGTTAGAACTTTTTTTATGCTTGAACGTGTTTGCTACGCATTCAATTATAGGATATATGGAACCAACTATAGGACCTTTGGAGGCTGCCAGGGAGAAGGAAAAGGGGAAGTAGGCTAAGGCACCGAGGGGAAAAGAAGATAAAGACTAAATGAAATACAAGTTCCAAGGGGAACCCCTCAATTCAAAGGTTACCACAGATTGGAGGGAGATCTTAGATACTAATCTGGGACATATTGATATTGATAAGTTCAAGCAAAGGGTCTGAGTCAACCCCACAACAAAAAATGCCAAAAGGATAAAAAAAAGTGGGCTGGCCAAGGCCGCCGGATTCCCACCTACTCTCATTGCTCCCGAGCTCGTGATGGCCTGTAGAGAGGCATATCAAGAGGATACTAGAAGGATTGTAGATAGGGATGGAAATGTACTAGATGATCTGTTTGCCAAATCAATATTGAAAACCTTTGACATCCCTACCTTCAATGAAATGGAAGAGACAATGAAGGAATATGCCAAAACCACATGGGATGCAGACCCCCTCAAATGCAAAAAGCTTATCAATCAATATTGGTTAAAGGACAAGAGGGGAAACACAAACAAAGTGCCCCAAGAACTCTTCTAAAGTGACTTCTAAGAGGATTACCATGATTTGGTAACCTTATTAAGTAGGATTATGGGCCTTCCAATTGCAACCTTCTTCTAGGAATGGATGTTGTATTTCATGGAAGAAATCCTCTGAGGGGAAACCAAATTCTACTGGGTAGGGATGATTAGTAATTGCTCGCATGAACAATTTATGGTGGTAAAGAGGACTTTGTAGTTCTACATGACATCATACTTGGTCTATCTACTAGCTGACCAGATGCAATACAAAGGCCTATTTGTAGCCCCAAGCCAGACCCCAGGGAGGGAACTAAAGGTATATGATAAGTATCCTTAGCTCTAATACAAAAATTTCAAGAAGGACTACTGTCGGGTCAATGACGCCTTCATAGGCCATATTATCAGACTGCTTGGAGGTGACTTTGAAAGAAGGGTCTCACATAGTGCTAATTCTTTCATTTGTTGGTTCAACTTTCTATTCATACAATTTCCAAAGTTTACCTACATCCGAACCGAGGGTTTCTCAGAGAGGCCCTATAAATTGCCTCGGTACCCGAATGACCAGACAGTACTCCTTGATCTTTCAAGATAATTACAGTGAGATCACACCCTCCTGAGTGACAAGCATAGAGTGGGGATCCCTTATCCCCTCACATTTGGTCAAGGAATGTATGCACTCCCCACATTCCAATGTGTGGAGTATTCTAAGAAGGAACTCATGGAATATAACCTGGAGCTCCACATTTCCTGGCTACAGATGGATCCAGACAAAAAGCTCAAGAAGATGGTCGGGATTGAATATGCCCACTACGTCATCATCCTCTCCAACTAAGATGGTTTGGAGAAACTTCATCATCCCCTCCAACTACCTGTTCCAGAAATAGAAAAGAGTTGGTTGAACGCTAGCCTAAACATAAAATATACTCAAGAAAAGCATCAAAAGGTGAGCCTTCCAGTTATCTCTTGAACTTGCACCCTAACTGTGTTGTGAAACTCAATTATCTAGAGAAACATGGGAGCATTCTCGGGTTGTGGGTCACCCAAAGTGACAATGAACCTCTAGATAGGTTGACTTCCTAGCTAGTTATATCACTTAATCTACTAATTCTTTAAGGAAAAGGGAGAAGGAATATTGATAATGAATAAAACTAAAACTGGTAAATACTACTTCCTATGGTGATACACCTAGCTGGTAAAGACCTGAAAACTTCAAAGGACAGACACTTGATTTTCAATAAATAAAAAACAAAACATTTACACAAGTTATTTCAGTAAATTTTATGCATAAATATTTCAAAAAAAGGATTAAATTTACCTATCTTTCAAAAGGGAAAGGTTATTTTCACAATCTAAAAGCTATGTGCAATTTCTAAATATAGTTTCCAACTTGCATACAAATAAATTTGCAAAAAGGCATAAAATGTGAGACAAAATTATAAGGAGGTTAAAATACCTCAAATGTGATTTGATCAATCACTTTGATAACACACAACTCTGCAAGAATAAGAGGGAAAAAAGCTTCAAGTACTGATATTCAAGGTCCTTTCTGAATTCATGTCCAAAATGAATTATAAAAATGTGTAAATTCTAACAAAGGACTGTAAAAGTCACAAGGAAGAAAAGTACAACTCAAGAACTAACTCAATAATGAGTTATACAAAAGTGACTAAGTAGCCAAGCTCCACCAAAACAGGTTCTAGAAACCTCATAGGCCAGATGCAACAAAAAGTCCACAAACCTAGCCCCTAGATCTCATCCAAAAGAGCTCCAAATGGGTGAACACGTCAAGTTTGACCATATCAAACATGATGACAACTAAAAAATGATCCAACATGCCCTCATAAGCTCATAAATGAATTAAATTGCTCCTACATCTTTGGCATGTGTTGAAAACTAACTCACAACCTCCCTAGACACCCTCCTCATGTTTGCAAGTTGAAAATAACCTCCCTAGTTGTTCTCCAAATCATAATTCAAAGTATATCCACCATCCACTTATGACCTATTTATACAAAGATAAGCACATATTTATGTATTTTGCATTTTAAAGAAATACTTTAAGTATAAGTGATTTATAAAATATCACTTAAGTATTTAACAATGTAAAACAAATGCAAAAATAAAAAACATCCATGTATTCGGTCAAAGCAAAAAATTTGCTATGTCAAAAACATTGAAATGCCTAAGATACAAGGAATAAAGCATGAAAAAGTCATAAGGCATAAAGTAACCCACGGGGGTATTAGTTGCATCACATATTTTAATAAAAGATAGCAAAAATGCCAATCTTCTATCAACCAGGTACTAGGGTGAAAACCCTATGTAAAGGTAAAACAACAAAAGCATTTTATTTGCTTCTTGATAAACTTCTTGGAGAAGCTTCCCGCTTCCCTAGGGTTTTCTGGAGCTCTGCTACAAGATTTCTCTATGGATTCAAAGCCATACAAAGGCATTTCACTGTATTTTCATTCAAAAGAAAAACTCCAAGTAAGCATTTGAGGCGTTTTGATCATTCTGTCTCATTTCTTGAAGAATAAAATAGCTCATTTTGAGCCATATCCGTAGAAAATAGATAAAATCTTACTATTTTCACTCCTTGTAAATACCTGAAGATTCAATGGTGGATTTTGAACTTATAGAGGCATCATCACTCATTCTCTGGAAATTTTTTATGGAAAGTGTATGTTGAGTCTTTAGAAGGCCCATATACTACTATTTTGTTGCATTTTTGCAGAAACTATGCTCAAGTTTGAGTCTTTTTGTGAATTTTTGAATCTTTCTCTTTTGAAATGCCTTGTCCTCACCGTATTCTTTACATTTTATGTTATCTCTACTCGGCATTTGAATAGAAATCTTAAGGAAATATGAATATTACTTCCGGATTACAAATATGAATGAAAAGTACTTCTATGGTTGCGGCCATATCCTTTCCCTATTAATTTTTCCCTATAGCTTCTCATTATAAAAATAAGTGAGAGTTATACATTTTCTTTTGTGATCTTTTGAAAACAACATATGGCCCATTTCATTAAAAATTGGGTCGAGAGTTTTCTTCATTTTTTCTTTGTAGTTTCTCCTGCTACTGGGTTCGCAAGCTCTCTATAGTTTCTTTTAACTATGAATTTACAAATTTTATGATATCATTTTCAAGAAATTATGAAAATATTTTTTATTTTTTGTAAAATCACAAGTTTGATGCTGAGTCTCTACCTTGACATTTATGGAGAAACTCAAGAATAATCTTGGCTTTATCTTTGTATTGGAACTTTAGCCACAGTTTCAATACCCTGTAGCCATGGGTTTCTCCTGTGATTGAAGTATGTGCAGTTCTCATTTAATGAACTTCCATGGCTGCATACAAATAGAACACAAGCAAAGCTTTAAATGTTAGGATATGCTCCAAAGTGCTTCATTAATTCAAGGATTTTGAAAGCATTCTTAGAAAATCTATGTTGTGTATATTCTACAATCATGGAACTCCATGATATTACATCTCTTTTAGACATTCTATAGTAGTTACTTTCATATTCACATGCTCTGTTTATACTGTCACAAGGTGTAATAAGGCCTACTCCCTTATATCCATTGAAATTTTCTTGAATATTGTTTTGATTTGAAAAATCCTCTAATTGTAGCAATTTAGGATAGTTACTTTTGATCCAATTGGAAACATTATCCTTCAATTTTCCTCATTTTCAAGAATGCTCTTTCCTTGTTGTTTGCTAATCTCACAAAAGTAACTATCAGTATTTCTTTGAATTGCTACTTGTACATTGACAATATGTTGTTTCATGAAACTGCACAATCATCAAAGCTTTGTTGAATGATTTTTGTTGAAGTTGACTTATTTCAATCTTCTACACTTTGATGGCTAAAATATTTTCTGCAAAATTTATAAAAGTCCATCTTTCACCTTTTTTTGCTACAGTATGAACTAAAACTTTGTTGCATTTAACTTTCTATTTGCAACCTGAAAAATAATGTTTTCCTTACACTTTTTTTCCTTTTAGATAATATCTTTATCATCATTTACTTGTACATTTTCATGATACTCTATATTAAATGTGTGATAAATCTTAAAAGACATAATCACACAATAGCTATCCTTATGATATTTTAACTATTTAAATGAGTCAATGCTTATAAACCTATGATATCATCATATGATTGATGAATAGCATTGTTTAGTTCTCTGAAGCATTATGATTCCATTGTACATATCTCTATTGCTTGTATTAGTGAATATAACATACACACTGCTATGAATGATAAAATTATCTCTGATTGTATCATAATGTTTTGGAAATCTTAACACACTTATCTCATCAAACATTGAATGTTAGCACATTGGGCTCAACCCTTGTTGGAGCCACATTTATCCCACGTGCTAAAATTTAATAGATTAGATCATAAACACAAATGCACTTGTATCAGCACATGAAGCAAACATATTAGTGAAATAAATGCATATTTTGGATGTGTTTGATGACTTTAATATTTTTCTGGGACATCCAGGGTATGCATTACTTGTTTAATGCACATTGAGATCAATTTATATATGCATAAGTGTTTGTTCATGTAAGGTTGGGAATTTTTCATTGCTTAGAGCATGGCTCTAACATCATTGCCTATGTCAAATGCAGGAACTAGGAGCAACATGGAGAAAGGAAAGACAAAAGCAGCTCAAGACAACAGTAGGACAAGATGACACATCAGAACTAGTCATTCTCAGGCAATGATTGGTTTCCCTCCTTACATGCAAATTACTTTTTATTTACATATTCATGTATAGGTTTTCTTTTCAATTTGTATTGAATAAGAAAAAGGTTAGTCTCATGGCTTGTGTGAGACAATGTACAGTTTCAAATTCAATAAAGGCATTTCTTGTTTAGAAAATACTTGTATGAATCTTTCCTATGTTACATGCATTTGTGTAAATGTAATTCTTTATTGAATTATTTCATTTATGCAATTGAATCTAATATAGGAGAAGTTAAAATGTACCTTTTCATTTTAATTCAAATCCATAAGCTCTACCTGATTGAGCTATAGGTGAAAATCTAGTAACACTTCCAAGAAGCAAAAGAAGGCGGGTGGATTCATTGAAATTCTTGTCATTGAAGAGTACCTGCTTCACGAAGAAGGGGAAGAAGAAACTGAGAAGCCAAAGTCACCACTTGCCACCTCTACCCTCACTGCCACTGTTACTGCTAATATGGTCACTCCCCCACTGGTCTCCCAAGCGATGGTCGCTTCTTCTCCGCCTGCAGTGGATATATTAGTCCACCTTGCTTCTACACCTCCTGTTGCACAAGTAATGGTGATTGATTCTTCTTCTGCTACTAACTCTCCGCTTTCTTCCTCCTCCATGTCTCCATCCACAAATCTTCCACTGGCTACCACAACAACAACAATGCACACCATCTCACTCCCAGAGGATCTTGCTCGACATATGAGAAGTATCCCAACATAGATTTTTGGGGTTCTAATGAATCCAACTGCATAAGCTGCCTTGGAACAAGCTGTTGTTGGCCTCCTAGTGCGTCCTCTTCTCGAGCCACCAAAAATGGAGGAAACTATGTAGATCTCCGAGGAATTGGAGAGATGGACATGGGAAGCAACCAAATAATTAGAAGAAGAAGTTGATGAATATCATGAACACCCAGAGCATCAACACTTAACAATTTATGAAGTGGTGCACGAAGAAGAAGAAACATGATCCTCTAGGGATGATGAGGAAGATGCCAACACCAAGTATATCATGGATACCTCTAACCAAGAGCTAGAAGAAGAGTTTTCCAAACAGCTCAAAGATGTTAGAGAAGAAGAAGAGAAACATCCTCTTGAGGAAGAAAAGGAATCAAATGATGAAATGGAGATAAACATTGAACCTCCAACCGGGGAGCAAGAAGAGAGCCTCAAGCACGATGAAGAAATGCCTCCTCAACACGAAGAAGAAGAGAAGGAAGAGGATAATCCTAAGGAAGAATCCAAACTAGGAAAGAGCCCAGAAGCAGAACATCATGAAGAGCATGGAAAACAAGAAGAAAAAGAAAAGGCCTTTGAAGGGGAAGAAAGCCCCAAAGAACACACAACCATCAAATCCTTGGGAAAAGAAACAGTGTTCATCCAGGATTCTAATGAAGAAGAGGAAGAAAACATAGAGCAAGAGGCTCTAGGGAATAAATAAATTAAAATCTGGTACACCCAAGAAGGAAAAGTTGATCATGAATCACCAAAGTAGGGGTCTTAGATGCCTGAATTGTTTGAAAGGCAATTAGAAAAGAAAAACCTGGCCCCGAGAGATTCGAAGGCAAGGATGGAAGCCATTCTAGCCTGAGTACAGATAATTATGAAGAAGGAAAATAAGCCACGGGTCAGATCCCACCTAATAATGGATGCTTCAGGATCCAAGACTGTGTAGATAGCCACCCCGGTTATGGGAGAAGAAGGGGTTAGCTATAATATTTCTACCCTTTATTTCAGAACAACCACAAGAGAGAAAAATATTGACCATCTTCAGGGGTCCTTCACCACCATTGTGCACCAAATGCATAAGGACAAAACATCTAAGGAAGAATTAAAAGCACATGTGGTAGACTTAATAGCCTACATTCAACAATGGTCGTCACATAATTCTCGCCACCACAACTGATGTACAAGGACCACATTGATAAATTGGAAAGAAGAAAAAATTGGACAAAAGCCATAGAGGATTGGTTCCAACAGGTCCTCTACAATAGGAACATGGGTATCGACTACTTTGTTAGGATGGAAAACAAGTTCTCAGAAGTGAAAAAATATCTTGAGGGCACAAGGAAGTTTTGCACTGACTTCCTAGAGTTGTATAGGATTATATATCCTAAAATTGACGCAATCCTCAAGATGCTCAAAAGAACATGAGAGAAGGAGCTTGCTCTGGCAAAGGATGATCATTGGCTCATAGAAAACTAGAAGTGGGGCCTTGATCACAAAAGAGAGATCTTAGAATGAGTGCTCCGTGAAGTGGAGCAGGATATTGACTGGGCCAAGGAAATCAGGACAGCCTATGGGGAATATCTAATGCTAATGACAGATTTTGACATGCTCGCCATTGAGCTTAATCTAGAAAAGTTAAACCGTACTTCCATAAGAAGATGGAGGATGGAACCACATACACTCTCACAACAGACTTTATGGGTTTTTCTGCTCAGGCCTTCACCTAATTTGAGAAGGTAAAGGAGAATACACCCAAGTTTGACAAAGATTGGGATACACTCACCAGCAGATCTTGAAAATTGAACTTTCAAGTACTTCAATTTGACATTATGGAGTGGAGCAAGCTTCAGGTGCTGATTGGTAGGTTTGTGGAGTATGCTACTGTGAAGAAACAAGAGGAAAATTCTGTTATTGATGATGAATTCCTTGCAAAGTAGCTACAAAAAAGTAATCAACTAGAAGACAAAAGAGCTACAGTGTTTCCCACAAAAGGACGAAATAGGCTAAAAGACAAAGATGTCATTTTATATTTTAAAATATTTGGGGATAGGTGAAATCCTAATTTGTAGTGAATCTTAGCCACACAATGAGATTGAATCTTGGCCATTCATTTTTCTTTTTTGACACTATAAATAGGGGGTCTCCTCTCATTTTCAAGAGAGAGTTGAGTTGTTGTAAAGACATGTTGTTGGAATTTTAATAGAAATTCATTGAATTTTGGTGGATTCTTGAGTTCCAATTTCATGTTGCATGATTCTTCTCCCATTGTTAGTGAATTTGAATAGTTGTACATTGTTGCTCATGAGTTTTGCAAGTTATTAGTAAGTTAGTTAATGTTGTGCATTGATACTGAAGAATTTTGTTGTGTGTTGGAAACCTTCCTTATCCATAATTTTTGTTGTTTATTGATGATAAATAGCTATGTAAAGTTAGTCTAGGAATAACTTGAAAGCTGCACTAAATTTCTATCTTTTATTCATGCTTATGGTGAATGAATGGTTGAAAATTTGTAGTCCTTATAAGATTTCACTAGTTTCATGAGACTGTGAAGTAATCTAGTTAAGTGGAACTTAGTTTTAGGAAGGTTGTCTGTAGTAGGTTCCTCCATTATCACTGTTCATTGCTAGTTTCAGGTCTAGGAACTTCCTCTCTTCCCTGCCCTTTTTTCCTTTTTTTAGTAGTGACTTTGAACAAGGTTCGTTGCACATTGTAAAACCAAATCTAAAGTTGAAATAGGAGTCCTAGACTACTATTTGAACCTACAACAATTGTGCAATAACTTTCCCATCTTAAGAACTCCATTGGAAGATTCAATTCTCCTCCAACTTAACTTACGTAAGTCTTCCCTATGATTACTAGCAAGATCACATCAAAACAAGTGAGACATTCCAAGTAAGTCATGGCCTGACACCTGAGAGACCTTGGGGTTATTTTTAGGACCTTGTTGTTGGATATTTCCTTTCAAGAGAGGTGATGCACCTATGCATTACCTGTGTTGAGAAGTGAAAAAACACCCATCAACAATACCTTTATTAAATCCAAGCTTCAACAAATACTTGTCCAATCTAGCATACCATGCTCTTGGGGCTTGCTTAAGTCCATATAATGCTTTTTTCAACCAACAAACTATATCTCCTTGATCAATCAATTCAAATCCATTAGGTTGCTCAATATACACATGTCTTCTTCCAGTTCACCATTTAGAAATGCTAACTTGACATCCATCTGATAAACCTTAAAGTTTTGGTAAGCATCATAAGCATAGTCTCATAGCTTCAATCCTAGCAATAGGAGCAAAAGTTTCTTCAAAGTCAATTCCTTCCATCTGAGAATATCCTTTACACACTAGTCTTTCTTTATTTCTAAAACTTCACCTTTCTCATTCAGTTTGTTCTGAAAGACCCATTTAGTTTCAATTACATTTTTTTCCTTAGGACTAGTCCAACAAGAATCCATGTATCATTCTTCTCAATTTGTAGTAGTTCTTCTTTAATTGCTTCCACCCAATGTTCATCTTTGCATGCTTCATTGACACTATTAGGCTTAGTCTTTGAGATCAAACATTATTATTTTGCAATTTTTCTCCTAGTTTGAACACCTTTGTTCTTATCACCTATAATATGATCTTCTGAATTATTTAGTCTTACATACCTTGGAGTCTTAGGGTGTTTGTAAAATTAAGGCTCTTGTGATCTCACTTTTACACTTTCACTAGTTTCTTCCTCTCTATTTTGTCGATTCACCAAAATGATTTGAACTTGGTTTAGAGTCTAAGCTTTCTTTCCTTTATTTGAACTGTCATTCTAATCGTCTGAATCATAGATGCAGGTTTTGAATGGTCTAATTGTGTCTTCATCAAACTTGACATTAGCACTTTCAATTACTTTCCTCAATCTCTTATTGTAGCACCAGTAGGCTTTACTTTTAGTAGAATAACCAAGAAAGATTCCTTCATTGCTTCTAGCATCAAACTTTCCTATATCTTCATCTCTTTTGATATAGCATTTACTCCCAAATATTTTAAAGTATCTAACAGTAGGCTTATGACCAAACCATAACTCATAAGGAGTCTTACCGGTATCACCTTTGACATGTACCCGGTTGGGAGTGTAAAAAACAATAATCATAGCTTCTCTCTAGTAGATATGCGAAAGATTTCCTTCCAACATCATGGTCCTAGTAGCTTCTTGAATTTTCCTATTCTTCCTTTCCACAAATCCATTTTGTTCAGGGGTCCACAAGGCAGATAATTATCTCTTTATCCCATGCTCTTCACAAAAAGAATTAAACTCACCAAAAATGAATTCACCACCTCTATCTAATCTCAAACATTTAATCTTCAGACCTGTCTCTGTATAGCCTTAAAAATCTTGAATTTCTCTAGAGCTTTAGATTTTTCCCTTAAGAAAGTAACCCACATCAATCTAGAATAATCATCAATAAGTAAGATGAAATACCTGTCTCCTTGTAAACTTCTGACTCTAGAAGGACTAAACAATTCAGTATGCACAAGCTCCAACACTTCATTTGAACAATACTATTTGCTCTAGAAAGAAACTTTAGTTTGCTTCCCTAACTGACATTCTTTGCATATAGTATTAGTAGGTTTTATCAACTTAGGAAGATCTCTCACTGCCTGAGTAGAGCTTATCTTGATAATATTTTCAAAGTTTACATGACAAAATCTCCTATGCCACAACCAAATTTCATCAACTTGAGCAATCAAACAACTTTTACTAGTAGCACTTAGGTGAAAGATATTACCTTTTGTTTTTGTACCAGATGCAATCACATTTTTGGAACTCCCCAATATTCTATAATTTCCATCCTTGAATTGAAGATTGTATCCCTTGCCAACCATCTATCTAAAACTTAAGAGATTATGATTCAATCCTTCCACATATAGGACATCATTAGTGATGAGACCATAAATTGTCTCATATTTTATCAAATAAAATCATCTATTTCTTCTTAATGCATTAATGTTAAAGTGGATTTGAGTGATGATTGAAAGTTCTTTAGCTTGTTTAAAGGAGAATATAAAGTAAATGTTTGATTTATTTTTAGTAATTAAATGTTATCCAAATTTCCTCTAATATGACTCCATGAAGTGTTTAAGATGATATAATGTAGATAAATGAGTTATTAAATAACTCATGGTAAGAAGAAGCTTCATTAGACACTTGTAGCAGAGAGCTCTACACTTGAGACAATTAACTCCTAAAAGATTTAGAAGGCTTTGAAGAAGTAATGAGAAGATACAGAAGAATCCCAACACACTCCTAAATTCATGCAAAATCATGGAGCATCAATCATTCCAAAATTAATGGGATTAGTATTTGTTTCATGTTGAGTTCAAAGATCTCTCATAGTTATTACATTTCATGATTCCTTCTTCCACCAAAGATAACTCAAGTTACTACATCACTCAAATGTTGTTGCATGATTATAACATGTTATTCATGTTAATAATCAATGATTTTGGCAAGAAAAGTGAAGAATAATTCCTTCATTCATGTGGAGAACTGAAGACTTCATAAAAATAAGGCATTTAGAAATAGTCAAAAATGCAGTCTCAGTAAAACAAAGACATCTCCCTCGTTTCTCAACAAAATTTGAAAATTCAAAATGATCTGGAAACTAGATTTGAAGAAATAAAAACCCTTTTGAGTATTTGGCATGATTTGTATCAGGGAAGCAGCAGTAAGCGTCAGAAAATGACTGAGACAAAAGTGGCGTGATGGAGGACAACAACTTCAAGTTTCTTAAAGTTTTATAAATGACCCCTCAAAAATAGGATCTTAGATCCACATTCTTAGTGGATTGATATAGAATATGAATTCTATAAATACAATGTAATAATTTGATCAAAAGAAGGGGATTAGAAAGGCTTGTTTCAGCCTGAGGAAATAGGATAGATCTAGTTTCATTTACCAACAATGTATTTTCAACTTTCTACAGTAAATTTGAATTCAAGCAAGATTTTCATTTCTAGCAAGTGTCAATTATTTTAGCCTTTTCAATTCATGCAATTTTTCCATAGATTAGTTCCCTTTCATGCAACTTTACTTTCATGCAAATAGGATTTATTTTTGCAAGTAGAATTGATTGTCAAACAAGTTTTCTACTTTCTCTCTTGCATACAACCATGGACACCACCTTGGATTGATAAATTAAATGATGAGGATTACAATGACCCCATCAATTAGTATTGTTATTACCATCAAGAGAAATGGATCCTCTGCCACACATTACACTAGGTTTTTCATCGCCAAATCTTACAACACCACCATCATACTTTTACAAGCTCACAAATTTACTTTTATCAGCTGTCATGTGATGAGAGCATCCACTGTCAATCACCCATTCATATTTTTCTTCAACTCTGGTAGCTAGAGCTCTCTCCACATTTATGCAACTAGCAGATTTAGTAGGTACTAGATCATTTTCCTTGATAGCAATAAATACCCATTCATCCTCAATTAAATTCCCTTTATCAGATTCATCATTGTCACACCTTCATCAGCAGCATAAAACACTTTATTTGGAATCTAGGCTTGTTATGTCTTGGCTTAGGAACTCTTTTTGGATACCTTGAGGAAAAATCACCTATCTTATTGCAAGAAAAACATTTAAGAGGCAATTTCCCTTTATACTTACCTTCTTCTCTGGCTACCCTCTTAACAATAAGTGCTTCAAGCTCATCTAGTTTTATCTCTTCTTCTTCAATCTCTCTAATTTCTTACTCATACTTGGACATTTTTCTAGAAGAACTTTCTCCCGGATCATATCTTTGCTTATCTTTTCCAGATATAGTAGCTTTGAATGCAAATTTTGTCTTAGGAAGAGATTCACCGAACTCACTTAACTCAAAAGCAGCAAGCTTACCAATCAACATGTCTCTGGTTACATTTGTCACAGTCTGGATCTCCTCAATAGCAACAACTTTATGTTTGTATGTAGCAGGCAAGGATCTGAGCACTTTATCAACAATATCTAATTCTTCCAATGTTCCACTAGCACATCTGATACTATACACAAGTTCATTCACTCTCTGCATAAAAGAAGTGATGTTCTCATCTTCACCCATTCCTAATGTTTCATATTTCCCTTTCAGGATTTGCAGCTTAGCGATCTTCAAATGTGTATCACCTTCATACAAATTTTCCAACTTTTTCCAAATCTCATAAGCAATCTTCAACTCCATTACATTTTTCATCTCAGAATCATTCAAAGCACTCAACAATGCTTCCTTAGCTCTGATATTGTACTTGGCTTCCTTAATCTCATCTGTAGTAGAAGGACCATTCTGTGGGATGATATACCTATTCTTTGTAATTGTCCAATAAGGTTCACCAATGCATCTTAGATGAGACTCCATTCAAGTCTTCCATAGAGAATAATTAGTTCCATCAAATCTCTGACTATCCTTCTTATATGTCGCCATCCCGGATCGCCTCAAGCTATTAGACTCCTTTTGAGGAACTTGTTCTTATACTAATTGTTGGAAACACAAGGGCAAACAACTGAGAGGTGGGGGGGCTGAATCAGTTGTCACCAAAATTATACTTATTAAATTTATTCTGATATTTGATAAATAAACATGAAAGCATAAACCATCACCACATCAAAAACACACATAACACCAAGATTTTTTACGTGGAAACCCTATTAAGGGAAAAACCACGGTGGAGGTTAATCCACAAGATTATACTCTGTTAAAAGTATAAAAGTATTGTAAATGAGGAATGCACATGCATTCAGGCACACTATCTAGAACTCATTACTCAAATACAAAAGGCTTACTACCCAAATGAAGACTCATTGTCTTACATTCACATTCAGATTACATCTAGAAGATTTTGAACTGAGAAAATAGCATCTTCTAATGCCTGATTATAGTTTCGGTTAAGCACATAAACACTTTCTTCTGCTCACTCTTCTTCACACTT
Organism: Sequoia sempervirens; assembly: GCA_007258455.2. Classification (NCBI taxonomy): domain Eukaryota; kingdom Viridiplantae; phylum Streptophyta; class Pinopsida; order Cupressales; family Cupressaceae; genus Sequoia; species Sequoia sempervirens. The sequence continues at coordinate 1,180,349,323 of VDFB02271358.1, read as the reverse complement.
TACTTCTGCCTTTGAAAGATTAAAAAATTATTCACACATCATGCCATCAAATGGTATAAACAATTGACCATATATATCAGCAACTAAGGATAACATCAACGACATATCTGCTTTAACAAAATATAAAATGTGTATAAACTGTCGGCCCAAATCAATAAACAATTTATCAATGTGAACCAAATAATGTTGGCCAAAAAAAGTAAGGACCCAAAACAACATTCTCAAATATGAAACACCTATGAAAATTATGCCTCGAAGATCCACAACACATGCTACAATCACCCTGTCGGCCATGATCATGAAAAAAATGAACTCACAGAAGAAAATCACCAATCACGAGCACAATGATCAATGTAGACCAACAACACAGATAGAGCATGATTTAGAAACATCCACAAGCATCATGAATCACCATAGAATCATCCAAAACAACTCAAATTACTAGAATCACATTATCTTCTTCCAGGAACACCAACTAAAGCAACAAAACAACTGTAAGAACACAGACACTCATAACTCAATCAATATTCATGCGAACCTCTGAAACTTCATGTGGATAAAATAGATATACTTGACAAAAAACCATTTAATCCACAACCTCTTATCATCAATATATTGAGCTAGCCACCATAATGAACTTCACTACATCATCGACAACCTACAACTTATTTTATTACAATTTTCTCAATATCATCGACATATATAGCCTTAAATACATTAATTCCAATAGTGTTGACATCAATGACAACCACATATCAACAATATCCAATAATGACTTGGTCCCACTAGAGCAATTTTACTGGGTGTCAGGAATTAAAGTGTATTTAATGATGTTTAACGAGATTATTCTCTAAAACACACTTAAGTAGGGCCGGAAAGTGCATTAAGGGGTCATGTATGTTAGTGTAATTAATTATTTATTACACTAGTATAAGTTTACTTAGGTCTTTTATTTAATTAATTAAGTCCTAGGTTGCATCATTAGAAAATCATTAATAATGGGGTCATACCCCTTTCCATGTTTGTAGGAGATAAGATTCCTTCTAGAAGATGTGTTATCTTTGAACTAGAACTTATCTCTATCACTTTATCATTCCCTAGGTAGTTAGTTAGGGTTCGCATATTATCACATGTTGTTAGATAAAGACACATGGAAACATCATATTGCATCTTGTATATCACTCATGCCTATATATTCATGGCATTTGTACATTTGGAATCATATTCTAGATCAATAGAAATCTCCATTTGCATGCCCTTAGTTGCAAAACTTTCTGTGTGGGTGAATTTCTTCTTGGAAAAGGTCCTCTTGAAGGCTGTAGCTTCAGGGACATTGTGCATCCATCATTTCAACATGGTATTAGAGCCATTCCATTGAAAATTCATCCCAGGATCAAGAAAGTTGGGCTAGTGAGATTTTGCAGGCTTGAAGGTTTCCATTGCAGGCTACTTGACTACACCCGGGGACCAAGCTAATTTCTAGAGCAGATTGAGTCAGATCCAAGCTTGCCATTGTCTTCAAAAGGCCTCGAAACCCTAGGATCACCTGTTCATTCATCAAAATTGGACACATCAACTTGGGAGCCATCAAAGGTATTCTAGGGTTTGCAAAATCAACAGTACTATCTGTGCAATTTGCAGTAAAAAAATCCTCCCTCTTAGTTGTCCTCTGTGGAATTTATTTTTAGTTGTAGGCCATTTTGTTTTTGCAGAAAAAATCAGGGCTTTTTTCTATTTAGTTTGGAAAAAAATATATTCGGGCTTACTCTATAATTGCAGAAAAAAAAATTGTGCGACTGCAATTATTAATCTCTGGTCTGCATCAAGATTGATTTATTTATCCGTAGACTACAATGTATTTTGTCATCTCCATCGGCATATAAAATATCATTATCGACATCAAATTTGGGTTTGATTTGTTAAATGCATTGGTTTATTTTCTGTAGATAATCTTTTTTTTGGGGTTTGATTATTATAATCGAGCTTATTTGATTTTTTAATTGCTTTTAAGCAATATTAAAAAATATTCAAATTTTTTTTGGTCAGCCCCATTAATTATCTACAGACATTGTATGAGCTCCAACCACCTTTGTCAACCCACTTGGACGCCATCCCTTCACTGCATGCTACTCATTCCTCACTAGACACATTGTCGACGTTATTCTTGCTCTATCGGCCGATGTCCACTGTTCATCACCAGCCCTAACAACTAGCCGTTCAACCTACCCCACTGACAACCGCCGCTCATCCTTCCACCGGCGGAGCCATCCACTAGTGGTGCCACCTTTTTCTACCGCACCACCACCACCACGGGTGCTGCCCTTTTTTTCCACAATTAGAGCTGAGGTCACATCAAGGACCAAGAGCTAAGCTTGGAGGGGCTAATCTTTTGCACCCTGTTAGCCTACAGATTGCCTAATATAGGCCTTTTTTTCATTTTTTCATAACTTTCACCCAAGGTGTCAAAATTCAACAAATGAGATACCGTCGAAAAAAGAATTTGGTCTACTTTCTAGTGGTGACATCTATTTTGCAATATTCTATTGTCAGAAAAATCTACACTTAACTAAAATCAAAACCCTAGTTTGGACATAAAGGCTCATATCTTCTCATTAGATTGTCGGATTTTGGTGATTCTAGCGACATTAGGAAGGTAATAAAGAGATTTTTTCATCAGTCCATTCACTTTGATCAGTTTCAACTCCAGGTACTCTTGCATCATATTTTTTCAATTTGGTGCATTTGTTCAATAACTTGGATATCCTAAAGCTTGGGAAAAGGATTTTTTATTTGGGTAGCATCACTTTAGTTTTACATCATCTTTGGAAGTTTCTATTTATTGTTGAAGTTCATTTTCTTTGTATTTTGGAGAAATTTGATAGTACATTATGGGGCTTATATATTCTCCTTCTCTAACTATGTTGCACAAGGGAAACTAGAAACAATGGCGAGATGGGATCATGCACCATCTCCAATCACTTGATTTATTACCACATTTGTATGGTATAGTTCCTTGTCCAAGTGAAGGTATTCAAAAATTTGCTTGGAGTTGCAGCAGGTACACTATCTTGGAGATCATTACAATGCAAGTTGATTGTGATGTTTTGAATTCTATTGATCATTATGATTGTCCTCATACTCTTTGGACCAAGATTTGGGAGATATATGGAGATCAAGATACTCCACCATTCCTCGATGATCATGATTAAAAATGTCATTCTTCAGATTAGGTACCCCATGATGATATTTCTATGCAGGAGGTTGTTTGTTTGGATTGCTTTGAATCTTCCAAAGAGGTTGACAAGGATTCTTTAGATGTTCCTCCTTCTCCATCAGAGACAGTTGGTATCCCTTCACATTCAATGATTCCTTATCCAGAGTCATTGATTGAGGCTTCCATCATCTCCATCCATTAGAACACATTTAGTTTTCCAGACTTGACATCACAGGATGGCTTTTTTCATGGATTGCTCACTTGGCTATTTCTATAGGTTTGGAGGACATTCTTGGGGGGATATCACTCCTTTATTCAGATTCCACTTTGGAGAGTTCTCTTGAGTCTCCTCATTCCTTTGTCTCAACCTTGATTGGGGATCCCGAGACTATCTTGGAGGCACTTGATTTCTCTTCAGATATTTCATGTATGAGACTTCTTCCCTCTCATTCCATTCAGGAGTTGGAGTTTCTTCAACATCTACCATTGGATTTACTTCTTCCTAGTGGGAGACATGTGGTTTGGACACCTTTGTTGCTTCAGAATTCTTTCAGTGGTTTTGACGACACCTCATTCTGGGGGGGCAATTTAGTCTCCATCAGATTCATTGTATTGCAATCTTTGGATCTTGTTCAACATCAGTTTCCACATAGTCTTGGTTTTTACCCTCTTCATTGATTGTGGCATCTTCATCTTCAATGACAAAAGAGACACATGAGCTGCTTTTAGAGACATCATCATCTTCCATATTCATCCTTCCTTCAATTCCTATCCTGAATGAGAAGCATCCCTGCACTTGCACTTGGTTTTGTTTCTTCCGAAAGGGAGACAAGTTGTTTGTCGACATTGGATCTTGTTTTTTCTTCACACACTTACCAATTTTGCAGGTGATGTCATGTTCTTGGGGGGCTATATAGTCTCTCTCTTTCCCTCCTATGGTGGGGCTATTTATTGTATTGTATCCATGTGATAGATAGTGTACTTGGGCGGTATTTGGGAGTCCTCCATCCTTCCCTGCATCCTTTCTCACTTTTCTGCTTTTTCATCTCCTTTTTGGAGAGGGGTTTTCTTCCCACTGGGTTTTCCCCTTTTCTCCGTTTGTGGGAGATTTTCCGCATTTTCATATCATTTGTAAATGGGTACCTAAAATGGCCATCATGTAGCTGGGACACATCATCCATCATCACCATTGCATAATCATTGCATTTTTCATTTCCTCCCTAAGTTGCATTTATGGGGGGGTGTTAGTGTAATTAATTATTTATTACACTAGCATAAGTTTACTTGGGTATTTTATTTAATTAATTAAGTCCTAGGTTGCATCATTAGAAAATTATTAATAATAGGGTCATACCCCTTTCCATGTTTGCAAGAGATAAGATTCCTTCTAGAAGACGAGTTGTCTTTTCTAGAACTTATCTCTATCACTTTATCATTCCCTAGGTAGTTATTTAGGGTTCACATGTCACATGTTGTTAGATCAAGACACATGGCAACATCATATTGCATCTTGTATATCACTCATGCCTATATATTCATGGCATTTGTACATTTGGAATCATATTCTAGATCAATAGCAATCTACATTTGCATGCCCTTAGTTGCAACACTTTTTGTGTGGGTGAATTTCTTCTTGGAAAAGGTCCTCTTGAAGGATGCAACTTTAGGGACATTGTGCATCCATCATTTCAACAATTTAAACATAAGAAAGGGTTGAATTAGTGATGACAAGCCTAGAAAAGCGTGAACATTTGTTACAAATCTTTACAACACTTTGAAATAAGGCTTGGTAAGTGATAAAAATAGGTTATTGAAGTGAATTATAATAAAAGGGTCCCAGAAAAATGTGAAAGTGGGTTACAACATTTCACAACACTTTTACAAGACATCATAGAATTCTTATTGATTCACAAGGGTCCAAGACCTAATGTGAATGTGTTGACCACATTACAACATTAAATCTAGGCAATAATCAAGCCAAAGTACACAAGAGAGACTCAAATGAGCATAAAAATGTCCAAGTAAACTTTTTTTGGCGACACGGGTTGAAAATGAAGTGAATTTGAAGATAAAATGCTTAAGGTCTGACATAGGTGGAGAATTCACCTCCCATGAGTTTAAAATGTTTTGTGAAGTGCATATAATAAAAGGACAATTATCTTCTTCGAGAACTCAATAGAATGGAGCTGTTGAAAGGAAAAATAAAGTAGTTCAAGAGGCTACTAGATCAATGATTATTGAGGCTGGTTTACCAAAACTAGAATTTTACTAGAATGAAGCTATTCATACTGTTGTTTATATATTCAATCGAGTTCAAGCAAGAGCAAAAATTACAAAGACTCCCTATGAGCTATGGCATGGAAGAATTCCTACTGTTAAATATTTCAAGGTATTCATATGAAGCAAGTGTTATATCATAAGAGATGAAGAAACTTTGGGTAAGTTTGATGCAAGAAGTGATGAAGGCATTTTTCTTGGATACTCTACTAATAGAAAGGAATATAGATGTTTCAGTAAATGAATGTGAAATATTGTAGAGAGCTCGAATGTGAAGTTTGATGAGACAATCAAGAATACTGTTGACATTGATGGATATGTATTTAATGAGCATGATTGTGTAAGAATAGAAGAGATTGTGGAAGAACATGAAAAAGATGAGAAAGGGAAGAAAGATGAACAAAATGAAATGAAATAAGATGCTCCAGTGATGTCCCCTAAGACATCAAAATATGTACAGAAGAATCATTTAGAAAGTGAGATTATTGGAGACAAGACAAAAGGTGTGTTGACTAGAAGTAGAGTTGTTGCTGAAGTGAATCTATGTTTACTTTCTAAGATTGAAATGGAAATTGTATGTGAAGCTTGTAACTTAGATGAACATTGGAAGTAAGCAATGAAAGAAGAACTTATGTAGATTGAGAAGAATAAAACTTGGGAATTGGTCCCAAGACCGGCATATAAAAACATCATTGGATTGAAATGGTTATTCATAAATAAGTTGAATGAAAATGGAGAAGTTGTTAGAAACAAAGTGAGGCTTGTGTGTAAAGGCTACTCACAAGTAGAAGGCATATATTTTCAGGAAATTTTTTCTTTGATAGCAAGAATGGAAGCTATAAGATGTTTTTGGCATTTGCTACTCATAAAGACTTTAAGGTCTATTAGATGGATGACAAGTAAACATTTTTGAATTGTGAACTAGAAGGAGAATTTTGTATGGAACAACTAGAAGGATTTCAGTTAACAGATCAACTAGATATGGTGTGCAAATTAAAGAAAGCTTTATATTGGTTGAAGCAAGCTCCTAGAGCATGGTATGCGAAGTTAGACAAGTATTTGATTCAACAAGGCTTTAACAAAGGTATGACAAATAGTAATTTGTACTTTAAGATCGAAAATGATAGAATCTTGATTGTAGTAGTGTATGTTGATGACATTATCTTTGGAGGAAATGAAAATATATGCAAGAGGTTTGTGGAAGAGTTGTAGAAATAATTTGAAATGTCTATGTTTGGGGAGATGAATTTCTTTCTTGGGCTATAGATTAATCAAACAAAGAAGGGAATTTTCATTTCATAGTCTAAGTATGTAAGAGAAATGTTGAAGAAATTTAAGATGGATGGTTCTAAACCAGTAAGTACTCCTATGGTGAGTGGATGCAAATTGGGAATAAATGATGATTCACCTAAGGCTGATCAGAGCAAGTATAGATCTATGATTGGTGGACTATTGTGTTTGACTACTACTAGACCATATATCATGCATGTTGTTTATCTTGTGGCTAGATTTCAAGAAGACCCTAAGGAAACTCATGTTGCTGCTATTAAAATAATTTTTAGATATTTGAAGGACACTCTAGATTATGGATTGTGGTATCCTAAAGATATTGATTTTACACTTAGTTCCTATACAGATGTAGATTGGGCTCGATGTGTAGATGACATAAAAAGTACAAGTGGTGGTGCATTCTTTCTTGGATGTAGATTGGTGGCATGGTCGAGTAAAAAGAAGGATTCAGTCTCTTTGTCTATTGCTGAAGCTGAGTATATTGTTGTTGCATCTTGTTGTACACAAGTTCTATGGATGAAATAGACATTGAAAGATATTAGAGTGGTATATGATGATCCCATTTCCATTTTCTATGATAATACAAGTGCAATCAACATTTCAAAGAATCCCGTGATGCACTCGAGGATGAAGCATATATCTCTTAGATATCATTTCTTGAGAGAGAAGGTTATGGAAAATGAAGCAAAGATTAAGTATGTTCCGATGAAGGATCAGATTGCTGATATTTTCATGAAGGATCTTCCTAAAGATACTTTTGAGTATCTCTGAGAGAAGTTAGAGGTGATTTCCCCTCCTTTCTTGAACTAGATGCATATGGAGATGCATCAATCCTATGGATATATGGATCTATCTTTCCTCTAGGGTGATATTTTGGTGGCTACCTCTCAGGGAGAGCAGGTAGTATCAGGTGTTGTCATTATGAGTATTCTATTTTTCATGTCAAAGGAGAAATCAATGTAAAATATTCTTTTGTCATTGCCATTGATGTCAAAAGGGGAGAAGAAGCATGTGAAAAAGGAAATGAAGTTTGGGAGAAGAAGCATGTGAAAAATGTAAGGGAAAATAGCAGGCATCTCAGAGTAACCTTTAAGAATAGTAGTGCCTGTGGTAACTTTAATTTCGTCCAGGTTGCCTCAAAGACACGTACAACTATGTCCTAAAGCGGAAACAAACACAGTTTATTTCCCACATTAATCCTTCTGAGAGAAGCACATGTAAATTCAACAGCAAGCAACAACATAGATGAAAGATAAGACAAAAAACTAGAACACACAGATTTACGTGGGGAAAACCCTTTCGGGTAAAAAACCCCACACTCCAAAGATCGAGCCATTGTATTATTCAACAACGAAAGGTTATAATACAATCTAGGCTCATAGCCTTTTCAGAGATTACATCTTGTTCATTCTGGAATCAATCTGGTAGCAAACTCTCCATGAGAGATCAACCATGGCATTCATGATCAGGAGAGATTCCAGCATAACCTTGCCTCTCTCTTCCTTTGCTTTGGCCTCATGGCCTCAGCCTTTCAGCCAGCCACTCATCCCTCTCTCTTCGCTTCTCTTGTTCTCTCTAGCTCTTTTTTTGTCAGAACTTCCAATGCATACATATATACATTCATTCTCTACATCCTCTGTGAATCAGTTTGTTTCCAACTATCGGATCACAACTATCGAATCATCCAACTTAGCATCGTAGATGTTTCCACTTCCTTGCATAGAAGATAATACGTCCAAGTCACACCATGTAGGATAGTCTTCAAACTGTCAAGGGCGTTCAACCTGTGTTGGCATGTCGGTGAGACACTAACCGTGTCTCCCCGATGCCAACACAACCAACATTCGATATTAGTGTAGGTTCCAATAGTCGGCAAGATGATATAGCGAATTCCATAAGTCATACTGAAACCACCGACATCCATTGCATTCCTATCGGCAAGAGTTTCCTCATCAGAAAGACTCATACAGATGTTCACAAGTCACATTGACCTCAACTTTTCCATCGGCAGGACTACCGCAGTTTGCCAAGACTTCATACCGAAGTCTTCAAGTCATGTAGATGTGAGTATTCCATTCGGTGAGACAATCATCTTTTGCCAAGACATCACACCGAGCTCTTCATGTTATACCGAAACATCCCAGTCGACAAGACTTATCGCTATCGATAAGAGGTTACACCGAAGTCTCAAATAATACCGAAATGTCCCAGTCGGCAAGACTTACCGCTATCACCAAGACATCATAGCGAACACAACATGTCACCCCAAAGACCACTATTGGTGAGACATCAATAGTCAGTGAGAGGTTATACCGACATCAGGATTCCCATCGGCAAGACAATCACTCTTCGCCAAGACATCATACCGATGCCTTCAAGTCATATCGAGGAGTCCAACCGTTGGCTAGACATTCCACATTTGCTGAGACTTCATACCGAAGTCCTTGTGTTTCTCCGATGACTCCATTCACTAGGAGTCTCATCGAAAACACCCGATCACATGTGGCTTTATCGGCCAGACTTACCGCTGTCGCCAAGAGGTCATAGCGAACCCCTTTCGTTACCCTAATGACTCCAAATGTATATAGCTATCGAAGAGACATCTCCATGTCGCCAAGAGTTCCTACCGAACCCTTATGTTACACCAAAGACTTCTTTTGCCACATGTCTCCCCAACATCTGCTATACACCAACCTGTCGGCTAGACATCTACCAGTCACCAAGAATTCATATCGATAGGAGCAAGTCATACCGATTATCACATCGGTGAGACAGACCAAAGGTCATGCCAATATCGACAAGACTTCCTATCATCACTGAGACATCATTTTGACAGTCCAAGGTTATGCCGAAGGTTTTAGATGCTGATCGCCAAGACATTTAGGAGGTCACAGCGATAGTTCAGGATCTACTAGCAGATCAGCTAGACATCTCACCAGTCACAACGACCATGCTTTCTCAGAGGTTTCAACCTGTGAGATTGAGGCAATAATTCCAACAATCTCCCACTTTACGAAGATCACACAGGCACCTCCAAAGCAACTAGAAACTAAGATCACACTATCTCCACCAGTTTAGACCCCGCAATACTCAAGACAACCAATCAACAAGATTCCACAGATAACATTCCACCAGACAATCTGCAACAAAGACTAGGCATCCAACTGCAACTCACTATCCAACAAAGCAACTGAAATGCAACTGATCACAGCCTTCTAGGAAACCACATAGATCTAAAAAACATGCTCTCATGCTCCATCAAGAATTTTGCACCAACATCCAAGATGTCCACCATTCAAGCAATAAATCCTATCATCTTCCAACATGCCACCTGAGGAAGAAAGATACAAGCCAAGGTGAATAAGCACCATTCCAACGAACATAAGCAAAAGATCCCAATGATACCATCAACAAAATATTGCTACCACTTCATTATGCTCAAAACGCTATACAAAAGCAATTTCAACTTCAAAGCTTCAAACAAAACACACTAGTGAAGTCATTCTCCAGAAAAAAGACAAAAAACACCAGCTAGAACAACAATTAGACTGATTGCCTCCATCCAACTGATAAACCCACATGACTAAAAATAGCACCCACAGCTTGTGCTATTCCATCCAATCCCACATACCTCAAAGGTATCAACATTAGTAACTCATGCCGCACCATAACCAACTCATTAATAGCAAATACAAGCTCCAAGTGCCAACCAGTCTAAGAAGACAAAACACAACAGGAACTCCCACAGCCCGAGTAATCCAAATCTGAAAGATCAAAGGCATCACAAATCTACCAATTACAGTACATAGAACATGTAACCATGTAGTACCAAGGAAATATCCACAATGATATGTACAACCTGCAACAAACTGCTACAAGAAACATTTATCTCACCACAAACCTTCATGGCCACAGAGAGAAACTCTGCACATCATATTCCTGTAGAACATCCTCCTACATACACTTCTAATAGCCAGTTGTGTCAAGAATGATCTTCTTCACAACCCAAAAGAAAAGCCTTAACAACATCCATCTGTTCAATCACCAAGATCAAACCAATTTAAAAAACAACATGGATGTAAGCATCTCAAAGAAGATCAAGCTAGTTCATTCCCCATTTCAGGAAATCAACCCATACATCATCTCCTACCAATTCTCATCAGTAAATAACATAACACAAAAGCTCAAGGAGATAAAAAAAAATTGTACATCTTCCACCATGAATCCTCCAGAACCATTAAACAATAATTCAAGATCCATATCATGAAAGTGAACATAAAACACATCTGAAAAATATAATGGGCCAAATGCCTCTTAGATAAACTATCGAGTAGACCAAGAGTGGGAACAAGAATACTCTTTCAAGATATGCAAGCCATCATGACTAATCCAAGAGAAATATCCTCATAGGTCTCTTATTGAACTCACGTTCAACTAAGGTGTAGGCTTCTAGGACTTTCTGTTGAAAAACTTCATCAAGAATACCAATCAACAACACTTCTCTCGTAAGAGAAAAACAGCCTCACCTTATTCTTCATGTATCCATGAGTACTAGCAACCGATCATCTCATGCTAAACTTCAACTGCATTACTATACTATCATGAAGTTTCAAGAAAATAATCAAAACACCTAATACACAAAGAATTGCCAAAACATTGTCAAAGCTCCAATCATATGAATCAGGAGCTTATCATGACACCATGATCTACATATCCCCTTAGGAGATACCATGCTTCAAGTGACTTCACCATAGTCTCAAGTACAATGCACAATGCCAAAACTCCAGTGCACAAACAAGAGTATACCATGACATAAAGCAAATAGACTCAAAACCAACATCACCTGTCAAGCACCACCAACACCTTAGCCAAAGACTCCAAGCGTCCTCCATGGATCCAAGATGTTGCACATCTTCAAATAATGTCCATGCAAATGTGAAAGAACCCTTCTGCAGCAACAAGATCTAAAAGCTCCCCCAAAAAACATCTACAACACTAAAGAAGACCATTCATCACCATGTGATGAACCCATAGTCACTGCTAAATCTCCCACTGAAACTTGACATCCGAGCTCTCCAAGCATCATGACCACCTACTTCAGGTTCCCATAACCGATGATTCAGGTACTCAAGAATATCCATCCTCTCATCTCAAAGCTATCACACCAATGCACAAGTGCCCACAGACAAGGCCAACTAACAAGTCTACACCAACAATGAATCAACCTCGTGGATAAAGACAATCCACATCCAAGTTATCTTACTACAGGCAATGGGTAGCTAATCCACCAACCACATAACTTGTAGATCACAAACATCGAACATGAAAACTCGTCATTGCATTGGAAATTGTAACACTAAGATATCAAAGAGAATAACCAACGTAGACAACATGACTCAAACACCAGATCACGCCAAACCTAATTTTCCAATCATGTCCACAATGAGCACCATCATCAAGGAACTCACAAGTACCACCACAGGAATGCTGGGTGACAAATCACGTACCAACACTCCCATGTAGAGAAGAAATCACACCTTCTCAGACCATGCATAAAGCATGCATGCAGAACTGCAACTATCTCATCCAGCAACACCCCAAAAGCCAGGGTCTAGAAAATAGTTTAATAACAGCTCCACATAACCAAAATTTTTGCTTAACCATGTAAAACCTGCAAAACCACAGAGCCAAGCAAGTATAAATCATCCTTTTAAAGAAAATAGCAGTTTAGGAAATCCAGGCCCCTCTTAGGCCAAATCTAAACCACCAACATGTACATGCATCCGAGAAAGAGAGAAAGGCTATTTCAGAAGCTTGCAAATCAACTAATGATTAACTCCATAGTCTTTATGTATTTCACTACCAACAAGGAGATACAGATCACAAAAAAACAACATGATCAACTCCCTTTTCCATCTTCACCATCCTTCAAGCTACGTGCTGTCTCTGAATATCACAAGAATTCCACTCACCAAAGGATCAATAAATCAGTCGATTCCTCCAGATTTCCTCCAGCCTAACAAACTGAGAAATATTCACAGGAGAAATACCTAGAACCAAAAACCAGAAGAAGGCTCTGATACCACTTGTAAGGGAAAATAGGGGGCATCTCAGAGTAACCTCCAAGAACAGTAGTGCCTTCGGTAACTTTAATTTCGATCAGGTTGCCTCAAAGACATGTACAACTATGTCCTAAAGCAGAAACAGACATAGTTTATTTCCCACATTAATCCTTCTGAGAGAAGCACATGTAAATTCAACAACAAGCAACAACACAAATGAAAGATAAGATAGAAAACTAGAACACACAGATTTACATGGGGAAAACCCTTTCGGATAAAAAACCCCACACTCCAAAGATCGAGCCATTGTATTATTCAACAACGAAAGGTTACAATACAATCCAAACTCATAGCCTTTTTAGAGATTACATCTTTTTCATTCTAGAATCAATCTGGTAGCAAACTCTCCCCGAGGGATCAACCATGGCATTCATGATCAGGAGAGATTCTAGCATAACCCTGCCTCTCTCTTCCTCTGCTTCGGCCTCATGGCCTCGTCCTTTCAGCCAGCCACTCGGCCCTCTCTCTTTGCTTCTCTTGTTCTCTCCGTCTCTTTTTTTGTCAGAACGTCCAATGCATGTACACATATACATTCGTTCTCTACAACATTTGTGAATCAATTTTTTTCCAACTGTCGGATCACAACTATCGAATCATCCAGCTCAGCATCGTAAATGTTTCCACTTCCTTGCATAGAAGATAATACATCCAGGTCACACCACATAGGACAGTCTTCAAATGGTCAAGGGCGTTCAACCTGTGTTGGCATGTTGGTGAGACACTAACCGTGTCTCCCCAATGCCAACATAGCTAGCATTCGATATTGATGTAGGTTCCAATAGTCGGCAAGATGATATAGCGAATGCCACAAGTCATACTGAAACCACCGACATCCATTGCATTCCTATTGCCAAGATTTTCGTCATCGGCAAGACTCATACCGATGTTCACAAGTCACATTGACCTCAACTTTGCCATCGGAAAGACTACCACAGTTTGCAAAGACTTCATACCAAAGTCTTCAAGTCATGTAGATGTGAGTATTCCATTCGGTGAGACAATCATCTTTCTCCAAGACATCACACCAAGCTCTTCATGTTATACCAAAACATCCCAGTCGGTAAGACTTATCGCTATTGATAAGAGGTTACACCGAAGTCTCAAGTCATACCGAAACATCCCAGTTGGCAAGACTTACCGCTATCACCAAGACATCATAGCGAACACATCATGTCACCACAAAGACCACTATCGGCAAGACATCAACGGTCACTGAGAGGTTATACTAACATCAAGATTCCCATCGGCAAGACAATCACTCTTCGCCAAGACATCATACCGATGCCTTCAAGTCATATCGAAGAGTCCAACCATCGGTCAGACATTCCATATTCGCTGAGACTTCATACCGAAGTCCTTGTGTTTCTTCGATGACTCCATTCGCTAGGAGTCTCACCGAAAATACCCGATCACATGTGGCTTTGTCGGCCAGACTTACTGCTGTTGCCAAGAGGTCATAGCAAACCCATTTTGTTACCCCGATGACTCCATATGTATATAGCTATCAGTGAGACATCTCCATGTCACCAAGAGTTCCTACCGAACCCTTATGTTACACCGAAGACTTCTTTCACCACAGGTCTCCCTAACATCCGCTAGACACCAATTTGTCGGTAGACATCTCCCATTCGCCACTACTTCATATTGATAGGAGCAAGTCATACCGATTATCACATCGTCCAGACAGACCAAAGGTCACACCAATATCGGCAAGACTTCCTATCATCACCGAGACATCATTCCTACAGTCCAAGGTTATGCCGAAGGTTTCAGATGCCGATCGCCAAGACATTCAGGAGGTCACAACGACAGTTCAGGATCTACTAGCAGATCGGGTAGACATCTCACTAGTCACAGCGACCATGCTTTCTTAGAGGTTTTAGCCTGTTAGAGTGAGGCAACAATTCCAACAAAAAAGGAAAGAAATTTTAGGAGAAGAAGCATGTGAAAGGAAAAGAATCGTATAAGAGATTATCTTCTAAAGGGGAGAAACATAAAAGTGTATTTAGAGCTTGTATGTTGTCTTTGATGTTTTTTCACATCATATGTTACCATCAATGAAAAAGGGGGAGATTGTTGCAAGAATGGAAAGATTGAAGGTGTTTTCATTGATGTCAACTGATCAACTGGTTATTCAGTACTTATTGTTGGCTGTATATGTCAAGGATATTGATAAAATTATAATAAAGATATGTTGTAGGTATTCAGTGGTTACTCCGGGTTTTGGTCCGAATTTGATCCTATGGTTGTGCGGTTCATATATGTTGTTCATGGATGTTAAAAGGTGCTATATCCAAATTTTTGACTATTGGTTCATTGTACAGTGCAAGTTGTGTTCACCAGTTGTGAACTATGGTTTTTTGTATTTCTCATTGAGGTCTGGGAGAAATGTTGTTGGTCTGGATTTCTCTTTGATGAATTCTTATGACGTGTGGTTCTAAAGTTGAGTTTCCCTGATTGTATTGAAGTTAATTTTGACATTTGGAAAGTTCGTGCTTAATGGTTCTATGTGTTTTACACTGGTTTGGTTGACCTTGTGTGAAATACTACTTTCGAGGATGATGAAGCATGTTGGATCTATTTGGGTCCCTATAAAGAGTGTGTTTGGGTCACCCTCATTCTAATTCCACCCTAAGATGTTTTGGTGCTGACCTAATTTGGATTTGGATTTGGATTGTCGACTTTGGATATGTTTCAAAGTTGATGATGGTATAATACAAGATGAGTTAGTGATGGAAAATATACAAGAGCAAAGAAGAGCAATAAGAGAAAAGAGAGTGCAGTTTGGTGCGACATTGATTCTATTTAGTAAGTGTTTGTGTTGCGAGTGTGGGAGATCAGTGCGAAGCTTAATGCCGAGTTTTCAGATGTAGTGAGAAGAAGGTGAACTCTATCATTCATGTAAGTTGATCGAGTGACTGCGATGGAATCCTTTGTTGCATTGGGATTGTAGTCTCTCTATAACAAGTCTTCTTTGTCTTCTTTGTATCTTTGTGGTAGTGAGTCCTCTAGGTTGTAGCCCTGTTGGATAGTGAGTCCTTGTTCCAGATAGTGAATCCTTATTTCTGGAAGTGAGCCTTTTGTAATCGGTTTTGGTATTCTCTATAGTGTAAGTTAATCCTCACCATGGTTTTTCCCTCATTGGGTTTTCAACATAAATCTGGTGTTCTTGTGTTTATGTGTTTGATTTGAGTTTTTGCATTAGCATTTGATGATTAATCATTTAAGCAACATTAAGTATTAGTTTCAATGATTGAATTAAAAGTTTAATTATGTGACAACTGATTCACCCCCCTCTTAGTTGTCCTATTCAATAGAACCAAGGTTTAAGCCTTCTAGATCTCTTTGAAGCTAGTCATAAGGCAAAAAAATAGTTCCAAATAAGGTCACAAAGATCCAAAGTAGGTCACATAGCTCTAGATTGACTATTAATATTCCAAGATAGAAATCAAAATGATGATTTGTCCACATTGACAATGACTTGACCAAATTCACTCCTTAACTCCAGTCTTGACATGTGCTACATAGGAACAAGAATTTTTGATTTCCCTAAGTTCTTTCTTCTACATTATCTTATGATCAAATTCAAGTTTCTCTTGAAGGAACTCTCCTTTAATTATGACATGCATTTATTCGCCCATACCTTCAATAAATGATATCTCCTAGTTAGATTACTAAAATTTTCTATTGAATAAAGAGACTATGAGTCACAAGAATAAAATATGGGAGAGAAGCTCAAATTCAGGAGTCTTCTGTTAGTTAAATATTTAGTTCAAAATTTAGTTTTAGATTAGAGATTGAGGCTCAAAGATATAAACGGATCCATCTAATCTCTAAAGGTAGTTCTTTCTTTTAGTTGATATTCATTCAATTTCTCCTCTTTGTAATTTGACCCACATGTGGTCCTATTAGAGTGAAAATAAAAAATAATTTCATGTGATTTTACATTAAATTCAGGAGATCCCTTAAAATGGAGAGTTGGGCCTACTCTACTAGGAGGTGATTCTTGGGCGTATCTTCATTTGCTAGTTTTTAATAGATATTGTTATGATATGTCATGTTTAAATTAATTATATTTATATCAACCTACAATTGTTCTAAAATCATACAAATTCTTTTTAAAAATATTTATCTTTTAGTATGCCCTTTCCATATATGAATCTCATCTAATTTTATCTTTTAGTATATACTTTTTGTGCTTTAATTTTGTTATGTTTAGTGTAGACACCTAAAATCTAACCTTACCCAACCACATCTAATTTTAGCCTATAATTAGCCATTAATTAAATAAATATCTATTATTTATTTAATTATTGTCATCCTTTCCCATCTTTAACTTAATCTTTTTATTAAATAAATATTTATTATTTATTTAATTACTATCCCTTCATCATGATCCTAGTAATTAAATAAATTATTTATTTACTTAATCAATTCCACTTTATCTTCTATCCTTATCCATCTAATCCTATCACTTCATCTTGTTCAGATGGGTCATAATCTAAATTTTTCCTCAAGTGACAAATGTCCCCTTCACATGTGTAACTAACTCCTTGTCTAGATTCACTGAAATTAGATACCTATCCAAAAGTCAAACTAACTTTTCATCTTATCCACTCATCTTATTTAACCTCGTAATCCTAGCCATTTCCATAAAGATTTTTGTCCTTATATGCGATGAATATGTCAGGACGATGAATTGTTGAAAGTGAATTACTAGTGATGAATTGCTAATGATGAATCTTCCTATATATATATATATATAACCTCTTAATCCTAGCCATTTCCATAAAGATTTTTGTCCTTATATGAGATGAATATGTCACGACAATGAATTGTTGAAAGTGAATTACTAGTGATGAATTGCTGATGATGAATTTTCCTATATATATATATATATTTAACCTCTTAATTCTAGCCATTTCCATAAAGATTTTTGTCCTTATATGCGATGAATATGTCACAACGATGAATTGTTGAAAGTGAATTACTAGTGATGAATTGCTGATGATGAATTTTTCTATATATATATATATTATGACATCTAAAGAAGTTTTCACAATTAATAGTTTGATCTAATTTATGCTTATATTATTTTAAGAATAACTAATTTAAAAGTTAGAAAAGAAAAAGATATTTTTTTTTTGTATGGATACTTTTGACAAACTCACTAATAAGATTAGAACCTCTTAAAATTGTACTCTATCCCAAATTTGAACACAAGAGCATGATAGTTTAATCTAGGACACAATTCAAGTTACTTTACATTTAACGGGATTCATAGAAGGCAACACATTCACCAAAATCCCTCTAAATCTAAGCAAATTTGTTTGATACATACCCATGAAAGCATTAAATAATGCCAAATAAATATGAATGAGACTGACTCCCACATGCCCTAATTTGAGGGGACAAAAAATCAATGTGAACAAATTTTTTAAGTGTCTTAGCTTTGATCGAAGGTAAATTTGGGTTAACATAAACTATTTCCAAAGAATCAGTATACCCACATCATTCATACTGCTTAGAATGCCTTTAAGTAGACACACACAAATTTATCATAGATCTTATGTAACATAGAACTCTCTCATGGGTCGCGAAAAATCTATAGTGGGAAGGAAGATCCAGAGAGGTTTCTAGATCTTTCGATGGCCATCGATTTGGAAGTGTTGGTGAAGATCCAACCATCCATGTAGCAGATTCCTGTACTCCCAGTAACAGTGAAGATCTAACCATCCATGGCAATGAGATATTACAAAATCAGAATAGAAGTGTACTAGGCGTCCAAATGGGACTTCCTTATTAGATCCCTCGGCCACAATGTTCTAACTGGTAATACACATATGTCTTTTCATTGGTTGCGAGGGTAGAACTTTTCCTGGCATGGGCAATTGAGGCAATGTCAAACTGTATTGGTGATAATTTCTCACTGACTATTGCACATCTAGTGATGAGAGATGGTGAGCCAACCTCCAGCTTTCTGCGATGACCATTGATATGTCAAGAAACTGCTTGCGATCCTGACACTTGGAAACTGCTCCCTTTGGGTCTTAGAATGTGAATGTATGTTCCCCTTGACCCATTTTAGCCATTCGTTTGTCTGATGGGTGTACCAAACAGTTGTACTCTTGAAGGGTTTCCAAAAGCGGTAAGCTCTTGTCATTTTCACATAAGACAATCATCTGCAGGCAGTGTTGTGTGATCAAGTCGGCATGTCTTTGAAATGACTATTAAAAGTAAATATCTGTGCAACCTAATTCACTGCATCCAATGGGAATCGCATCGAATTTGGAGTTGGTGAATTTCTATAAAGCTGGCCATCATCCTTATTCAACATCCTTTTATTACTGTGGTGTTTTTAATCGGATAAAGAGGTAGATGGCGTCCCCTCCAACTTCTTTTCAGTCATTGGGATTTTTTTACTAGGCATTGACTTCTATTGGAAGGGTTTCCAAAAGAGATAAGCTCTTGTCATTTTCCCATAAGACAATCATCTGCAGGCAGTGTTGCGTGATCAGGTCGGCATGTCTTTGAAATGACTATTAAAAGTGAATATACTGAACATCTATGCAACCTAATTTACTGCATTGATTTTGGAGTTGGTGAATTTCTATAAAACTCAGCATCATCCTTACTCAACATCCTTTTATTCTTCTGGTGTTTTTAAATCTGATAAAGGGGTAGATGGCATCCCCTTCAACTTCTTTTCAGTCATTGGGATTTTTTATTATGCATTGACTTCTATTGGAAGGAGACGAGGTTGACTGACCATTAGGTAAGTGATCCATGAGACTCGAGGAGATTAATTTTATTTTTCTCTGTGCTGAACTTTGAGAGATATAGATTAAAACTCTCACACTGTATTGAATTAATCAGCATAGATACAAATGAAGACTGTATATTCCATAATTGAATTGGCTGTTTATGTCACATAAACAGAGAGCAAAATAAAAACTAAACATGACTGTATATAAATGCAGTTTTGTTGTGATAATAAAAATAAATAAATAAATAAAACAAAAAAATAGGATCATGCATCATGAATTGATCGGGCATATTTTCAATATATTCATGAATGATGAATGGGAGTGAGTTCCAATCGTTCATTTCTTGGAATTTCATAGCTCATAGATTATTAGTTCCTGTGATGGAATTATAGGGGAAGGTCATGGTGATTAAAGTTTTGTAGCTCAACCAATCAAAAACATTAATATTCCTTCAAACAATTTTGTTCTCATGTTTGTAATATTTTAATAGTTCAAACTGATCATTTTTTACACAATTAAAAAAATACAGTTTATCTCCGTTCTCATTGGATTGTTAGCAAGTGTACTCTTATGAGACAAGAGAATGCATGAAAACCTATAATAAAGGTAAAGCAAGTGACGCGTGACCTCTAGAATGTCCAAATAACTGCAAAGAAGAAATGTGTCTGTTTTTAGCACCAGTTGTTACTAGCGATGGAGATTTAAAGAGAATTTTATTGAGTCGTGGGGTCGTGAAAACATGCGTCCTGCATGTGAACATTATGTGGAAGAAAAGAATGTGCACATATGTCGTTTTCAACATGAAAAATGTCCAGTGTAGAATGCACAAACCCCACATAAGCCTACAATCACCAATGGCACCCGAACTGCTCAGATAAAGGCATTGCAATCGGTAGGAGTAATAGTAGAAGCTGATGCCCTCTCAAACACCTATTGAGCCTGAGCACCTTACATTCACTTGCTTTCGTGGACTCTCCCATGAAGGTAACAACGACTCTCTCATCTGAGTTGGTTTAGTCTCTGTCAACATTTAGCTGCAGTAGAAACTTGGGCTGCACAGTAGAAAACATAGATTTACAAATTCCAGTCTGGAGGAGCTTATTGTCAAAGATGTGGTGGTAAATGCAAGTTGTAGTGGGGTGGGGGCAATCATGGGTAACATTAAAAAGAACCTGAGTAATACTGCATACTCTCAGCCTTGCCTGTTCGGTGATGCCTATAAGCTTCTAGCTGAAAACTTGCTGGCCCAATTTAAATTTCAATTCATTTGTTTTCTTGTTTCAAAAAGAGCATTAACCCTCTGTGTAGATACCTTTAGTTGCAGTACTTGAATTTATTTCTTTGTTCTTGTTTCAAAGCATGTTAAAGGGGACCAGCCATTCCTCCTATAATCAATCTCACATTGTTGCAGTTCTTGGATTTGAGCATCAATAATCTGACAAGACATATTCCAGCTGGCCTTGGAAGTCTAAAAAACTTGTAGAGTTTGTCTTTAAGTTCAAACAGGCTAACAAGGAATATTCCATATGGGTTCAAGAATCTCAGCAATAATCACTTCAATGGCACTATTCCTGCATTCATTGGCAATATTAAGGGACTTCCTTACCTGGACCTC
Organism: Sequoia sempervirens; assembly: GCA_007258455.2. Taxonomy (NCBI): domain Eukaryota; kingdom Viridiplantae; phylum Streptophyta; class Pinopsida; order Cupressales; family Cupressaceae; genus Sequoia; species Sequoia sempervirens. Next base: position 1,180,328,038 of record VDFB02271358.1, on the reverse strand, counting down.
CGCAATAAGAAGTTTCACATGGTGCTGCCCTTTAGTATGTATTTTGTTAAATATTGTAGTGTAGGAAAAAGTATTCTTTTTTCATACTTAATTTGGAAATAATTAATAACTAGCACTCATATGCATAGACATGCAACAATCAGTCAATAGGGGTCTTCTATGGTAGGTTATCTGGACGGTTAGGAGGGTGGAACCTTTTTTTGGAATGGAATGTGAAATCCTAACAATCGATAATAGCTATAAATGTTTGTTTGGTTGAAGAAACATAAAGTGTGTTGACAAGTCAACAAAAAATGATATGAAAATTGACTTATGGGAGTGTAAAGTAAAACCAAAGGTCATGTTGAATGAAACTAATCAGTTACAATGTATGAAACAAGTAATCATGAATAACTTTTTTTTAATTACCATGTAATATTTAATAATTTTAGTTACAATAGCTATTAACTATTCATTTTATTTAATACTATTAGAAATATAGGAAATTAATTGTCAACAAATAGAAGTTTTAAATTTCTTTAAAAATGGAAACTGAAAAATTAAATCAAATATAAAATTTAAAATAATTATTTTTACTAGCAGCAATAACTTCTTGCCAAAAATTAAGCTATGGGATAATGTTATCTCTATTTTAGTTTTATATTTATTAGCAATAGATGCACATGTATATTATTGCTTTTTGTCTAGGTTATTCAATCAATTAATTATTTAATTTTGAAATACATGGAAGATTTTTGTAAGAGTCATCACCCATGTGTTTAATTACCAATATTGGATAAAAAAAGTACACATTTTTTTGAACAAAGAAAGATGTTTAATATTGAATACTTTTTATAATTAGTATTTGTCCATAGTTTTGGAAATTAAAGTTTTAGTATGCATGTGTTTTTTGGCAAGAAAAGTATAAAAGATTGAAAAGTAGTTAATTACAAGGCAATTGAGAATAAAAATTTCAATTTTTAATGAATGACTTCATAGTGTGATTGAAGAGTCAAAATAGATGAATAACATATGTGTGTTCTTTCAGGGTGAGATGACGAAAGTCTCAAGTGCATTCCTACCACTTGGTATGACATAAGAAACATGTTGTTACAAACCATGTTTTCTACACATGTATTTATGTAAGAAAAGATATATGGCATGAAAAACCAAAACAAAAAACCCATGCTCATTATCCACCCTACCATATTGGCATCATGGAGCCTTGGGGACCCTAGCCAAACCCCCAAGAAAAAACAACATGAAACGTCCACTGGAAATTTTGTGGAGTTCCATTATACATTGCAAAATATCAAAGTTGCAGGAAAAATGTAAAGTTTCCATATATGATCTAGCATGTTTTGGTGTTTTTCTTGGTATGGTGACTTTGTCAAAAACAAGCATCATGATTTTGGAATTGTGACGTATGCTTTAGCTTAGCACTTGCAAATAGAAGAGAGAGGTATGTTAGTGGACGAGAAAACAAGATCAGGAAGGAAGCATAAAAAATTAGTAAGTATATAGCTAAAATCAATAAACATAATTAGAAAGTAGAAATAATGAATAATATTTACAAGTGGCTCACCGAATCTATTTATTGATAATAAAGAAGTTTTTCCCTTACATGTACTATTGGAAATTATGTTTAACAACCGCGAGGAGCATTGGATTGAGTTGTTGGACCATCGAACAATTTGAAATAGACAATTTAGCATACAGTAATTTTGTTGGATGTCTATTGTATCTATGCAACCATTATAAAATAAATCATATAGATCTAACAAACATATATATCAGTATAAATTTTATCTTGCAAGTTCTTATATTTGCATTACATTACTAGGATGTATATCCAGATATGTGCATGTGAATCATGTCCACATATAATAACCAAGAAACAGAATAGGAAACCAGTTTTTTGGTGGAAAAACAATCATAGACTTGACTTGAAAAAAGATAGTCTAGTTCACGCATTGCATTTCTGCATAGCACATCTTATACAATTTCTCTACATATATTCAATATCTACTAAGAAAGAACATACCTTGAACCTTGTATCAATATGTCTCATGATATTTTTTTTGCCTGACCTGCTTGAAGGTCATCAGAACAAACTGCTTAGGTTTTTTTATGCAAGGTCACTGGTTTGATAGCAGACTGTTCAAAAACCATTTTATGTGAGATTGAAAACTGTTGTTCTCCAGAATCTGTAAGTTGTTTAATGTACATATGTATATACATGTACATATATATGTACATATGTATATATATACATATGTACATATATATATACGTGTATGTATGTATATATATACATGTGTATACATATGTATATATGTATAAATATATGTATGTATGTTTTACTAATAGTTATGTTACAATTTCCCCATTACTCCATAATATTGAATGCCAAATAATGCACCTCCTCTTATACAATTACTCTATTTGTTAGTAGACTACAAAGAACATGCACACCAAAGTAAAATCAAAACCATGGAAGCTCAATGAATGTGCAAATGTATATATGCAAACACAAGAATAAATTACATAGCCATTGTCAATCTAAAACATCCTCTTTGTAAGGATTTCCACTTAAATCAATTAGAAGGATACTAAGGGACTAATTGTACAAAATGTGTATAACACCAAAGATGCACAGAGTATTCAATGTTGCAATGTGGGAAAATATACTCCAAAATATGCAAGAAAATAGTTTGATTCAATTGCATTGTCAGAATAGCCATTTTGGCATTATGAATATGTGCTCCAAAATATGCAAGAAAATATGTTGATTCAGTTGCATTTTCAGAATAGCCATTTTGGCATTATGAATATCTTACACATACTGCATGATTAAATATTCTATTCTTAACAAATAGAAATTTCAAACAAATAGCATATCAGCTAAAGATATAAAGTTGAATAGATCAAAGAACTATTACAATAACACTTAAAATCCACCACACATTTTGTAGAGATTGTTCCATGATATAATTGTTGCCATAGCATTAAGAAAATAAGTATCATTATACAAAAACACACACACACACTAACACATTCAATTTTCTATTTACTTCAGCCGCCCACATTCACTTTGTCTAGTCGCATCACAGAACAACAACAGAATGCATTAACCCCCACGTGAGAAAATACTTACCATTCAGGTTCCTTGTATCAAGGACACCAAATCCACCACCACTAACCCACTTAATTACCAAGCCCCACATCAACACAAAAAAACCTAGTCAAGTCACTGCCATTGGTTGTCTTGTGTTATTATGTTTCATGATATTATTTTTCCCTCATCTATTTGATATCAATAAGTGTCATGATATTATTTTCCACTCATCTGTTTGAAGTTTCTTGTAACATATTATTCTATTGTTCATGTAACAAGTATTGTTTTTAAGTTGTAAAGTTCTGGAATCTTTGTTGTGGGTTTTTTACCATGGCTGGAACATGTTATATGTCTTGTACCAATATGTTTCATGATTTTGTACTTGGATCTCTCGACAATACAACTAGAGAACATGAGGTTCAACAATAACCAAAGAAAAAAAGACGTGAACAATAAATAGTCTACTATGAAACCAATAGCATAATGGCTCTTTCAATAATGCAAAGTTCTTAATCAATATACTTTCTGGCATGCTTGGCAGCACATCAGTGTTAAAACCCTTTGGCTTGCTATGAAAAACAACAATAAGTAGAGAATGAAAGACATGAACAATTAATTAATCATTTATCCAAAAGCAAAATGAAGCTTTTTGGATGGCTATCCAGTTAAAAAAGATGAAGAGAAAGGAATATCATGGAATATATCAATAAAAGATTCAAGCTATATTCTTTGGTAACGAATGTTGAAGACAAGTAGAGAAATTGTATAAGAGGTGTTAGAGTGATTCATTTATTGTTCATGTCTTTCACTTTGTGCTTATTATTCCTTGTTATATGGTTGTATCTTTGACATTATACCCATTTTGGAGAGAGATTATCCTGGTGTATGGATAGAGAAATTATAGTTAAATGTTCTTACTTTTATCAAAAAATATGGCTAGGGATAGTATTTTTTTTTCCATTCGTTTATTGTTTGTAGGTGTCTCTATGCACTTTTGGCCTTATAGCCATTAAAATAGGAGCAATTGCAAATTAAGATAGTAGTGAAAGCATATATATATATATGTAGAGGGTTAACATGAAAGCATAAACATTTTGGAGATAAGCATAGCTTTTTGGCTGTGAAGTGTTATTTTAATAGATCTTTTATAATTCCTCTATTCACCTGGGTTGATTGCAAATGAGCATAACTCAAATTTTGAATTGACAGCTCAACTCTTACACAAATTGCTTATCTTGCATTAATATGTTTAATGTGGGTTTTAAGACATAAGAGAAAGAGAATATCATGAAACATATTAATACAAAATACAAGGAGCTTCAAAGAGATAAGAGAAAGAGAATACCATGAAACATATTAATACAAAAAAACAATTGATGCAATAGTTGGCATTTACCTATCAACTATTTGTTTGAAATTTCCATTGGGGTTTCCATAAAAGGAAAGTATAGGAACAATGGAAAATCTAATGTGAACAACAAACTATATTTATTGTAGTCAAGTGCATGTAAGAATCCATGCATGAATGTTTATATATAGCAACAAATATATAGAGGGTATCTAGCCATGGAGGAAGGAAAAATTCAAATGTATAAATCAGGAAAATGTAAATATATAAAACAAACCTTGTTTACACTTACAACTATGGTCGTCTTTCCGGGACCAATTGTCCAACACATGGGCTGCATTTATGCTTGTTGATCTATCTTTTCATTGAGCCCAACATGACACTACTACAAAGACACATTTTATATTATTATATCAAAATACATGTCTGAAATTAGATAAGTATGGAATGGGGAAAATGCATTGCGGAATGGCTTATTGTAAGAATAAGAGCGAAAACTGCATAGGTTGCAGAGCTCTCCAAACCGGCACCTAAGGGAGGTGGATGGAAATTTCTTTGAGTATTTTTCTATGAAACAAACACCACAGTGTGTCATTTCACAATGGAAGTAAAACAATTAACATCCTTATATTAGAACAATGAATATTACATGCACTCATTTCCATGGCATTGTGCAACAATGCCAAGATGTATCAACTATCACATGAGCGAGTACCTACCATTTTGTGTTCATTGAATGGGGTACGATCACCAAGCCACGTAGCCAATAAACTCCATGATCATTGTGAATATGCCCAAACAACCCATGACAAATAACATGGAATTTTATCATGTATCACGAAAAAGAAAAGCAATGTAGACAAGACTATATATATTTGTGAATGCAATATATAGAAACAGTGAAATGATGAAAAAAATAATTTTGCAAACAAACATTTGTAGCTATTTGAATCAAATAAAGATAATATAAAAGCTAATAGGAAGACATTAAAATATGTGGGAGAAAAGCATGGAGAACAAATGTGAAAACTCAATGTATATAGGCAGTGAGAATAGAAAACACAACATGGTTACATGATTTTAAACTTATTAGTCAAATGGAAGACAATTTTTTTTGAGAATGCATCTACAATATCTGCATATATAGTTTAATATACTGGAATGTTCTAAACACGTTATTGACTTATAGAACTTTCAGCTTCTAATTATTGTTGGAACCAATCTCTGTGCATCTTTGATAGTTGAAGTTGTTTGTATCTGCATATGTATCAATTTGTAACAACTGTAACTAGATGTTTACACCATTGTATGTTAAAATTAGTTGGAAGAGAATTGTAGGTATACTAATAAACAATTAACATTATGGAATTTAAAAACACTTAATCAAAGATGGGAAAATGGAATATACAAAAGAGTGTATTGTTTTGAATGCCATATACTGAAAGTATCACACAACAAAATCTTAGAATGAGAAGTCGGTAAATTAATAGAATAGAATGATCAAAACATGCCACTGGCCCGTACAAGTTGTACCCTCTAGTT
>VDFB02271358.1:1180308634-1180321951 GCA_007258455.2 Sequoia sempervirens | reverse complement strand
TGTCTAGCAATTACCATTGGGATGTTGCAATACATTAATCTTTTTTATATTGTTAAATCTAGAGTTGTCAATTAGTGAACTCAATTTGCAACATTTTGTCCCTGCAAATAAGTTCCCAAAACTATGTCTACGGAAATGGGCTTTTCGGATGGGTTTGTAGAGCTCCCCACTATTGATTTGCTGGCATCACCCACCGATGCCACTGTAGAGTCTGACTCTAAGGGCGTGATCCACTAGCCTTCAGATCCTAATTCTGTAAGTATAATTTTCCTTTTTATTATACCTGTTGCAAATTTGGCGTTATTGTTTCTAGTTTTCTTGGCTTTAAGGTGTATATATACATGGGTCATTTTGACAAAGCATATAGATGTGGAAGTAGATATGCATTCCTATTTTCCAGCATATAAAAGCATCCCTTTCATGTATATATATATTTGTATGTATATGTATGTATATATATGTATATGTATATATATGTATATGTATATGTGTATGTGTATGTATATGTATATGTATGTACATATGTGTATATATGTATATGTATGTATATATGTACATATATGTATATGTATATGTATATGTATATGTATATGTATATGTATATGTATATGTATGCATATGTTTGTATATGTATATGTATGTATATGTATGCATGCATGCATATGTATATGTATATGTGTATGTATATGAATGTGTATGTATATGCATATGCATATGCATATGTGTATGTCTATGTATATGCAAAAATAAATACTACAATATGATATATCAGATATGAAGACAAGATATTTTCCCCATTTGCTATGAAATCAACAACACAATGACTCTTTTGGCAATGCAACTCAATCAAAGTATAGTTTCTCACACTGCAACATTCAATATTGCATTTACTCTAGCTGCTCGCATTTACTTTTCCTACTCCCATTGTGCAGCAACGGAAAAATGCATTAAGCCTCGCGCAAGCAAACACTTACCATCTAGCTCCTGTGTACTGATGCTATCAACTCCTATATGTATTTGTATGTATATGTATGTATATATATGTATGTATATGTATGTATATGTATGTGTGTATATGCATAATGTATGTATATGTATACATGTATATATATATATATATATATATGTCTATATGTTTACATGTATATATATGTATGTTTTACATGGGTACTTTGCATAAATGATTAATTTATTGTTCATGCCTTTCAGTCCTTGCTTATTGTTCCTTTCAATAGCAAGTTGGAGGGTTTTAACACTGATGTGCTACAAAATGTGCAAGAAATTATATTGATTAAATTGCATTGTCAAAAGAGCCATTTTGAATAGTAAGAGATATTGGAAAGAATAAGACTTACAATAACACTTATCAGCCACCAAACTAATTTTATATCCAATATGTTCATAATCTACAATTCGTCCTGTGTTAATGCATCCAATGGAAAAGATGCACATGGATAACTAAAACAATAAATGGAGGCCAATAAAAATACTAACCCTAAACATATTTTTTGAGGAAATAAACAAGATTCAACTACAATTCAATGTATTCTCATGTTCAAACTATGCTATTCCTTTTCTGATCATTCATAGATATAGATTTATACACACATGGATACAAATATATATATTGTTATATGTTTATGTGTAATTGCACTACTTTAAATATATCTATGGTTATACATGTATATTCATATATCCTAATGTGCTTGAGCTTGTATGTATACTCATAGGTTGTGCGAGTACATTCAAGTTGCACAGTGCAATCAATTGCTAAATTTAAAAAGGGTAAAAAACAACAACAAAATTATTTGTACTATAGGCAACATAAAGAGGAAATATCCATGAAGTGCCACAAAAAATACTTGTAGCAAAGGATAACTACAACAACCACACCTACATGTCAGACTACTAACAGTCCTCCCTTGCAACAGCCATTTGCAATGGCAGATGCCACCCCTTATATACAATCTCATAGAAACTCCCCTGTTGCACCAACACAACAACAAAATCTCAAAGAAATATTCAATGATAGCTATTTTGTTGTGGTAAAGCAATTTTGACATCATATAGATGCACTTTCCAGCCTTTCTATTTGCTAAATATGTAGGGAAATCTATATAGGGATGCACACTTGAATGTCAGGGTCAGGAGCCACATGTGTAAGGTGTTATTCTGAAAAAGGTACCCATCACTTCAACTCTGCAAATGGCATGGACCCAGGACCACAACCATTGTTACTCAACAAGTTAACACAGGTTGAAGAAATGCTTATTGATAGGGTGGCTCTAGTTTTATAGGTGTCCTAAACTAGAGGAGACCAATTTAAATATAGCGGTCACATGATAAGCTTCCCTTAGGATATCTCAAGCATAGCAAAAAATTTTCCACACCGATTGCAAGACCTTGAGGTCATGATCTTTTGTTGGACCACCATTGAAGGCGAGAATTACAATTGTTATGTTAATAAACATCATGTCATGGATGCATTGAAATACAAAATTCAATATGACAAATACGACAATGATTTTGAGATTGATGTTGAGGCTCTTAATATGTTACCTGATGTTGCTATTGATTTGTCCAATTTCTTGCATACAATAGACCAAGTTTCTGATGAAGAGCTAATTCCATCAACCAGCTCAACAAATGTTGGCCAAGAAGAAAATGTCTCTTCAAACTTTTCATCATTTATTCCTTCCTTCCCAAATGCTAGGAGAGAGCTACAAGCAATCAAACATGTCTTACAAATTGAAAAAAAAAAGAGAAAAATATCTTATCTTGGCCTAAAATTAGCTCTTCTCCTGTTAATGAATACAACACTAAAGGTTTATTTTCAATGGCATTTCCAACATTGTTCCCCACTGTAGTAGCACTTCCCCTTCAATCGAGAAATGTTAAAATTCACTTGCATGAATATTCCCTCCACCTAATGAGATATTTTGACCACAGATTTGGAAAACATGTTAGGTTTAGATATTTTTTCTACAACTTGATAATGAGACATCACAACCAACAAACTGTTTCTATCTTTGTTTGAGCGGACGTAGAGGACAAAATCCCCAATTTGTTGTCTGTTTTGCAGCAACAACTTCAAGTTGCTCCCGACCACCACCGACTGCCAAATAACCGAGCAATTGATGCATTTTGGCGCATCATTGTGAGACCCGCTCTTTTTGGAACTCTTTTCAGGCCTAGCTAACTACCATGACCGAAAAACTTGGCATACCTACCCTTTTTTTCACTTTGAGTTGTGTAGACACAAAATGGGTTGACCTACAAAATGTTTTCTCTTCTGCAACTCGTTTAGAAATGGAGCCTTCAACAAAGAGGCTAATAGATAGTGTTGTTCAAAATCCACATATAACATCTTTATATTTGCATCATAGATTCTTAATTTTTCATGAGGTGATTGAAAATATTTTGCATGCAAAATATTATTGGTATAGATATGAATGGTAGCATTGTGGCTTTGCACATGTGCATGGTTTTTAATGGCTTCTAGAAGCTCCCAACATGGACACTCTTGATTGGTCCAATGACCATGATGTTACCATGGCAAGGCACCTTTTTGATAGATACATTTCAACTTGAAATCCACATTTCCCTACATAAAGATTGCTTAGAATGTATCATTGTTCTGAAGAAACCTATGCTTGCTTACCACGAAGTAGATCCTTTCCAATGATCCAATCATAGATTATGAAGAGTTGCTAAACACAGTTCAAAGGCACACAAAATTCTTCAAATATACTTGTTTAAGGAGAAAAGGAGAGCAATTGCAATGTCGGTATAAAGCACCTTGGTAGCAGCAACTTACCTCTACATTGGCATATGATGCTAAGTCTAACAAATCCTACAAACTAGCAAGAAATGATGATCACCTAAATATTCATAGCCTAGCCATGCTTGCAATTTGGCATGCCAATGTTGACTGCTAGCTATTTATTTCTAGGAAAAAAATTTTGAATTATATTTCTAAATATGCAGCTAAATCTGAGAAAAAATTAGAAAATTATCTTGATATGTTGAAAAGACTTGCAAATACAAATATAGTTAAGGATAGAGCACTAGTTGCATATCAAAAATTCATGATGAATATTCTTGTGGAGTGTGACATCTCTGCATAGGAGACATGCCATATGCTATAGAAATTTCCTCTTCTCACTTCAATCTGATGATACGTTCACTTGAATGTTGACAAAAAGACATGGTTCCATATAAACAAAGATGATATTGATGAAGAGCTACCAACAAATTATATTCACTTTTATATGCAAAGACCTCTAGAGCTAGGTGGTGTATCCCTAATTGACTCGTTCTACCTATATACACACTCACAAAAGCGCAAAAAGGCTAAATGGAAACCGAGGCACTAGCTTACAATTTTCCTTGTCTACTCACTGTTCAAGACTGTTACTGTTGAATATATAGAGATATTTGAGACATTTTGTCAAACTGAACTTATGTTATACAAACCTTTATGAAACATACAAATAGATATCTAGATCTTCTCAAACAAGAAATAATACAAAATTGGAAAGTTTTAAAAACAAGTTCTGGTTATCATCCTTGGCATGTTAATAGACTTCTAGTTGCATCCACAATTGAAGAAGAACATGATAGTGATACTAATGATTTGAACCATCGACCTTCTATGGATGAATATGAATGGAAAGTTTTCTCTTAGCTTGGTGCTACTACTAACTTTAGTATAAATCAGCTCCAGCTATTGGGTAGGCCAGATTTTCATATGAACCATCCATGGAATACAAACCATGTGCCTGAACAACTTCATAATATTGATTTGCATTTCATCCCATTAACCAAGGCATAGCATGAGCAAGCTATGGTACATTTTTTTCCTGTAGATATGTTAGCCCATCAACTTTCACCAAAATAGCAACTGGCCCTTCAAATAATCCAGTCCCATCGCATGCATCCTTCACCCAAATCCCCTCTCCACATGATCATTCAAGCGACAGTTGGCACTGAAAAATCCTTTTTGATAAATTGTATTCAACAACAAATAAACACCTCTTTTTCTAGATCCAATAGCTACTTGCTCACATTGGCTCCTATAGGTGTTGTTTTGTACAACATATGTGCCTCTACAATCCATACAACACTTCAGATTCCCATAAAGGATATGAATCCTTTGCAAGGGCAGAAATTGACAATATTCCAAGAACAATTTAAGTATATTCAATACATTTTGATAGATGAAATGAGTTTTATAGGACCAAAGTTTGTAAGGAAAATCAGATGTGGAAATAATTCTCCTAACGTCAATACCTCAGGAAAGAATGCAGATATACTTTTAAATTTTTCAATTACAGTCCAATTAAGATGCACTATGAAACAGATAATAGAAATAGAGTATTTGAAAATCACACATGAACACCAAATATACATGGGAAAACCCTTACAAGAGAAAAACCCACCACACCAAGAGAAATCACTTTGTATTACAGTAATGAAGATTACATACAAATGTCAGACTTATATTTCTGGTTTTTGTTTACAGCAACATTCACCATGTACAATTTGTTTCAGGAACCTTCACGTTACAGTCCACAGAATAGAATTCATCCACTGATACAATCACTCAACAATCTGTCGAATCAACCTTTGAACCAACCAACCAACCACAATTTGCAATCACAGAGTATATCCCTGTTGTTCCATGTCCATCGAGCTTCCTCACAGAACCATCACAATGAACTCTCTCCCAATGGTTCCAATTTGGCACCTCCTATTAGTCCACGAGACTCCACATAGGACGGTCAATCGGTCAACAAAATTTGCACTGTGTTGGCATCTTGGTGAGACACTAACAGTGTCTCGCCGATGCCACATAACCTTCATATCGATGTCGCCAAGATTCACTGCTATCGCCAAGATGTCCTATCGAGCTTTCAGTGTTACGCCAAAACACCAAGCAGTCACCCCTAGAGACTTATCGCTTTCGCCAGGAGATCATAGCGAGTCACCAAATTTTATACCGAAGTCACAAGTCATATCGGGCTCCATTGAATAGTTGGCAAGACTTACATCTTTCGCCAAGAGAACATACCAAACTCCAAGACTTACCTTAAAGGCTTCAACATAAAGCACTGTCGGTGAGACATGTTACTTTCGCTAAGACATCACACCGAGCTCTAGGACTTACCCCGAAGTGTTCATTCATCGCCAAAAGTTATATCAAAGATTCCTTATCATCGGCGAGACTTACATTCTTCACTGAGACTTCTTCCCGAGATCATTAGGGTTACCCCGATAGCCATCGGCTATCGGCAAGACATCCTTCAGTCGCTAAAATGTTTCTCTGAAACCCTTTGTGTTACACCGATGAACAACATTTGAACCTCCGTCAATGAGACCTTTGCACATCGGTAAGACTTCTTACCGATAGACTATAATCTATGCTGAAGACCACAACATGTTGTAACATGTTGTCGGTGAGTCACTAACACTTCGCTGGGACTTCTCACCGAACTGCTATAAGCTATCCTGAAGCCCGTGGTCACCATGAGTCTCCCCGATACACGATTGAATGGCCTGTCATCCGAAGATCTCCCCAAGCGCTAAGAGGTCATACCGAACACTCCTTGTCACAACGATAGCTCCATAGTGAAAGCATTCAGCAAGACAGAAACTCAGTCACAATGACCTATACAAAACATGATGCTACCAATCTCCTAGTCGGCCAGACATAATAGATGTCATACCGACTTTGCTCCAATGGAGGTTTCAGCCTGTATTGATTGAGGCATAATTCCAACAAAGTTGTTGTTGAAAATAGATAGTCAGTTGCACCAAATATTCCTAGATAACCAAAGGGAGCCATTTGGCAGTATTTCTATGATCCTTGTTGGTGATCCTGCCCAGTTGCCAGCTATTATGGATATGCCTATTTACATTTCATTCTCATTGGTTGTAGCCTTGTGGCACACTTTTATGGTCTCGATAACATTGGACACTATTTTCTGCCAAAAATTAGATAGCCCTTCGCAACAAAAGTTTCAAACAATCCTTCTTCATATAAGAAATGGTGAGGCTCTCCATGATGACTGGGAAGAGCTTATGAAACAAACAAATAAAATTATCTTAGCCACAGAAAGAGAACAATTTGATCTTTCTACACATTTGTTTGCCACAAATGACTTGGTCATATTCCACAACAAAAGAATGATCAAATAGTTAAATCTACCCATAGCCATTAGCATTGCTCGAGTAGCATAGCAACATGCATCTGATCATGGAGATGACAACCAACTTCTCCCAGAATTGCTACTTTGTGTTGGTGAATAGGTGATGCGAACAACAAATTTATGGATTCAAGCTAGTCTAGTGAATGGATCCCTTGGTGTTGTTATAGCTATTGTGTACAATGCACATTGTAAACCGCCAAACTCGCCTGACTATGTTGTTGTTCACTTCCAAAATTACATTGGTCCACCATGGGACCCAAAAAATCCAAGAGACATCCCCATCCCAGCTATAATTTGAGGTAGTCGAACATAAATTCCACTCACTATGGCATGGGGAATCACAATACATAAAGCACAAGGCTTAACATTAGATAGAGCAACAATAAACTTAGGCAGCAAAGAGAGGCAAGGGTTGACTTTTACAGCTATTTCTTGTGTTAAATCAATTGAAAGACTCTGTATTGATCCAACTTTCTCATTTGAGAGATACTTCAGGCTTGGCAACAACAAATACATTGTTCGACGGAGTCATGGTGAAGAGACGCGTCTAGAACAACTATAGCCCTCGCCAGATGCTTTTGCTCCCAATCTGTAGTCTGACTTATAAAAAAGACTCCAAGACAATTGTTTTTGCATCTACCTCAGCCTATGTGCCATCGTCTTTTCAAGCATTTCTAAGTTGAATTTTAAAAACACATACCAAGTAATAATTTGTGCAAAATGGGTATAATGCCAAAGATGCACAAAGATACTATGAAACAATAACTAAAGGATACAATTTCTACATGCTAGTGTTATGTTTTGATCATTCTATTCTATTAATCTACTGACTTCTCATTCTAAGATTTTGTTGTGTGATACTTTCAGTATATGGCATTCAAAACAATACTCTTTTGTATATTCCATTTTCCCATCTTTGATTAAGTGTTTTTAAATTCCATAATGTCAATTTTTTATTAGCATAGCTACAATTCTCTTCCAACTAATTTTAACATATAGTTACAGTTGTTACAGATTGATACATATGCAGATACAAACAACTTCAATTGTCAAAGATGCACAAAGATTGGTTCCAACAATAACTAGAAGCTAAAAGTTCTATAAGTCAATAATGTGTTTAGAACATTCCAGTATATTAAACTATATATGTGCATATTGTAGATGCATTCTCAAAAAAAAATTGTCTTCCATTTGACTAATAAGTTTAAAATCCTACAACCATGTTGTGTTTTCTATTCTCATTGCCTATATACATTGAGTTTTGACATTTGTTCTCTGTGCTTTGCTCCCACATATTTTAATGTCTTCCTATTAGCTTTTCTATTAGCTATATTTGATTCAAATAGCTACAAATGTTTGTCTAAAAAATTATTTTTTTCATCATTTCACAATTTCACTGTTCCTATATATTGCATTCACAAATATAAATAGTCTTGTCTACATTGCTTTTCCTTTCCATGATACCTGATAAAATTCCATATTATTTGTCATGGGTTGCTCGGGCATATTCATAATGATCATGGAGCTTATTGGCTATGTGGCTTGGTGATTGTACCCCATTCAACGAACACAGAATGGTAGGTGCTCGCTCATGTGATAGTTGATACATCTTGGAATTGTTGCACAATGCCATGGAAATGAGTGCATGTAATATTCATTGTTCTAGTATAAGGATGTTAATTTTTTTGCTTCCATTGTGAAATGACACACTGTGGTGTTTGTTTCATAGCAGACGACTCAAAGAAACTGTCGTCCACTTCCCTTAGGTGCCAGTTTGGAGAGCTCCACATCCTACATCATTTTCGCTTTTGTTCTTGTAGTATGCCATTCCGCAATGTGTTTTCCCCATTCCATACTTATCTAATTTCAGACATGTATTTTGATATAATAATATAAAATGTTGCTTTGTAGTAGTATCATGTTGGGCTCAATGCAAAGATAGATCAACAAGCATAAATGCAGCCCATGTGTTGGACAATTGGTCCCGGAAAGATGACCATAGTTATAAGTGTAAACAAGGTTTGTTTTATATATTTACATTTTCCTGATTTATATATTCAAAATTTTCCTTCCTCCATAGCTAGATACCCTCTATATATTTGTTGCTATATATAAACATTCATGCATGAATTCTTACATGCACTTGACTACAATAAATATACTCTATTGTTCACACTAGATTTGCCCATGTTCCTATACTTTCCTTTTATGAAAACTCCAATGGAAATTTCAAACAAATAGCTGATAGGTAAATGCCAACTGTTGCATCGATTGCTTGTTTTGTATTAATATGTTTCATGATATTCTCTTTCTCTTATCTCTTTGAAGCTCCCTATATTTTGTATTAATATGTTTCATAATATTCTCTTTCTCTTATGTCTTAAAACCCACATTAAACATATTAATGCAAGATAAGCAATTTGTGTAAGAGTTGAGCTGTCAATTCAAAAGTTGAGTTATGCTCTTTCGCAGTCAACCCAGGTGAATAGACAAATTGTAAAAGAGCTATTAGAATAACACTTTACAACCAGAAAACTGCGCTTATCTCCAAAATGTTTATGCTTTCATGTTAACCCTCTGTATATATATAATATATATATATGCTTTCACTACTATCTTAATCTGTAATTGCTCCTATGTTAATGGCTATAAGGCCAAAATTGTACAGAGATACCTACAAACAATAAACAAATGGAAAAAAAAATATTATCCCTTGCCATATTTTTTGATAAAAGTAAGAACATTTAACTGTAATTTCTCTATCCATACACAGGGATAATCTCTTTCAACTCTCCAAAATGGGTATAACGTCAAAGATACAACCATATAAAAAGGAATAATAAGCACAAAGTGAAATACATGAACAATAAATGAATCACTCTAACACCTCTTATACAATTTCTCTACTTGTCTTCGATATTTGATACGAAAGAATATAGCTTGAATCTTATATTGATATATTCCATGATATTCCTTTCTCTTCATCTTTTTTAACTAGAGAGCCATCCACAAAGCTTCATTCCACTTTTGGATAAATGATTAATTAATTGTTCATGTCTTTCATTCTCTGCTTATTGTTGCTTTTCATAGTGTAGGCTAGAGGGTTTTAACATTGATGTGTTGCCAAACATGCCAGAAAGTATATTGATTAAGTTGCATTATTGAAAGAGCCATTATGCTATTGGTTTCATAGCAGACTATTTATTGTTCACGTCTTTTGGTCTTTGGTTATTGTTCCTCATGTTCTCTAGTTGTATTGTCAAGAGAGACAAGTACAAAAGAACATCAAGAAACATATTGATACAAGACATATAACATGTTCCGACCATGGTAAAAAAACCACAACAAAGATTCCAGAATTTTAAAACTTAAAAACAATACTTGTTACAAGAACAATAGAATAATATGTTACAGGAAACATCAAACAAATGAGTGGAAAATAATATCATGACACTTATTGATACTCAAATAGACGAGGGAAAAACAATATCATGAAACATATTAACAAAAGACAACCAGCGACAGTGACTTGACTGGGTTTTTTTGTGCCGATGTGGGGCTTGGTAATTACATGGGTTAGTTGTGGTGGATTTGGTGTCCTCGATACAAGGAACCTGAATGGTAAGTATTTGCTCACGTGGGGGTTAATGCATTTTGTTGTTGTTCTGTGATGGGGCCAGACAAAGTGAATGTGGGCGGCTGAAGTAAATAGAAAATTGAATGTGTGTGTGTGTGTATATATATATAATGATACTTATTTTCTTAATGCTATGGTAACAATTATATCATGGAACAATCTCTACAAAATGTGTTTGGTGGATTTTAAGTGTTATTGTAATAGTTCTTTGATATATTCAACTTTATATCTTTAGTTGATATGCTATTTGTTTGAAATTTCTATTTGTTAAGAACAAAGCATTTAATCATGTAGTATGTGTAAGATATTCATAATGTCAAAATGGCTATTCTGACAATGCAACTAAATCAACATATTTTCTTGCATATTTTGGAGCACATATTCATAATGCCAAAATGGCTATTCTGACAATGCAACTAAATCAAAATATTTTCTTGCATATTTTGGAGTATACTTTCCCACACTACAACATTGAATACTCTGTGCATCTTTGGTGTTACACATTTTTTACAATTAGTCCCTTGGTATCCTTCTAATTGATTTAAGTGGAAATTCTTACAAAGAGTATGTTGTAGATTGGCAATGGCTATGTAATTTATTTTTGTGTTTGCATATATACATTTGCACATTCATTGAGCTACCATGGTTTTGATTTTACTTCAAGGTGCGCATGTTCTTTGTAGTTTGCTAACAAATAGAGTAATTGTATAAGAGGTGGTGCATTATCTGGCATTCAATATTATGGAGAAATGGGGAAATTGTAATAGAACTATTAGTAAAACATACATACATATATTTATGCGCATATATACATATATACACACACACACATATATATATACATACATACATACATACATACACGTATATATACATATGTATATGTACATATGTGTACATATATATATACATATGTACATATATATACGTGTATATACATATGTACATTAAATGACTTACAGATTATGGAGAACAATAATTTTCAATCTCACATAAAATGGTTTTTGAACAGTCTGCTATCAAACCAACAACCTTGCATAAACAGACCTGAGCAGTTTGTTCCAATGACCTTCAAGCAGGTCAGGCAAAAAAGAATATCATGAAACATATTGATACAAGGTTCAAGGTATGTTCTTTCTTAGTAGATATTGAATATATGTAGAGAAATTGTATAAGATGTGCTATGCAGAAATGCAATGCATGAACTAGACTATCTTTTTTCATGTCCATTCTATGATTGTTTTTCCACAAAAAAATTGGTTTGGACTATTCTGTTTCTTGGTTATTATATGTGGACATGATTCACATGCACATATCTAGATATACATCCTAGTCATGCAATGCAAATATAAGAACTTACAAGATAAAATTTATATTGATATATGTGTTTGTTAGATCTATATGATTTCTTTTATAATGGTTGCACAGATACAATAGACATCCAACAAAATTATTGTATTCTAAATTTTTTATTTCAAATTGTTCGATGGTCCAACAACTCAATCCAATGCTCCTCGCAGTTGTTAAACATTGCCAACAGTACATTTAAGGGAAAAACTTCACCATTATCAATAAATAGATTCAGTGAGCCACTTGTAAATATTATTCATTATTTCTACTTTCTGATTGTGTTTATTGATTTTAGCTATATACTTACTATTTTTTTATGCTTCCTTCCTGATCTTTTTTTGTCGTCCACTGACATACCTCTCTCTTCTATTTGCAAGTGCTAAGCTAAAGCATACGTGACAATCCCAAAATCATGATGCTTGTTTTTGACAAAGTCACCATACCAAAAAAATACCAAAACATGCCAGATCATATATGGAAACTTTTCATTTTTCCCAACTTTGATATTTTGCAATGTATAATGGAACTCCACAAAATTTCCAGTAGATGTTTCATGTTGTTTTTTCTCGGGGGTTTGGCTAGGGTCCCCGAGGCTCCATGATGCCAATATGGTAGGGTGGATAACGAGCATGGGTTTTATTTTTTGGCTTTTCATGCCATATATATTTTCTTACATAGATACATGTGTAGAAAACATGGTTTGTAACAACATGTTCCGTATGTTGTACCAAGTGGTAGGAATGCACTTGAGACTTTTATTGTCTCGCCCTAAAAGAACACACATCTGTTATTCATCTATTTTGACTCTTCAATCACACTATGAAGTCATTCATTAAAAATTGAAATTTTTATTCTCAATTGCCTTGTAATTCACTACTTTTCAATGTTTAATACTTGTCTCGCCAAAAAACACATGCATACTAAAACTTTAATTTCCAAAACTATGGACAAATACTGATTATAAAAAGTATTCAATATTAAACATCTTTCTTTGTTCAAAAAAAGTGTACTTTTTTATCCAATATTGGTAATTAAACACATGGGTGATGACTCTTACAAAAATCTTTCATGTATTTCAAAATTAAATAATTAATTGATTGAATAACCTAGACAAAAAGC